>RXPK01000136.1:302575-743452 GCA_004143645.1 Protaetia brevitarsis
GAGGGGGCTGGGGTGGCTAGAAGGGGAGGTAAGGATGCCATATAAGAGGCGATGCCCTGTGGGAAGGAAGTTTAAGCAAAGAAACTAAGAGAGCAAGAGTGTATATATAATATAATGTAAGTAAGATTCTAAACATGTGTAACGGTACATGGTTCTATGATCTAAGTATGATAAATCGTTAAATAATAAGTTGTTGACGACAAGAGCTATATGGTCAATCAAACTGCTACGATAGTTAGCCTCTCCAAAGTGCAGAGCTTAGCATCCGTATGCATGACTGGAGCAATGCAAATTTTGGTGAAGAACGTAGCCAAAAGTATCTGATCAAGAAAGGAATGATTTGGCATAGTCCTCAATCTCCTGGCATTGCTTAAATCAAACGAAGATAATATCTTGAAACTGAATAGAAATGCCATAAAATAACGTAGGGTGCCTCCAAAATGGCGGAGGGATTTGAAACACCCCAATATCCTCTAGGCAGAAATACACGTTACTAAGATATGGATATTGTTCAATATTGACAGGTACTCCCGAAGGCAAGAATATCCAAAATAATTTTGGATTGTTCAGGAAAATTAAATGTTCTAGGTATAAGAAACAAGATAACCTTTCTCTGGCTCCATACGCAGGAGTGTAAAGAAATGAAATAACAGATAATCTCTCAAAAAATAGAGCTAAGATACTATTCTTAAGACACCAATGCTTTTGAAGGATAAATAGCAGTACAATGCGAGAAAGATTGAAAAGTGAAGCAAGCTACCGGGAAAATATCCAAGGATTGAGGCAAGCTAAAGCTTTTCTGAGAGCCTATATCAGGAAAAAATCTGCGGAATGCATCAACCTCAGTAATGCATATTATTACTTAATCACAAAACAATGTGAAGCAGAGAACACTGTTTCAATTAATAGATCTAACTTTTCGTCCTAAGCAGTATACAATCACCTTACATTTTTCACAACGTGCCCTCAACCTTTAAATTAGCGTCAATGTTCATTCTCAAAAACTAACCTCACCGCGTTTGGCATCAATTCATATTAATCCGCTCTATTCAGCATTGTGCTGAACGTCATAAAGCTAGTTTTTGAGCGTTAAAAACATGATCATTGTTGCTACACTAGTTGGACATCACAGAAGGGATCGATTAACTATAATAAGTACACCGTCGCGGTAGGATGCGATACGATGCAATTCGTACCATCGCGCCTTTACGGAAGCACATAATAAACAATGCGAAACCAATCGTTAATTTTGATTAAAAAAAAACAACGTGGCCCAAGAACAGATGCCCGTGGATGCTGTACATACATACATTGCTATGAACATGCGTTGTTTATGTCAGATCTTCAGATTCTTATTTTCAAATCAATGTCCCAGTGTACCATTAGCTTTAATTAACAATCTAATTGAAGTTCGGACAACTGTCACACACAAATTGTAAAGCGATACATATGAATGATTAACGTATGTAATGTGAATATTTGATTATGTAAATTTTACGGGTTTAAAACATTCCAACTCTCGTCGCATATGTGTACATATCAACTGTTACAACAAACAATATGAGTTAAAATATTCACCCCAATACTGCTAACATGCCAAACTACGTAGTTGTAAATTTAAATTTATAGTTTGCATTGCAGGGAACTATTATATGTGTGTAATACTGGGTTGATGTTTATTCAATACATTATATCAAAGATAATTAATTTTGTAAACATGGGCTGATAAATAACATTTCTATATACATATGTGAACAACAACTATAGAATGTACCTCGCGTACAGTACAGAAATCTTATATAGGTACTGTATCCCATTACCAATGTTGCTACACTCGAAATCGATAGATTTAAAATCAATATCATTTTCTGTGTCTGCCACTAAGGCTTCATTTTGAAAATGTAATCTCTCTGAAGAGCTTCCGCATTTTTTTTGTTTTTTGATAGATAACGATTCAGGAATAAGAATTTTCTTTAATACAAATATAATGGTTGTACGTTGTTTTAAAAGAGCGTTTTTTAATATCACCAGAGGAAAAGTATCCCCTCAAGAATTTACCGGGTACGTACACATTCTGGTACCCCCTTTATACTAACAACGCGATAAGTGGTGGAGGCGCCGGGTTTTGATTGTTTACATACTATAGTTTTTTTTTTTTTGTTTTGTACATTTGGTTCTTAGTTTTGTATGTATTTCTTTAAACCTTTTTCCAAAATTGTAAATAATGGAGCCTTGGTGGCAGTTATCCAGTTGTTAAAGTTAAGTACTATGGACACAATGTTTTCGAAGGGGAGGGTAATGCCACGGAAAATTCCATTATGCGTTGTATGAATAATAAGTAAAATAGGCGAAAATCGAAGCTTCATTTCCTGAGGTATGATCATTGAAAGAAAATAGTAGCAGTCAGCAAACGAAGCCACAGGAAGCGAGGGCTCGGGTTGACCGCCAAGAGAAGAAGTCGGTGAGTCGATTGTGAGATTCTGTGAAAGAATATAGTTGTACGTGGTTTTAAACGAGTGTTTTTTTATACCCCCAGAGTGAAAAGTATCCCCTGAAGAATTTACTAGGTAAGTACAGATCCAGGTACCCCTTTAAACTAACAACGCAAGTGGTGGAGATGCCGGGTTTTGATTGTTTACATAATATAGTTTTTTTTTTTTTTTCAACATTTTGTTCTTAATTTTGTAATTCTTCAAACCTTTTTCCGAAATTGTAAATAATTGAGCTTTGGTGGCAGTTATCTAGTTGGTAAAGTTAAATACTGTGGACACAATGTTTTCAAAGGGGCGGGTAATGCCACGGAAAGTTCCATTATGCGTAGTATGAATAATACATAAATATAATAGGCGAAAATCGAAGCTTGATTTCCTGTGGTATGATCATTGAAAGAAATAGTAGCAGAGTCAGCAAACGAAGACATAGGAAGTGAGGGCTCGGGTTGACCGCCAAGAGAAGAAGTCGGTGAGTCGTACGTACTGCTGTGTACTGATTGAATTAAATGAAAAATGCAAAACTGATTTTAAAATGAAAAAGAAAATAAATTTAGCTAGCTCAACGGAAAATATTTTAATGAACGCAAAAGAAATCAGACTCTCTTAATTACCCGAAAAATTGTAAAGGTTTTAAAATAAAATAAAAGAGCAGAATTTTCAACCAATGATGTTAATTCACAACCAATTATTACAAATTGCAGATTGCGCAGAAAAAACCTTGAACTGAAGGTTCTGGCCTGAAATGAAAACTGCACTTGACTCTAAATTAAATAGGACAATGCTATTTCTATGCAAAGCAAAAGTGTTGTTTATTCAGGAAGATTATCCAAAATACACAACCTTGAATTTCTATCCACGTGGGTTCACAAATTAAAATAAACTACGCGTGGACAATTACAAGAAATTTACAAAAAAGAAAGAAACTAAATGCAAGAACAATGCTTCTACTCACCCAAATGAGGTGATTGATAAATAAAAATAAAACAGCAAAATTGACTATAAAATATATCTTCCTAAACAAAAAACAATAATCTTATATCTATAAAGTGAACACTCCAATATATTAACAATTATTATAATAAAAGTTCCTTGGTTGACTAAATTATTACAGAAGAAAAATTAATGCGAAATTTACAATATCAAAATGAAATACAAAATGGCAATAAAGATATACAAAAATACGTCTACTCACGTCAATAGTCGAACAAGGAAGTCCAAAATTCTACAATTGTTTTTCGTACAAAAATCCCTCTCTCAAAATCGTGCAACGCAGACGTATAACAATACGACAATATTTAATAGAACCCGCATAAAATCAACACAAGCGAACAATAGACAATTTAATGAATGGATTAATTAAAAAAACTTAACACTAAATAAATTAAAATGATACAATAAACTCATTAACTGAAATTAATCAAAACAAAAACCAAATATAATTTGTGAAAATTCTCGGTAAATTGAATCATCTGTTTAAGCAAAGAAAACAACCATAACAAACAAAATATGCAACTTAAAATATACTCAGCGAAATGGGTTGTCTAACCACAGCAGTACGTGGTTTTATTTATATCCCCAGAGTGAAAAGCGCCACCTGAAGAATTTACCGGGTAAGTACAGATCCTGGTGCGCCTTTAAACTAACAACGCGACAATACTATGCATAAAGTAACCTTGCAATACGCACCAACGCCAATTGAGAAACCACATTGGGCGTTAGGCACACATCTGTGGGAGACACAGATATACGTCTGTTTCTATTTTAAAGCTGCGTGCTTTTTCCTACGCTCTGTTTTTCAATACTCAAGTTAAATTTTGAAGATCACAGTATATAACGATGTATATCATTGTTTATAGTTGGAGGTGGTATGTGAATAAATTGAATTATAATTTTGTTAAACGACAAAAAAATATTCGAACCAGTCCAAAATCCGACATTTTTTCGGAAGATCATTACAAACAATTTTTATACTCATATCTATATGTATTAATCTAATACATATATTCCTAATTTAGTATAATATGTTATCTATTTTCACACAGTGTAACACTAAACGTCTAACTGGTTATTATTTAAGAATGGTATATTATGAATTATTAAGGGGATGCCCCGTCCCTCAGCCTCTAAAAAGATTTTATAGCGCCGGAATAGACGAATATAAAAGTATATATGCTCACTCCTCACTTCCATATTTCTTATTGTAATTTTCTCCAACATTTTTATCATAATATTTCCAAGAGCTACTAGCTTACGGTGTTTTAGTTTGTGTGCTTGACGCCGCTGAATTGCTAGTTGATGGATTTTTTTCATCCTAACTATTGATTAATTCTATAATAATGCTACACACATAACAAACAACTTATTTAAACATATACTCTATGACAAACTTTCCTTTTTACCTTCTTGTTTCTTATTTCTAAAAATAATATTGAATAGTGAAATAGGTTACTAATTGTTAATAATATTGGATAGAAACAAAATTGAAAAAACAAACAGAATAATTCAAGATCCAGATATCAGAGCTTTGGCAAAGCTTCCTATAAAGGGAAAATAAAACATAAGAGAAACAATGCATAATAAATGGTTAAAAATCGGTCAAAATCGTTAATAAAAAAAGGAAACGAATATGTGTGATGCAAACATAAACAAAATCAAACATTAGAAACAGAAATAAGTAAAATGAAATCACAGCCTTTAGGAAATACAACTGTGTAATCACTGGCGTATTCAGTGGATACGAACCCTTTTTGTGGACGTATGCACTAGGTATGCCCTATGCTCAATACCGCCACAGAGCTCTCGTCTGAACTACTCGAGTTTCTACTTGCATCCAATTCAATACAAATTGTATTGGTGTTCGAGATGGCAATTTGCAATTAAATGATGATGCTTCAATGCGAAATCGAAATTTATACGAATTACAGATACATTGTACAAGTAGTGGACAACAATGTTACGGTGAAGTTTTAGCTAAATTATCAGGCAAATTTTATGATTGAAATTGCAAAGATAAGTGAAAGGTGAGTAGTTATACATGTTTTAATAGTTGAAAAGGCTACGCATCTATCTCGGTCATAGCACTAGCTCAGTTTCAAAAATATTAAAATGGAGCGAAAATAAAGTAAATGATGCACCTATTTACACATTTTTAGTGCTTCGAATGAATAAATGGTGTAAATAGCACTGTGTATCTAAATACTTTTTCCATAAAATACGATGTTTTTCTCTTTCCTCGCGGAAGTAGTCAGTTGTAACTGTACTGGCCTTCTCTATGTACCAATAATAATCGCAGATATAACGTCAGGTGAGAGTGTTTCATACTTACCTTTGTCAAAACTATGGTTCTTTTTGTATTTAGGTTGTGAAAATATCCTCAAAAAACACCCCAATCCTTCAAAAAGTTTCGAAATCGAAAAGAGCCATTGGAATAATAACATATAGAGTTCGGTTAAATCAAAAATTTTCATCTGAAAGCCAAAGTGCGCATGCAGCTCAATTTCCTGTGTGAAAGTTAAAATAACGATGTGTAGCTAAAGAAATCTATCTACCATTATATGAAAAACTTTTTTCTGTAAAAGCTCGGAAAGTTGCAACTGACAAAAATGCTGGACGTAATATTAATGATTTACATTTATTGTATGAATTTCATCTACAGAACGACATGTGTCATTGTAATGGTTAAATATTATTACAATCTTTGATTAAGTAATAACAACATTCATTAGTAAATGTAGTAAATTAGTTTGCATTATTATAATAAATCATTGTACATTAGTCCATCCATAATTTTTGTTATGCTACTATATTTTCATACGTTCAAGTGCAAGTTTGGCTTGTGGTCTCGAGAGAGCGTGCATCCAAACTCTGATCTCTTACGGAGAAACCGAGATTAATATGCACTTGAGACACGATAATGATAATGAAAGTGAATTTCCCTAAGACAAATTCTAAAGACGCTTAGAAGGCAGAAACTCTTATTTCTATTCCCTTTTCTGCTTTTATGGTGACTCATCCACAATGGACCATAACCCCCTGCCATGGTGGGGTGGCATTCTTACGGTTAATTTTACGATTTAAGCATTTTAACGTTTTAATGTTTTTTGGTAATCACCAGTGCTTGATATCAACCTTTCAATATTATTTTTACTGAAATCCAATTAAATAAAGCTGCAGCGCTTACTCTACAGTGAATTGAGTGAATAAAACAATAACATATGTATTTCATTGAGGCAATCAAGCTACCATTTCATATCCAATGATGATGATTCAAATTCTGTAGTCATTTAATAGAATCTTTTTCATTTATTTAATGAACTCGTTCTTTGCACCAATTTTAATGCATTGTTTCATGTGAACAGTGATTTCTTTCATTGTTTCAGCATCCATTTTTGATTCAGTGAAAGCTTAGAAAGCAGGAAACTTGGAAAAGGAATAACGCAGGAAGAGTTAAGGGAAGAGATCAAAATGATTTGAACTGAAGGGATAAAAAGTGGAAAAGAAATCAGTTAAGGCGAGTGGATAAAAGGAAATGCAACTGTATGGTGCAGAAGGAAGCGATAGCCAATAGACCACCCTCGGCTTTAACCCCCAGGTTTTGCCAGCAACTCTCCTGCAGCGCCAGAATAGTTGCGTAGCCCTGGTCGTTGTTTTGACTAAATGATTTTTCCAGCTCAGTTTCGCATCGAGGGTAACATCCAGGTACTTTACTTCCTTGGTTAATTGTAACTCCTGCCTAAACAGTCTAACGCCGCCTAAGTCATTGAGTTTCCTCATGTTGGTAAAGGCAACCAACTTTGTTTTTTGTGGATTAACAGAGAGTCTTTGTGAAAGGCACCATTCCTCCACCATTCGCAGTGCATTACGCATGATGCCCGCCACCACGCCCGGGAACTTTCCTCTAGCTACGATGCATACCTTACTATTATGCACCTGATTATTTTTTTATTAACTATCTCCTTGTGTATAATATTAGTAAATTAAAATTACAATCTGGCTTTCGATATTGACTTGATGGAATTTGCCAAAGTCCCTGGCATCGAAATATAGAAAAGAATAAAAGAAAATATAAGAAATAAATGCCTATAATGTTAGCAACAACGAATTTATATTTCTTGTTTTTCCTTTAACCTGTTTACTTAAATTAGCGCCATTAATAATCAAGTCCTCTTCGCCTTGTCACAGTTGCGTATTCTCTATTCCAGTATACGCTTGCTATATCAGGTTAATATAATTCAATTAGTAAATGCGAAGCCAATGTGATTTGCGGGGCCGGGGCTAATGAAATTAACTGTAACATTCTAGAGGTACAATTACGGAAAATAATTTCACATGCATCGATTAACCTCTATGAAACGAGAGCACTGTCATTCAGGGCTTTGAATGTAATTCATTGCTGCAATTCAGGTACTATTAAATTAATTAATGTTTCTAAGCGCAATAATACAGAACCCTATTTACTCTCTTACAAAGAGCAATGCCATCCATGTGCCAATAATTGATCTATGTCTGACTAAGTCATGGGTTCATAGCAACACAGTTATCAGCACCACCATGGAAGTCCAAGACCAGTAATCTTGCAAGGTTTATTATCAGTGAGCTAGTTGCAATACAGAAATATAAGCTACCCTGAAGGGGATAGGTAAGGAGTTATAATCGCATCCCCTTATTGCACAGGAAGGGGATAGATAACACCTCCAGGCAAAGTAACTCACTTGGTAAACCATAGCGAGGCTAGGTAATCACCAGTGGTAACGCTAATGCATATCATAGGGTGCAGCACAAGCGTCAAAATAGTTATTCTTTTCTTAATTTCCTAGTAGCATACATCTGGCTGCGGTAAACATGTTAGATGCCAAGCACTTGATTAGCTTTAGTTTCATAATTCGCATAACCAAAATAAATAATTGACATGATTTTGGCGATGAGCCTAAAAGTATCCGCCACTGCTTAGAAGTTGAGGTTGTATATTCAGAGGACTACGAAACCCTCAAGAAACCGACTGAATGAATAATTGTAACCTTCTTTAGAGGAATCTCTCTCTACTACTACCAGTAATATAAAAGTTCTAGGTCACACCTCAATTATTTTGCTAGAAACAGTAACAACAAAAACAATAACTATGTACTATGTAATTATGTGAAGTTTTACTTTCTCTTATAGTCGTAATAATAACAATCGAAAAAAAAATTATTCTGGCACGTCAGGTTTTGGTACAAACGTTATTAAAAAATAAATCGAATAAAATAAATGAGGTACGTAAATTACATGGAACTGTATGCTATTGCTCTGAGTTAAAATGTTTTTCTTTATACTGTTCTAGGGTACTTTCTGATATCAATATCCAACATTTTACTGTTCCACTTGCCCGGATAACGTTTTTCAATAACAGAAATGTCTTCTTGAAATCTCTTGCCGTGTTCGTCACTGACGTCATCGAGGTTCGGGGGAAAGAAATCCAGGTGCGAATGTAAAAAATGTATTTTAAAGCTCATGTTATAGCCCGGTTCATGGTAACTTCTAAGAAATTCATTAAAAATTGCTATGTAATTGTCAGATTTTATGTTCCCTAGAAAATTTCCAATCACACTTTTAAAAGTATTCCAAGCACCACATTCCAAGCCATTTTAAAGTCCTACAAAAATTCTCTCTTTAAGTTCTGCATTTGAAATGCTGGGAAATTTGTGTTGAAGGTATTGGAATCCAGTTCCATCCTTATCCATTGCTTAATTTGACATGCAATGGCGGTAGTAATATTTTATTAGGTTCCACGAGTACGGTATGGAGTATATTCTCTTGTCCAGGATATACTGAGCACTGGCTGGCAAATAATTAACAACGTAGTGGGAATTTCTCGATCGACCGTCCCACTCACAAGAAACATAGCAATGTTTGTGTACCTCAGTTGTAAGCCAAGTAGAATTGCTACAACTTTGAGGTTAGCGCTGATATGCCTTTTTACGCTTTGTAATTAATTTTGTCGAGAAGACGAGTCATATTTTTATAAGTTTCCTTCATACAGACTGCGTGGCCAACCGGGATGAATGGATAAACTTTTCCTACGTGAAGGAGGATGGCTTTCAAACAGAATTTCGAAGCATCGATAAAAGAGGTCATTCTTCTGGGTTGTGTTGAGGATCTACTGTCAGCATGAAATCTTAGACATTATTGCAGAATGAAAGACCTTCTTCGGTTGAAAAATACTTTGACAGTTCTTTCTGGCGATTACAATACACCGAAATATCTGTGCCTGTAGCTAACAGCTTCCAGTCCCCCAAGTATAGATCCTAGTATTTCGACTTGAGTTTTGACATATTCAGATCTCGAATAAGTCATTAATTCTGGCTGATTTACTAATTGTAAGCGAGGTCCGTCTTCTAGAGATAGCAAATATTTATTATCGCTGGTCGATAACTTAGAAATTTCTTCCTCTGCATCTGTAATAGCATATTCTTCACTCGAAACATCACAACAACAGGTCCTGGTACTGACAAGGCTTCTGGATGGGGTACTGGACAAGTAACAGAAGATATACTAGCGTAACCAATCTTGTTCTTATTTTGTTGGAGAACCCGACAGTTTTCGTGCAGCAAAAGTAGCAACCAGACACATGGTCCATTTGTTCACACCAAATCATAAATCTTGCAAAGCGTTGTTTGCTTACCGTTTGACCAGCCCCTCAGTGTAACAGCACGCAGTGCGCAACAAATGTGAGTAGCACATTCCTTGTCCTGATATTTAATTTTTAGACCGAAATAGTGAAAATATAAATTTTCTATTAAAGGCGTAATATTCCGTTTACGTCGTTGGGTAGTAAATTCTCCACATACATAATAGAAGCTGTTGAGATTATTGGTACACGCACGGGGTATTGACGAAATAAAAAAACGTTCAGCTATCACAGACAGATTTAAATTGAATGTAACGTGCTGTGCGTACCTCTTTATATACCCACACAGCCAGATATCTACAAATTCCTAATTTCATTGGCTCCAGAGCACAAATGGGGGTGGTTTGAATACTGTGACGTAGGAAACATGCAAGGACATGCTCAGACATGTCCACTCAATGCTCGGCGGTACAATATATCTTGTAATATCTTAAAAGTCACTTTAAAATTTTGTAAAATTTAATGTACGTTTTGAAAAAGCTATTTAAAATAATTTCTCAAAATCCTAAAATTAGTTTTATGCATGAAAAACGACATAAACTACACGTAATGGTGTATGAGAAAAAAAATTGTGTTGAACAGTGCTATTTATAGTGCCCGACATTAAGCAGAAGTCAATATAATAATAGCAAACAAAAATAATTATTCCGCATTTACGATATACTAAAAGATGCAATTTGGTCAATAAAGGTCATAGTGGAATTAAACACAAATTTAGTGTAGGATGTGCTTGATTATGTTAAGTGAAATTCAGGTGTTGTATTCGACTAGCTTTCTCTTATTTTTCCCAAGGGAACCTCGCGAACTGTAAATTGCAGATTTTAATGAAACTTGGTCAGTTTGTAGACACCATGGAGTGTTATTCAAGTACGCTTTCCATTGCTGCGGAACTTCAACTTTAGGAATAGGATAATATAATTTTGCATACACATCACATATAACCATTTAGCGCCTGGTATAAGTTTACACTGATTTTCGACCTACAATACAGCCACATAACAGTATACAGAGTATCTCCTTAGAATAAGGAAATATGCTAAAATTTATATTTTTGTGGACACCCTGTATAACTTTTTAAATTACCTTTCCATAGACTATTTGATCATAATAAAGGCCATTATAACCGATTTCTGAAATTCGATAAAATAAGCACAGCATACGTCATTCCACGTTTATTGGAACACCCTGTATATAAATATCTATGCCAATCGAAAGGGTTGACTAAACGGTACAAGTCTGCCATTGAAACTTTTTTTCTATCTCTTACCGTTTAAAAGTTATTCAGAAAAAAACCCAAATCTGGGCCAAATTGCAAGGGTGAATTGTACCCCCTAAAGTTGAAGTTCCGCAGCAATGAAAAGCGTCCTTGAGTAACACTCCATAGAGTCTACAAACAAAGTTTAATCAAAATCTGCGATTTACAGTTCGCGAGGTTCCCTTGTCAGTTTCCTTGTATTTCATCGTCTGCATAGCAATTTAGAAAGCTTGCTTGCACCGTAGGAAGGCAACGCTATTCCTAACCATAAATTAGGTTTTATTGGTAGAAATAAAATCAGATAACCTCCATTTCCAAGAATGCTGCTAAGCAAAATTATTTTCGTGAAATATCACCAATTTACATGCACAACCCCGAAATCGTCAGACTAGTTAGTCCTAACGATATGAGTAATTTAAATTCATATGGTGGTAATTTTCTCAAGCCCTACCCCGTATTAATTTTCACGGCGAGCTTGTAACTGGGTCTTCCGCTGCAAGTAGGGCGGAAAATAGAAAATTTAGACGGTTTGTATGTGCTGGAACGCACGATTTATCCCGGCTAATCTTTATGTAAGACCTGCATACATTTTACGCGACGACAGGCACCTACACGGGCTGCGAGCTTTCATTAACTTGCCGTTACCGCACCAGATGCCATTTAGCGTCCCCTCTCTTCTATAGTATTCATACATATGCGATTCCATCAATTTTTATCAGGCATCGGTGATTTCATTATCGACTTATCCATACGAATTTAATGGTACCGTGAGCGACAACGTACTGCATGCGCGACGTATAATAATCACGGTAACCGTGTCTTCTGCTCCGTCAGACATTATCACGGTACTTTAGATTATGAAACAACGCGTCTACTACTAAAAGCGCTTTCTTGGGAAACTTTTCAAACTGTATATTTAAAGTTAAATTCAGTGCTTCCAAACGTGAACCAAAACGAAATTTTTAATACCTTAAAGGTGTCTCTTGTTTTTCAGTGCCATACGTAAATGGAGTTCGCTATCTTACGTAAGAAGTAGAGCACATTAAGTATTCATGGCGTGCACATGCTTGACGCTAGGGTGTAGTATCGTTTGGTTTTGAAAGTGTTTTGCTTTTTTAATGTAACATGTCGCCCTCCAAATTTAGTCTTTTTCCTTTCAGTAATGCTACTTTTTGCACTTTGCAGAATAAGTGGTTTTGAAGAAATAAATGGAATTCTTTTCTTGCATATTTTTTATTTTCGTTAAAATGTGTGTGATTGATGGACATTTTTTTTAATGGGACAGACAAAAGTCAGACAAAGTCTATAAGCGAGTTAACAGTTGTCAAATATTCCCACTGAGCATTTTTTTTTCAAATTTTCGTTCTGACCCCGAAAAAAAAATCCATACAAGACCAGAGCGGTGTTTGAAGTTGTGTCCGCTTGTAATAGTTTTAAAATCCATTATGTTTATGTTTAGTTTTTTTCTATACCGAAATTTTTGTGAATTTAATTAAAAAAATTAAAAAAAAAAATAAAACTTAAAATAAATATTCCATTGATATAATTTCATAAAAGATAGCTTCCAAACAGTGTTTATACCATAAAATATAGACTTCAAAAAAATATATAAGATGAACCCTGAACACAGAAACCGTTATCCGGATTCGAATAATTTTGAATCCCGTTAATTTGCTTTCCGCATATCCGAAAGAACGATTTGGGTGCGTCAATCAAATTTGACCTTGTTCAACAAAATTATTCGTTTACATAGTGCCAAATAAATTGTTATTTCAGAATACAAAATAATTTTGTTGAAATTAATTAGTTATGTTAACCAAAATGTTGTTCAAATTAACCATATCATTTCAATTAATTCAAATATGCTTATGCTTCAACTTTAAAGTTTGCAATATCCCATTTAAGTGAATATTTAATTTAATGAATCTTTTTCGTTTTAACAAGCATTTGTTTGAGCGAATGATTAGAAGTACTTTGATTTAAATAAACAAACTCATTGATTTCAGTGAATGCCGTGATTATTTTTGATTGAAATGTAAATGAATCCATTATCTTAAAAGATTAATATCTCCATGTATGGAGGAGGACACGTGGTAAGATGTTGTAAACGTCAAGCGCTTGCCCCGTGAATTAGGTGCGATTCGCAAGGTTTAATGTCATTTAAATCAACAAATAATTAGTAACTGTAATTATGCTTAAAATTTACGACCATAATAATATATAGATACAAAATCTTCAAAATATTAAATATATGAAAATAGAACAAGAATCACAACTATAAAAAACACGAAATACTTAAAATAGTTCAAATTCAATTAACGACAAAACAGACACACACTAAACTTTATAATTTAATTCTACAACTAAATAAAGCAGCAATTATTCAGAAACTTTTTACTAAAAATTTCGTCTCACTACTTAACTAAAAAGTATATAAAATCTTAAAACATTCTTTAAAGATATAAAGGAATGAAAATTTCAAATTAAGAAAAAGTACTGATTTCATCAACAATTAAACAATTTCTTTTTATTTCTTTGTCAGACCAAAACATATAGTTATATTATATTATAGTATACAAAATATTTACTTTGTAAAACAAAAAACACGACCACATCATTCTAACGTTCACAAATAAGTAATTATACATCGTTTTATACATTAAATGTTTGTTTTGAATTATGGTAATTTCATTATAAATTTTAATTCTTCAATTTAACACATACGAACTTGCTGTAAGTCTTGAATATTTTAAGTAATGTATAGCATGGTCAAGAGGCAGACAACTTAGAAATACAAAAAATATTTTTGAGAGAGGATAACAAAAGATTAGAAACATAAAATTAAAATGTAAATTTTGTAAACAAAAGACGAAGAAATTACCGTACTCCCAAAAGCAGAAATGCTATTTGTTTTTTTTTTTTTGATGAATATGACGGCGAAATAATTGGAAAATAAGGAATTTCTCATATAAGTTAACTCATGTCATGTGATGATGTGATGATACCTAAATGTAACACGAAAAGTATCGACAACTAACGCTTTATATACAGTTTTTTAGTTATTGTGGTTATAATTATTAAAGACCAAGAAAATCAAGAAAATATCAAAATATAAAACTGTGCAACTAAAAGTGCAGCTGTATATTAGATCTTAGCTTCTTTTCAGTAAACGGTAAGAGTTATATATGTAGTACATGCACTGTTGAAATATTACGGTGTTGGCGTTAATTTTACGCTAGTCAAATATTTTAGTGTTGATTTTTACAAACTTTGCCAGCCGAGTTGACTACGCGTATTTAATACAACACAAATTACTAGAATTTCCTGTGAATTCTTTGTTCAGATATGAGGATTGACTATTTTCTAGACATTTAGAAGCGTCAACCAATCAGAATTTTTCTTCGGATAGAAATATAGAAACCCCACCTATTCTAATACAGTATTGCATTATACGCACCACCTGCATTGCACGTGTATCTGTTTTCGTGTTTGATTCTCCGTATTAACATATCCAAACAAACCACCAAATGTGACTGACTTGCAAAGTATAACCTCGTGTTATTAAACGTTAATTCCAGTGGGCATAAAAAAATTCAACATCTTAAAGATGTATTGGGAACATCTATTTACGCAATTAGTTTAGACTTGAATCAAATAGCATAAACATTCACTTAATTTTATAATGGTTCTCAAAAAATCATTTTAAAATTGGTACGTTTAGTTGAAACCAAAACTTGTGAATGAGTGGTTTTGCATATTTATAATTGAGAAAACGTCTTAAAAGAGAATATTATTAGCACTAAGAAATAGAAGTTGCATATTCAAAAGACGTTGTGTTTAGAAAATGTGTTAAAACACCCAATAGATCGCATTCATTTAGTTAAACAGCTAGTAAATTTGTCTAGTCTAGATCAAATAAAATGTGACTAGAAGTATTTTATAATTCCACGTGTCAGTTGGACAAAATAATCCCTTAGCAATAGACAGTACTTGACTATCTTTGTTTGTCAAATTTAAACTTCTATAGTTCTCGACAAAATAACACAAAAGAGTGTGGACCTCTCCTGACTATTAAATTAGTCAAAAAAGTTTTAAATTTTCAACAGTGTGGTTTTAATTTATTTTAATACTACAGGTCCGCGCAAATTGCACAAATTTAAGTTATTAAATGATATAAGGTAAGAAATAGTTTAATACTTAGTAGGGCCTTATTTTAACATGTCAAGTATTTAGTCAATGTAATTAATTTCGGACTTAATTTTTATATTCCAATTGTATTTTTTTGAATTATATCATCTTAGGAAATTTGACGAAATACATATGACTTGCTCAATTATACCATTACGACAATTTTATTATTTAATATCTGGAATATAAGGAAATAGGAAGTATGAGTAGATTGTGCTTGTTTAATTATTTCTGTTTTATCATTTACCCGCACTACGTCACAACAGAACACTCGAATATAATTATTGAACTATCAAAAATGTCATTTTTTCTTAATTTCCCGGGAATGCACAAATGTGACTCTTTGTCTTGAGAGGACACTTTAGATCACTTAGCCCGAAAATATAATTCACGGGATGTACTTATATTACAAAAATGCGGTATTTTTTACCGGTTATGTAAGTAAATAAATTCAAACTATGTACTTGCTTTTTTTGCAATTACTAAATTATTACTTTCACTGTGGAAAAAGAGATTAAGTTTCTATGTTTTTGACTAACAAAATTGCAGTATTTTGTACCGGTTATGTAAGTAAACAAATTCAAAGTATTACTTGTTTTTTTTACTACTAAAATATTACTTTCACAGTGGGAAAAGATATTAACTTCTTATGTTTTTGCATGCGGCATAAAATGCTGCGACGCGCCCGGTCAAAGAAGTTTACAGAACGGAGGGTTAAATTCCTATTAAAATACCCAAAGCCAAATACTAACTGAGAAGTGTAAATATCACTAATCGCTATGAATTATTTATGTATACTAACGATATTAACCATTTATTCGACCTTTCAAGTGTTTCATTTCTAAATAACATCAAGATTTGAATTTTATTTTTTTGGATAAAGTTTGTGAATGAAATACTTGAATGTTGGATCAATGAACGGAGAACGTCACAGCTGGCAGAGTTTAAATGCAGAGAGGCTCCAAAGTTGAGGGTGGAATTGGACCAACTGCTGCTGTATGGGATAGATACTTAACAGCAAAAATGCAAGAATACACCGTTGTTGCTTAGACTATCCTCTAAAAGTGAAGGTAGATACAAAATCCAGATATGGAAATATGGAAGTAAAAGGTCTTTCTGCAGGAAGAGCAGAAACGGGGTTGGATAGGAATGTGGTCAAGGAACAAATTGTTGGGTTGATTAAAAAGTAATCGTTAAGGACATCGTTTAGCTATGCAGTCTGTGATTGATGGCTTATACGAAATATAATATTGAGGAAGAAATACAAATTTGTTGGAATAGAAAAGAAAATCTACAGAATAAGGGTTTTCCTGATCTAATTTTAACGACAATTAAGTAAGAGCTTCAAGAAAAGAAAAGCTAACAATGTGTGAAATAATGACATTCAGGAAATGTTTTTTTTGTTGATATTGTTTCTTAGAAAACGCTTCAATTGAGCGTTCATTGATTATATTGCACTCATAATTGCAGCACATAAACAATATAACTCTTAAACTTAGAACGTCAACCCAACATAGAATGGAATTAAGAAAGAAAACATTAAAAGCATTAAAGTTGAGAAAAGTAAATGCAAATGTGAAAGTTATACAAAGGGTTATTCCCAGGATAAGGGAGGATAATACTTAGAAGTTTAAAAAGTTTAGTTACCATAGTGTAATGATTAAATTAATTAGTATTTATTTCAAGTTTAAAGCGCCATCATTAACAACTTCTAGCTTACGGTGTAATTTCACCTATTAGTTATATAACGTGGCGATAGCATAATAGCGGATAATTAGGCATTCAAATAAGTGGTTACGTAATATGCGATCGTTCTAAGTTTTCAGTTGCTCGTGAAAACCGTTAAAGTGAAAATGAACTTCAGTAATCCACTTTTTATGGTAACATAAGTAAACGTGATCGCATTACGGAGTGGGATCGTGGCAGTTGGGGATTCTCGTAATGCGAATCCTACGATTGATATACGAGGCAATAATTTTAGAATTTAAATCGAGGACTGAAATTTTCAGTGGCTGGAAAACGGATGTATATAGACTCCTATCAGTGATAAGAAAAAGGAGGACGCCGTTAATGTCTCCTGCAAATTCGAATTTCTGAAATACGTTTATGCGTGCTAAGTTCTGGATAAGGAGGTGCCCGTTTCCTTTCTGTTTCATTTCGGTATTTTCTAGAAAGTACGTTAACAGTAGTTCCAAGGACTAATACATATGTCTGATGCTATTAGGTAAATTTAGATTTTCCCTAACTAGCGTCATTAATAGGCTTATAAAATCATGTGATCGCGTACATTTACTTTAAAATTTTAAATTCTCAAAATAACTTTTAAACCTTCCGCTATCATAAGGTAGAACCACCGTTTATGTCTACCAACCTACACATATTAAAACATCAATTTCAAATAAAAAAGTAACCTTAAAATTTTCGAAATGTTAAATACTTATTTACACAAACATTTATATTATTTGGACAAGATACCTCGAACATCAGCTTGCATACACCCCAAAGTATTTGAGAATAGAGTTCCCTCGCAGTGACAAACCAAAGATATTGCAGAAAAAGTTCCACATTAGGTGCTCAACGTCGGTATTAGGAAGTTCAAGGAAAAATCTCCTTCAAAGCATCAAAAGTGTATCATTAAATTCAAGGCACCAGAGACATGGGTGACTCCATTTATGCGATTTAAGTGGTTTTAGTTGACGAAAAATAAATAGTTTTTAAAGAAGGTTTTTTTTTATCAAAAACTACATCATCTCCTCCTCCATGTATCCAACTCATTTATTTCGTAGGAACTACACTGAGTCTCTCCTCCTTAGTGTCAATTTCTGTCACTGTAAAAATTAGGGAGATATCTATTAGATTTAACTTCCAAATTTGCGCAGAATAACCAAATACAGAATAAAATCCTCTACAAATAAATATTTTTATAGATAAATCCGTAGCCAATTAGTATATAGATTTTTTTTTATAATGTACAGATCTATAAATTTTAAAAATTGCGATATTTTGTTCAGAATTCTACCATTAAAGTTTTCGATGCCATTTGAAACCCGTTTTTTAATATATTAGTACGATACCGCAATTAGCTAGTTAAATATTCAGACACTATGCTTTAAAACTATGTGTATAAAAAAAATTCGGACGCAGGCAAGTAAACAACTGCGTAATATCGCCCTCCACGCACTTTAAATCCGAAAAATAAATGTGTCACGTCCCTTTTTTATTCGAAAAAAAGGGGATAATAAAAAAAGCGGATCCCACATATTAACTTTCGTATTATACGGTACGAGTTTTATATGTAAAATAACTTTTAATTGAGCGCAAAATTTATGGCAGCAACAATGCTGAAAGCAAAAAAAACATTTTAAAACATTCACATATGAAAGCGTATTACCAGAGGGAGTCGAAGGATATGACGCTGTAAACGGAAAAGCAGAGAAATTCAATTTGCGACGAGGACCGAAATAAATATGAATAAGTGGACCGCCAAATTATATCTCGATAACTCTGGGTTTTCTAGAATTATAAGTTTCTCGTTTTTAAAAGCAATCAAAACCAGTTCTTGAATGAATGAAGGGAAATAATGGAATGGCTAACTTTATTTTTATTTTGTTGTGACTACATGTTGTGTGCACATAAACTATAAACTATATACTTATATTTATGCACTGAGAACAAAAATTATTTATTGTTAATGAATATGTATTAATCCAAATAAATTGTTCTTTTAAATAGTAACAAAGAAATATATATTAGGTCCTAAGAAAAGAATTATTTGGAACAAATAGTGATTTAGCTAGGATATTTCTTCCTTATGAAAAGGTATATCTTTGACTTGAACGTAATTGATAAAATTTCTTTGATTGAAATAGTAGAGAATATTTGGTTGAATAACTCTGCAATTGATATTTAAATAAAAATTTATTTGATTGTAAGAAACGAAAATTATTTGAAATTAATAAAGGATATTTTTAGTTTAATAATTTATTTAATTGACCAAACTAAATTATTTCATTAAACATATTATATAAAGAGAGGAAGGGAAGTACTCTGTACAACGCTAAGATCGAGGACACGGTGGACAAGTGTCAATATTCCGGGGATTGATACCAGCAAGAATCAAAAAACTCCTTTTCTTTGTCTCTAGAGATTTCGAAATAAATTTATTTCATCATCAGTGGAACAACTACAAACGGACAATTAGAGTAAAGTGGTAGGAATAATATCAAACATTACATAAACAAAACAGTCTAATTTAAAATAAATAGACATATATAAGTTAAAAGTTAAAAAATTTCAGCAAAAACACTGAGATTAATTTAAATTTAAAATAAGGTTACTCAAATGGAGTAAAGCTTTCTTTCTAACACCTAAACAAAAATAGTACGTCGGGGTTTATACTTTTCAGAAAAGCAGTTGAGAAATGGAGAATATATAGAGATTATGGCTTACTATAAATTACATTTGTTAAAATATAATTTTTGTAACTTCCAAATTGATGGTAAACTTTTCCAAAACCCTTGGTTTCAATTTCTTCTCAACATCTTTGCTTATCATGTAAAGCCACTGTTTTATAATAAACGGGTACAAATGTTAGTGTTGTGTCGGCAGTTGGTAATTTGTAGTCATTAAGAATATAAAGTGACATCTAGCAGGAGTGTGATTAATTGCAAGTCACACTATGCAGATATTATACAAACTATGCACCTGAGAATTTAGTAAGAGGAAATTTATCCATTATAATGCAAGTATTATATGCACCAAGGTGGAGGAAAGGTATAAGTAGTAGAGTTTAATTAGATCATAATCACAATATAAGTAGACCATCTGCTCCTAGTTAATGCAACTACGTTTTACTGAACACCAATTAAAATTAATGGTATATGAATGCCACTTGTAGAGATTATGTAAAGACTGGCCGCAGTGTTGTAATCCCATAAGAACGCTTTGTTCCCTCGGAATAGGTGGAAGTGGTTAAAAGAGTTATAAAAGCGATAATTACTTCAACCATTAGAATGATTGTAGTCCGAGATAAATCTCAACTTTTATTATTTGCCCTGTTCCTCGGCCAGGGTTTTGCTGGCGTTGATAATTAAATCCTTTCCGCTAAACGTGGATCGATCATCTGTTACAGGTTCCGTTATAATAGTTCACTTTCTATCGCTTTTAACACCAGCTTTTATCTTTTATAGCGAGAAAGTTCCATAAAATTTGATGTAACCACTAAAGCAATAATTTATTGCTTAACAACACATTTTCTGGCGTCGACGTTATTTCTAGCTTGAAATACGGTCAATGTGTCAATTGAAACATTTTTATTTAAGTTATAATGTATGACCTTTATTATTTGTAGATAATAAGCATATTATTTAAAAAAAAAATTGTAAAATTTAAATCATCTCTTATGTGTAAAGCTCCGTATGGTTAAATTCTTCGGCTGGCAACCACAACTTCTAGCTTACAGCTATACTGATCATTACAATGATTGCAAATGGTAATATCCATGTTGGACATCACCATCTTTTTACTTTCATAAGTAGGTATACACCCGCAGAACCAAGATCCTCTTAGAGATAACTTTCAAGGATAAGAAAATGCAGCACTATCAAGGGAACGTTACCTGAGATGATATGTCTGGGGCACTCGATTTAAGCAGGCGCAATATTTTGCTATGCACACTGACTTACATAGTAGATGTTTCATAAGCCAAGATAAAGCAGACCTAATGCGACCGTCGAAGGAATAAGATGGGTTGACCCAGTTTGTGGCGCACCTCTAGGGATTTAACCTCGCAACAGTCTCGTCACACTGGACATGTATGCACATATGAGCTTGACACGATAAAATTGATTTTTCAGTACGCGTGCCTTTGAATATAAATGAGGCGTTATCATATGGTGGCCAAAACATCGGCAATTTTTGTTTCAAGCCAAATCGGTGATTCTGATATTGCGAGAATAGCATAGGCTGCTGTTAAAATAAAACCAAAGTGTTTCATTTATTTAATTAACTAATAAATAATGTAAGAGGATTAGATAAATTAGATTAACTAAAGTATTAGAACGATTTCTTTACAAGAAAAGTTTAAAAAATATCTGTAGCACTATTAACTGTTTTAATAGTACCTTATTTCATAGAAATGGCAACCACTAGTATTGTTATTGCATAAAAAAATAAAGAAACAGATAAATGGAATAATTTGATTTAATAATAATAAGAATATTGTAGCTTATAGTATTAATTATCGACTTGTTTTATTACGCTGTATACTGTAAAAAAGATGTTTAAAGCAGCAAAGCGTTGGTTACCGCTTTCCCAAATAATGCGCACAAACACGTGGAACTTCTACTATAAGCTGTAGAGTCTTTGTCTCAGGTTGTCGTGGTAATGTTCAAAGAACCTATTATTCATCATCAACTAGCATAAATAACGGCGTACCCCAAGGATCTATCCTGAGCCCTACCCTCTTTTTAATTTTTGTTATTAGTCTGCGCCCCGCATTGAACCGTTGTGTCCTGTCGCAGTATGCGGACGATACGAGTTGCATCGTCTCGGAATCGTCATTTGAGAGTGTCTCTGTGTCTGCCGCAGCTGTGGTGAGTGGTATAGTTTCCTGGTGTAGAGGTAACCGCCTAATATTGAACACTGGAAAAACGGGGGTAGTGCACTTCAGAGCATGCTCAAGGTCTGAACCCGTAGCGCTGAATCTAGAGCATGGCGAAGAACTAATTCCGGAATGTAGTTCGGTCAGATTTCTTGGTCTAATCCTCGATAATACATTGAAATATGGGGAGCATTGCTCGGCCTTGGGGGAGAAATTGTGTTCGGCCCTATACGGCATACGCAATCTTCATAAGTGTGTTGGGGTCCAGCAACTTAGAATGTTTAACCTTGGTTATGTTGAGTCCCGCTTGCGGTATGGCATCATCTTTTGGGGATCTATGCCGGCAGCAAGAAATTTGTTTACTATCCAAAAGAGAATCATCAGATGTATGGCCGCTGCTTCATCGCGGGAATCCTGCTGCCCATTATTTAAAAATTTAAAAATACTGCCTTTGTGTCAATTTATCTTCATGAAATATTAATATTTTTCAAAAAATGCGAAAACACCTTCTTACGGAATAGTGATGTCAATAATCATATGACCACAGGGTCCTGCTACAAATTAAGTGTTCCCCGCCACAGAACATCACTCTTTGAGCACAGCCCACAACACGCAGCCATTACATACTTCAATAAACTACCCATTGAAATTCGCCGAGCCAGCACCTTTCCCCAATTTAAAAGGATGCTGCGTAACTTCTTACTGAAAAATATTTTTTTATAGTAATGACGAATTCATGATTGCATGAGCTCCTGTATAGCAACACTTTTGTTGGAGTGCTTATATTTCATTCTACGTTTTTCTTTACCCATGCACATACACATTTTCCTGTACCTCCTCTTGTCCTTTTATACTTATCTGTTCGATATTTGTATTTTTCTGCTGTATGTTTGAGTATTGTCTGACAATGTCGATGTTTTTATAACTAATGACAAAAAATGATAATATCGGACTATTTCGTTAAAATAATCAATTTATAGTTTAATTTAAATTTAATGCATTATCTGATTCCATATCAATAAATAGCATGATTCCATATCAATAAATAGCATGTACAATTTATTGTTAACTAATAAATATTAACATTAAAGAGCATAAGACTCTTATTCAAGTGTAAGTATTAAATTTTAATTACAAGCAAAATTGAATTTGCTCGCTATTAATGTTAAATCATGTCCCTCAAAATACAAATCTAACTCATCCGTTTAAACTGTCATAACAGACTCTCTAACCTCAAAATTTAGAAAATACAGAACACTTATTTGAACACACATTTAAAACATTAATCAAACGAAAAACGTTCCATTCTTGTTAACGTACATCCAAAGATATTTTGAAATAAAATCTCTTGCAGCATCAAATCAATAAGTCAAGGAAGACAATCCGTACGAACTCGATCACTTGCATCAGAAAAGGGGCGTCGTTGTAACCACCTACATCACGGAACTCTAACAAGGAGCGGCTGCAATCTACGATTTTTCTCCATTCTCCAATGGAATAAAAAAAATATAATCTAATTTTTTTGAATTGACGAAAAGTGAAAACAATTTTACGAAAAAAAGTCTATCGATCAGCAAAACATCCTCTCCCTAAATCCTCAGTCATTTATTTTAACATGCGCAACATTAAGCCTTTGCCCCTAAATTAATATCCATATCAAGGAGACTAAATTAAAATAATTCAGTTGAATAGATTTCAATAAACCAATTACCACCACTATGTTTTAAAATTAACTAGCTTATAATACATGGGATTAACAAATGGGTATATACACAAAATGAAACTTATTCTAACTAATTCTTGGCATGATTTAACATTTATGACATAGCAGTATACTAGGGCAATGGAAAGCAGTAGGCTAATAAAAAAGCTATCATCTCAATTTTTACATATTACGAATTGTTTATGTGCTGTAGCAACCCTGCAAGTCCAAGCACCAGAACCAGTGTCGCCAACAGACGAACGCCATATTCATTGGCAATCCGCCAGTCCTATAGAGATGATCCCAGGTATTCAAAGAAGAGAAAAAGAACAACAGGAGAAAACGTCAGTTTCGTGGGAGTTGCAGTGGTGGTAGCGACGTATTTCTTGACAATCTTATTGGTGATATGTGTGTGTTTTGGAGGTAAGCGGTGCCTTGAAAGAAGAACTCGGAAGGAAATTTTAAAAATCGTGTATTTGAACAAAATTATGTTATGAATTATTATATTATTATAACAAAATTGTATATGGTTTTGAAGAATTATTACTGAAAATCATAAATTTATCTTGGCTTCTAATTTTAGCAGAGACATCTAATTGTTTACAATTTTGACAATTAGGTACGTATGCGACCTTATAGTATAGACTTCAGGCAGAATGTTCAGAAGTTAGAACTAATTTGGAATACTTAAAAATTATGCAAAAGATGTTATGATAATAAGTGCGTAAGTACTAGTTATGAGATAAGAGATAAGATTTTACTTAAGAATGAAGACAGTACAAAATTAGAAACATTGTATTTAACTGCATATAAAATAGAGAAAAATCAGCGAGTCAAATGTTGTAATTAGGTTGGATAATAAATCACTAGAAGTACATAAGAATAGAATAAAATATTGTATCACGAAGAATGAAATCAAATTTTGCTCTTTAATTTAATTTTTTCTTTTTTTGCCACTGATGTTTGGTGTAATTTATTGTCACACTTAAGAATTTAATATTCAGAGATCAATAAATAAAATTGTTTGTAAATAGAGTATTAAACGTACCAAGGTCACGTTAAAATGTTTACAAACTCGGTACTTCTGGCCTATGTAAAAAAAATAAACAGGTTTCGTTTTTAAATATATGGTGAGGTTAGCGCAGAGACTCATTCATATTGCATTGTAAGTTACTTATATTATTACTGAAGGTGTAGTAAACAGTGCACCAGTTATTGAAATAAAAAATATGTAAAACCCAAGCAAAGTGTTGCCGCTTTCCCCAATCATACGCAAGCATAAGTCTATCCATAGATCTAACGATTTGACTAATGAGTATTATTTGGGATTATCCACTACCCGCTGAGGCAGCTACCCAAAAATTTTGCAAATATTACCCCATTTGCATAATTTTTGATATTGTGAGAAAAGAAATGTACCTGTTTTACAAAAGAAGTGAGGTTCCTAAATTGCGAAGTTTGTGCAATTCCCTGAAAGAAAGTAATACATTGCAGTGTTGTATCACTTGTCGCGTGCTGTAAAGGAAAACGGCTTTAAATATCCGGTAGCTGATAAGAGGCGGAAAGTAGTGACTTGATGAGTGAAGCAGTATTAAGGTTATAAAATTATAATAATCTGTGAATAGTCATGTATTTAGCTAGTTTTCTTTGCTTAGGCAATTCTCATTCATTCATTAAAGTTAAGGTGGGCACTTAATGTCCGGGCACTTGAGCTAGGCACTCATTGTACCACCCCAATTAATTCTCTTATCTCCACTCGAGCAGCTTGGTGTTCTCTATAAAGCACAGTATCTTGCCCAGTGGAAACTTGAGAACCATCGTGGGCTCCAATAGATCTCTCCCGAAATATTTCTGCCTGAGTACCTTCAGTTCCTCACATGCGCAGATTACATGTAAACTCGTTTCCTCCTGTAGTTCGCATCTTCTACACCACGGTTCCCTTACCCGGCCTGTGTTGTATAGATGCTTTTTCAGGGGACAGTGTCCAGTTACCAGCCCAGTAATTGTTTTAACTTCTTTCTTACTGCGCCTGAGTAGGTTACCAGAGAAACTAACACCCCCTCCCCTATCAGCGCTTTGGTATAGAGTTGACCTTCAGTCGACCTCCATTTCTTTGTACTTTCTTTATCTAACCAGGTCCAGATCTCCCTTCTTGCCGAATCCTTAGTAATCCCACATACGGGCTCTGGACCCATGAAGTTTCTCTTAGAGCCCTCCTTGGCTAGTTCGTCAACTATTACATAGGCAATTCTCATTTTCTTTATTTGAATTATATTTAGTTAATTTTTAATTTTTTACTAGTATTTTTTTCTCAATTGTATTCATTCTTATTTTTACTTGATATGTATTCAGGTATGTTTTCCTGTACTTGGGCTTATCACCTGCGGGTAAAATACTGTTATTATAATATATACAAGACGAGTACTCTTAGCCGACAAGGAACAATTACTATTAAGAATGAACTAATCACAGTATTTAAGTTAATATATTTTAAAATCGAACACAAATGTTTTTACAATAGACGATTAGTATAATAATCTTTGTGAATACGTCCCTGTGAAGCACCCGTGCTCGAAGGATTGGGTAAACATTTATTTTCAAAAGTTAGAGTACTAGTAGCACAAAAGTCAAGTCGTTATATCTATGGGCAAATTGTACTGTAATCATTCCTCCGGCAATCCAGTTGCTGGATTGGAAAGAGAATTAACAAATTAACAAACATATGTATTTTACCAATTTAAATATAATTCTCTTTTGATCTCGATTTACTCTTCCGCTCTAAAAAAAAAACCTATGAACTTTTGTGTAAATATGCGAGTTTCTGTACAAAAGTGAATTGTATCAAATATTAAAATTTCTCCGAAACTATCCGTAATATCACATGTATTTTTTTTTTACATTATACCTGCAGCAATTACTCACGCAAAGAAATATTCAACGCCATACTACCTCTCGACGTTCATTAGCGTACTGTCAATCTCATTATAATTTACATTTTCGGGCGTGACTGATATAGGTTGAACGCTCTAACTGACAAGCTATTTTATTCTAAAACTCGCTAACAAAAATAAATAACTCACTAAAAAAGAACGCGCCAGTGGTTCATAAATATTAATCAGAGGCAAAGTTTCCCTTTCGGATATTAATATTGAATTAAAACCAACCCAAATCGATCTATTTAGAAGCTTCTTTGGTTATAACACGTGGAAAAATGCGAAATTTCCGACTAATCTGTATAATGGCTAGGTAGTTTATACAAAGAAATATCGATGGCTTGGCATGAGTATTGGATATGAAATTATATTATCATGAGACTAAATACATAAAATGATTTTTGTTAAAATACCACTTCAGCTGCTCCTATTAAGTAGTTTAGTTTTACCTTCCTTGCTTCGTTTTTTTGTTAAGTACATAATAAATAAAGGACAAATCTTTCGAGCCTTGAAATACTGCCAAAATTGATTTTTTTGATAATTCTTGATATTTTCTTTGCTTCGTATTCTATACAAAAAAGCCATTATCGAGATGGATGTAAGAGTTCCCTCTCAGAATTATGTATAAAGTAAGAGCTCTTGCCAGCTTATTTTTTGTTTTTGAACCTTGAAACACCGCCAAACTTGATTTCTTGACAATTCTCGATATTTTTTTTGTTCGCATTCCGTACAAAAAAAAAACCATTATCGAGATAAATAAAAGAGCCCCTCTCAAAATTATGCATGAAGGAAAGATATAAATAGAAGCAGTAAAAACTCCGGCAGCTTAAAATTCGGTAACTACCATTTGAGTTGACATTTTTCCCTCTTTCACAAGTCAAATTATATTTCACTTTTCCATTTATGTTTTCTTTTTCCTTCCGAGCAGCATACGCACCGACCTTCAGCCGAGTTATGCATTCAAAAAGGACATCGTTAGTGCAAACAACCTACACGGAAGTTTATTCGATCATGTAGACTCTAAAATTGTTCGCTGAAAGCAGGCTTCCATTTTATACCAAGTAAATGGTACACAAAATATTTTCGTTCTCTCTCGAACTTGAACAAATGATATTTATCATGTATGAGAAAGTATATTCAATATCGCGATATGAACTTTATTCTTCGTTGTATTTTTAATCGTAGGGTAATCTCACAGGAATCCGTCCAAGAGGAGCTCTCAACTTAAAAATACTCAATGAATGCGATATTTTATTAATATAAACATAAAATATGGCATGTCCCGATAAAGCAAATTTTATGTGCTTCCTTCTGATATATATAGAACTATATGAGCTAGTTACTACAATTTTATTTTAAAAAATACATTAAAAGAATATCAAGTGTGTCAGTAATTGATGTATGATTGCATCATCTATACGAGATGGAAATTAGCTGTGCACATTTCAAGACGTGTCTCTAACGTGACATTGAATTATATAAGGCAGAAAATAAACTTTCTGACTGCAATAGACTGTTGTCGCAAAGAATTAAACGTTAAAATAGTTTTTAGAGACAATGTATATACATTTGTGGGAAAATTTAAGTTTTAATTCCCTTATTTACGTCAAACATCTGTCAACCACGTCTACCCATCAATTCAAGAAGAGTTGGATGCCAAAAGTATTGAAGTCAGTACCACTATCACCTAGGATATGTTAATTAATAAATGAATGCGTCAATTTTTTTGTAATTGGTTGAATTATTGTTGTTGTGTTGTTGTCAAACGGATTGTGTATTTAAACATTTAATAATTTATAATAATTTCTTCAAAAGACGTTATTGCATAAGAATTACATCTTTTTTGGCTTGGTTAATTTTGTTGTTGCGGAATTTAAAATTTTATTTTATATTTTCTAGTATTTTATCGTACCTAGAGTTTAAATTTTATGCTTGTTGAAAGATATTACTTCCTTTATGAGAATGTGTTATTGTTGGGATTTATGATTCCTAATTACCTATTCGTTTTACTTTTCTTCGTGTTATTTTTGAAGCTAGCCTTCAAAACTGTCGAAAAATTAATAATGATTGTGGGGAACAAGATACTTCCTGCATTGCTTTTAAGTATTTCCTTTAATGCCAACATAATTTGTCATAATTAATTATATTGTAAATAGTACTCCAAATGAGTTGGAAGTTGTTTAATCAGTTACTTGTGAATTTGTTAATAATAAGGTTCGCTGTTCTTTGGAATCCCAATACCTACCAATTCCGTAAGTCTTGTGGACAATGTTTTTCTGACGACCATAATTAAATAGCCACGGTGGAAGTTCAACGTAGCACCTCTCACTTTTTATTACTATTTTGGGTAATATGAAGAATAGCTCGGGTACTCCAAAGATCGTATGTTGGGCTGTATGGCTGTCGAATGCCTCCAGAATCACGTTAGTGTTTATTTCTCGTCGGAGACCACGTCTTCCACACTTTTTTCTTAAAATAAGGATGCGATTTTCAGGTTATGTCACCACAAAAAAGACGTTCAAATCATTGAAAAAAGAACGCATTTATCAACCAATAATCGTTGTAACGAGTACTAAATTGTTTCAATTAACTTATTTTCTTGAAATAACACCATTTCATGCATTCTTTTTGCCAAAAAAGTGTACGTTTGTATTCGCGGTTGCCTCTTTGAGTAGGAGTTTCTTTTTTTGTGTTAGTACGTTGGTGACAAAAATAATACATGAAAAGGTGTTATTTCAAGAAAATCAGTTAGTTGAAACAATTTAATTCTAGATTACAACAGTTATTGGTTGATAAATGTGTTTTTTTTCAAGATTTCGTCGGTTTTCTGTGTTGACATAACCTGAAATTTACACCTTTTTTAAGAATAAAATATGACGAGGTTTCCGACGAAAAATAAGCACTCTAACGTTATTCTGGAGTCATTCTACATCAATACAGCCAAAATTACGATCTTCAAAGCACCTGGGGCCATCTTCATTTTCCATTATTTTTGCTTTGCTTGGATCACGTCTAAGAGCATGTCACTACACAGAGAAAAAATGTGTTCATTTTTATATCGATTTTGTTATGATTTAACACAACTGAGGGTAATCATTTTGACAGCAACCAGGACCTATTGTGAATACTATGAAGTACGGCAACGTAAAGATAGCAAAACATTAAAATAATGCAAGTCGGCTACCAACTTCAGATACTAATTAATACAATGGTGTTCACATGTAACACGATAAGCATCCAAACTAATTTAAGTAATTTAATCTATGCAGTAAGGTGTTGTATTTTCCAATAAAATTACAGCAGTCTAATTTTTAACTATAGCACAGCGACAATAACATAACAGTACAATTAAATTGCCACCATTAACAATGTTACGAATAATTATCTTATGATATTCACCTAAAGGTTTTTCTATAAATCAATCACATTAGACATATTCAAATGCCCGTGTTTCTTCAATGACTGCACCAGTTCAAAGAATTTTAAAGCATAGCAGTCTATTTTATAAGTCAAGAAAAAAATCCTTGTGCTGTTTGAATTATTTCGTCAAAGTTTCGAGTAATTTCAAAGCACAGCATCACTACATTTTTTCTTTTCTGGAATGTCTACCTTCATTATGTTTGTTGGGAAAGCATGTTAGACACGTAAAATGCTTATTAATCGGTTCTATAGATAGATCTCATTACGCCTGCTAACATAACTTCAATTTGCAATCACAATAAAATGTAAAAATCATGTTATTTTGTATTTCCGTTGGGTCAAAATTACTATATATTAAGATTACAGTTTGTACTGACAATGAGACAAGTACTCTCCACAAACTGGCTGTGTACTCTCTCTTCCCTGTCCAGCGTCGCAATAGGCAAGAGACTTAGAGACACCTATCGTTCCATTACATGAAACACGTGTCGAGTATATTATTTATGTAACATCCTTCTCAAATTAAACGCGAATATATGTTCCATAAATCTTCGATTGTTTATGCAACCATAATTATGGGACACTTAAATATTAACTAAAAATTATTTGCGAACAGTTCGTGTAGTTTCAGTGGCACAAACAATCGGAGATTTATGGAGCTTAGACTCGCATTTAATTTGAGAAAGATGGTACATGCACAAGTACGTTTCGTTTTACAACATCGTATCTTTCATCTCAGGTGTACGACTGGACTGAAGCTTCTTAATAACCTTTCTAAGAAAATTGAAAAATTCTTTTGCATTAAATATTATTTAATTGTAGCGTTGTTTTTACCAGATCTTCAGCAGACAAATATTTCATTTCATTATATTCTTTTTTGTTCACATAGGAAACGAAATTGAGTAGCACCCAGCGAAGTTTACCGTAGCTTTTAATTACGTAGCGACTTATATAATATAAAGAAAATAAAAGCAACAAGACTTCATGCTAAGTGGTAAATTGTAGTGATAACAGGAGAAAAATTACGACAGCACCCCGATACTTTCAGCATTATTATTACGTTTATATCTACCCCTCGAATCATGAGCGATAAATTAGTTCCATAAATGGATTCGATATGGGACTAACGGAGCTTAGCCCTGGTCGTTATTTCGGCGTTAATGTTTTGTTATTTTCTGAGATTAGAGGACCGATGTATTATATTTGTCAGTCTTTTATTTTTTCTCGTTTTCCTTCCTCGATTATTATCGAGATTTTTTCCTTTCTTTTTTTGTTGTGACAGCTCAAACGGCGTGAAGCTTTTGTTATTTTCATCTTCTTATCGTCCGTCGTTCTCGATAATTAAATTACTTTACATTAAGGCTAAGCGTTTTCAATGTAAAGGACTGATCTAATCTGCGTTTGCAAATATTTGATGAGAAAAAAATTTAATAAAGCAGTAAATGTATACGCTCTAAGTTTGGATTATGTAAAACAAGTTATTAGGGATTATTTAGCTTCGCCGCCTTGTTCTGTCGTCTTTCTGCAAAATTCAGCTGTTTTTCGAATGGATCGATAAGTAGGGTAGAGGTCTGGCCATAATGTGTATTAAAATGTGAGCGAAAATGAAATAATAAAAAACAAGTAAAAGCACTAGAATAGAAAGTTTGCACAAAAATACAAAAGATTAGTAGTGTATCTAAAAAACAATAACTACATTGAACATTAAATCCCGGAACGACAGAGTAATTTTGTTGATCCAGAAGTATATTCTTCGAGAGCTAGTAAGTATTGTTCTCTTCCTGTTCCAAATTCCGCCTCACTAATTCTTTTTTATTAAATATAAAAAGCCACATATTTGTTGTAATTTTGAATCAATATGTATTCGTTTCGTTACACCATAAATGCAAAAAAAAAATTATTAAAGCGGCATTTCCCTTATCTTTTTAAGATTGTAAACATCAAGTCTTCTTCGACAGCAACACTGCAAAATACACTCTAATTGTTACTAAAATCATACGTTAGACACTTATAGGGCAAAGGAATCTGCTGCCGAGTGATGATTTTTAACAAAACTATATATTAATATTATTTAAAAGGATTTTTGTATTTCAGAAACTTACAAGGTTCTTGTAGTAGTAGTAAGTAAGTTTTGGTTAATTTATCACGCTAAATTTATCGATTGACCCAAGACGTGATTTTTATGTTTTAATTTTATTTTTTGAAATTTCCGCATTTTAGGTCATTAGTAATCTAGTGTGTACAACAGATGATTTTAATTTTGTTATGCCTGCGTTTGAAAGATAAAATCGCTAGAAATTCAAATGTATCACACCGAACCAAGTAAATATAATATAAAAAATATCTCGGGAAAGTAATCGTAGGAATATCGATAGATAGATAGATTTAGCTGTAAAATCCTTTATCAAAAAACTTGGGTATTGCCGACTGTATGTAGCCGTTTTGCCAGAGCGACTTCCGCCTTCTTCAGCTACACACCCCATATCTTTATAACTATTGTCTTCTTCATTTTTTGCCGATTCTTCCACAAAATTGCGCTTCGTGGCATCCCGATGGTTCGTCAAACTTCAATCTCGGCACACCTTCAAAGGAAAAAAAAATGCTGTTGTGTTGAGCAGATACAATTATATTTTGCAAGGCATCATGCAACTCACTTTCTTCTGGTGTCAAAGAAACTACTGCATATTTGGCTACTCGGAACGCCATAAATAACATGTACAACACATTAGCTATATTAATTACTGGAATCGCACCAAACTATATTTATTTATATATCCAAACGTCTATGTGACTTCTCGAAAGTTAATGTTTAATTACAGATCTAATAAATCTTGATATGGATAAAATTATGTGTGCGTTTCTATGAAATGTTATTGTTTAATTTTTTTTTTTGAAGTTAGGATGGGCACCTATAGTCCAGGCATGTGTAAAAAGCCAGAGGGTGTCAAGTAAAAGCGTAAGGTAGTAAATCAAAATATAAATCCTTAGAAGTACTTTTCTAAAGTTATAGCTGTAGAAGAATAAATGACATTTTATTAAATATATAAAACATAAACAAACTCATTTAGTAAATATATGTGATAGTTTTTTGGTATTTATTTTATGTTGAATGTTTGATTTTAATTATCGTTTCTCTGCATTTATTACACACAATCGTTTTTTACGTAAAAGCGCTTTTTTTGAGAGATAAGAAAAAGAGAAAATATTTTAAAAAAATGGGAGGTAGGGAGTACTCTCTTTCCCATTATTAGCTTTTTGTGAAAACAGGTTACGTCATCTTTTTACTTTGTAATCTGCTACAAATTATGTACAAAAAGTTTTTTAATATCCGTTATAATTTCGGCGATATTCCTAAAATTTGAAAAATCGCTCAAACTCGCTCAAAAATTAATTAACTAATTAATAGGTAACAAAGTTGTCAAAATAATTAATTAATTAATTAATTTGATAACTAGAACATCAGTCTTTCCTGACAGATGAGAGCGCATCAGAATTGTTCCGATCTTTAAGAAAGCTGGCAAATTCTCAGTCGAAAATTATCGCCCAATACTCATTTTAAACAACTTCGCTAAAATCTTTGAGCAGCTCTTGTATTCAGCAATATATTTTAATTTAAATCAATATATATCACCTCATCAACATGGATATATGTTTGGATGTTCCACTGTCACTAATTTATGTTGCTTTACTCAATTTGTAAACGGATTTGTAAACGGGGTGAGGTGGACACCGTTTATGCGAATTTTTCACATACGTTCAGTACCTTGATCATGGGGTTATTTCTATACTAAGTTTGACTCTTCGGCTTTTCTCCTAATCTACGATTATTGATCCAATCGTATTTGTCGAATAGATCAAATTTCGTATTCTACAACGGCTATGAATCTCAAATATTTTTGCCTACTAGCGGCGTACCACAAGGTTCCACCCTCGGCCCTCTGCGTTTTAATTTATTTATTAATGATTTATTGCTATCTTTTACTTGTTCTACGCTAGTTTATGTAGATGATGTTAAACTTATTTGCTGTGTCAAATCTTGATGAGGCTAGGGTTCTGCAAGATAATACCGACCTCTTGGCCAATTGGTCGGCCAAGAACAAGCTGTTGCTTAACACTGAAAAATGTTACGTGATGTCATACACGAGGAAGGCAAACTTCTGCCATTATGCTTACAATATTGGAGAAAGGTCATTAAATAGAGTTCTCACAATTAAGGACCTTGGTGTTATTTTTGACCACGTATTGACTTTTACCGCTCACACGAACGCTGTGTTTCTTTGGCTGCCCAAAATATTAGGATTCACCCATTTCATAGATATACCCCCATGAAACACTTTTTTATGCTTTTGTTGCGAGCAAAGTTGATTATCCCATCACATACTGCGTAGTACGCATCACAGCAGCTTCCATTCAAGTATGCAACGCCGATCCTCAATGTGTTATCTTTTAATTAAATGGAATTTATGCTAATTGGGATTGTTGCGTACAACGAGTTAGTCACTATGCACAATGGATACTTTACTCAACGACGCATAGTCCAGAGCGCAAAGGTCTTTCATAAACTTGTGATAGCAAGATTGATTGCCGAGAGCTTGTATCCGCTGTGTGCTAAAAATTTCTCGTTGCATCCTGGCATGCTCTCACATTCAATAGCTACCTCTCTATCATATAATAAGAAACGCTGGAGCTTATTTTGGTGATTTCGTAGGAGCTAACTTACAGTAGGTTTTGATTAATTTTTTTTTCATGTTTAATTGCTCCTTTAACTCTCTTCTTTCTGTTAAGGTACTTCGGTAGAAAAAAAAGAACGTGATTGTTCACTATAATGCCTCTAGTTTTCATGGAATCGGTATGTCGACAGTTGCTAGGATATTTATTATGAAGAGTTCATATTTTTTTTCATTATTGGTTACAACTCAACGAACATCAAATGAATTGCTCTATTACCGGGCTATACGGGAAGAATATTACTCTTTCGCTAAGTAATGTCAGTGTATATTTCATTAGAAAAAAACACAAATTGTATATATTTTGTTGCATCCTTCTCTTTTAGTATAACATAAGAATATTTAATAAAACTTCTGCTATTGATAAGTAAATGTTCGGCAATTAATGCTGTCTAGACATTTTCTCTTTGAAACCACACTCAGAGTTACATTAGGACAAAAGAAGGACACAATAGTTTTCTGTCAACTACAGAGTGATATGGTACGGAAAGAGCATATTATTATATTCTCTGGAGGTAGTACTTCGTTGACGAATCTGACGTGTCCAAACAGGAAGCATTAGAAATATCTAAAAAATATTAAATTCTTACAGTCTAGCCATTATGGTTAGGTCAAGCAAACATTTTATGTGGACATTTGTCATCCGGGATTCATATTTACTCGTGTCTACATCGTATACCAAGCTTTCGTAACAAACAGTGAAGCGACGAGAGATGACCGTTCGAAATGATAATAACAGATCAGTAACATTAGCTTTTTGTCGCGATGGCGCTTGTTTGATAAATTATCGGTGAGATGGGTCAACTATTTATGATTAGAGTCGTTAAAGAACATGGCAAGGTAAAGGAAAATAAGATTATGACGTTTCATTTGTTTCCGGCGAATTTCCTGCATCGGTGAGAAAAATATGCGGGGTTTCCGGCTAACCAAAGGCACTTCATCTGCGATTTTGTATTGATTTTCGGGAAACAGAATGTATGCTTACTTTAAATACCCCAATTTAAATTTGTTCTATCTATTCTACCCATTTTTGTAAAAAAAAAAAAAAACTTAAATAGAGGTACTCCTGAATTAAGCCTACTCGGATGCTCCATCATAAAGCCAGCCTAGTAAACAGATAAAGCATTTGTTGTAGTTTCAAGAATTGTACTTGAAGTAGTTTGTGTATCTGATCTAAAAACGAGACGAATTCTAAATCTTTCTTACAATTCAGTTTTTAAGTATTACTAGTGGATGCTTAACACTTTAAGAGGGATATTCACAGGCACTACAACTCGGATGTTTTGTATTGTGCAGAGAGGAGGGTGAGTGGTTATAAAATTTCCGTTGAACAATTATAAGAACAGACAAGGCCATGCTACCTTTTCATGACACAATTAAATTTAATGAAAATACTCTTAGACCTGATTCGCAGGTTTTAACGTTTTCCTTTATTACATACTGATGAAATTACATTAAAAGAAATAGAAAGGGATGGTGTAAGAAACAAGAGATAATATTATGCACTCATAATTGGCTATGTGATTAAATGATGTTATCCTTAGAGATACAAATGAGAAGACTGAACTTCAAGAAAGCACATTTTTTAAAGAATCATAACAGAAGTCAGCTACCTGAAATACGCTGTCTGCAATAAGAAAACAACCACTGGAAATTCTTAAATATTTTCCAAGATTTCATAAATAGTTTTTTAAGCTATTTGATTAAATTTCTAATATTGTGAGAGCCAACATATTTAGGGAAACAGCTTTGTATGATCCTATATTCGCGATATAATGCCACAATGTAGTAAAATAAATACAGTGTGTGGTCACACGATCATTAATGATGCCCCACACACACCGAAGCACCCTATGAGAAAATTGATGAAAAAAAAAGATAAAGGCGATGTATCTTAAGGAATTTTCTAGGAAATTGTAGTATGAGTTGTCACTATAGTGATGGATATAACAAATTAAAATGAATATATTCAGACTAGGTTCAGGCGCGCGTAGATGAACGACCCTTAAGAATATTTTCTTCTGAAACAGTTGGCTATACGGCATCAGTTTGAATAGGTAACAACATTAGCATAACAGTGGTGGAACGCTATTCTCCGTAGAACGTCATTAAACACAGTTTATAGATATATAGAATAGATTTCTGTAGCTATTTATTGCGACTATCCTTAACACCTGAATGTAGAACTGGTTAGACTAATATAGTGCAAAAAACGGTGGACAATAGTGGAATGAATGGAATTCTGTAGTGTTTAACGATGAACTCACGATTTCTTGAGGCAACGTGATAGTAAGAAAAGGGTTTAGCGTCTATGATCGGCATTGCGGTTTGAGCCGCTACCAGTTCTGCTTCCAGGTCTGCACTCATACGATCTAAGGCACTGAATCAGTTGCCGGTTACATCCTTAAACCCGTAGCATTATTCTTCATGCAAACCACTAAGAACGGGATATCCCATCAAACTATTGTTCGACCTCCAACGCAAAAAAAACTATGCCTTTCTTAATCGAAGCAATGAATATTTACGTCCATGAACCACAAGATCGCCAGATCCTTCACCCACAGATGACATACAGGGTATTATCGGATGTCGACTTCCATAAAATCTGCATGATGCTGTTAACATAAGAAGAGCTTAGTCAGCAGCAATTCAATGCCCAAATACATTACTGAGTGTGTTTAGAGAAGTGATGGCTCAATCTAATATTTTATTATTTTTTTATGTGGGGGAAACCGCTTTCGGTCTCAAGCATGGGTTCGGGCTTCCCGGAATGGTGGGTACTACTCTAAACACCTTCTTTACCATCCTCTAGATCCGCACTATCGTTAGCCTATACGCACCATTATAGTGCAAGGCCCATTATTCTTTCCTGTAAAAAATCATAGTTTTGACAACTGTGTCTGGCTGGGTTTCTTCCAGCTCTTTGATTACTTATGAAGTTCTTTCTCATATTCGCGTACATAAGCTGCGCAATAGTTTGGCTAATGTTTAGCACCTCTCGTTTGTCGTTGTTTTTCCAGTGATCTCTATGCCAAGGGTTGCTATTTGTTTTCCTTCTGATCTCAAGTTTCTGTAGGGCATTCAACAACGTATGTATGTTGCATGCACTGGTTAGCCGTACGCCGCGCAGATACAATCTGTTTTGTTAATCCATGGCGCATCCCTATACACCCGTGTTTCAGTTTCAAAACGTGTGCATATAGTAATTGAACACTAAATTTAGAGTTCTTGAAACGTGCTTTGATCTCACGTTTCTGCTAGCATGTGCATGCATGTCGATATGTTTCTTCGCGAACTTCAGCGCCGTCTAATGGGAAAAAACGGTGCGAAAAGCGGACGATTCCCTTAGTCCCATGCTTTTCCGAGCCATGCTTTTGATAAAATTGATCTCACTTCGTGCCAGACTGGCGATCAGTATAGCAATGTCGAGTAAGCAACTCCACTAAACAGCATCTCCTCTCACTGCTTGGCCTTTCCCATATTGGCATAATACATACAAGTTTGGCCTGTCTTCTCTCTGCCTTTTTGCATGCATACCGGATATGCTTCCCAAAGTAAAGCCGAGTAATACCTACATATCTTATCCTTATCTCTCTCTCTCTCCTAATTTTTCCCTTAAGTATTACCAACTCAGGCTTTTCGGGCCTATTCTAAATTGTTATCCTTTATCCATTTATCGATTTTTTTAAGATCTTCATCTGCAATGCGCCATCAGGTTTGTACTCGTTGTCAGCGGTCACCAACAATACTATATATCTGCAATCCCAGATACTTTGAGTATCACGTAGGTCAGTGTTAAACACATCGTCAAACAATGCGTTCCACAGTATAGGCTAAGCAGGCAACCTTGTGGAACTCCGTTGTAATGTCAATCCTCTTTCCTTTGGCAATTTGTATTTCCTGATGGTATTCCGCGATAATGTTAATAAGATATCTTGATATAACTATATTACGTAGCTTTTCTATAAATTCGTATCCCAATCAGCGGTGTTCGAAAGCATTCGCACGCCTAAGGTAATGAGCGCGCACCATTTGTGTTTTAAAAAGTTTTGAAATGCTTCTTCACTGACTCTACCGCATGACTCTACCGCATGACTTTCCCTTTCTAACCCCATATTGCCTGCAGGATAGCCTTTGCATCTATCCTTTCCATTGAGTCGTGCTCTAATTAGTGTCGAACGTTTACTGACGGTATTCAGTAGGCAAAACGGCCTATTATTGCGTGATTGTTTGTCTTTTTTGGAAGGTAAGATTGGCTTCGCAACTTTCTACTTGTCGGAAAAAGCTGGGATCTGGTGGACATTCATGACCTCGTACAAGCCATTTAGTATGTGTTTTAGCTACCATTTTTGGGACTTCTGGGGGAATTTCATCAAATGCCTGGGCCTTTCCATTTTTCATCTGGCAGTTTGGTTAACTTAAACACCACCACTGCATCATCCCCCGCACAATGTAATGTGTCCCGATAAATAATCCGGCAATCATTTATGGAAAATGGTGAAAATGAAAGAATCCAGGATCGAACTCTCGTGGTACGCACTACACTCCAGCCAAACTGCTAGAGCAACACTGCCCAGGCGAACTATTAAACTTCTATCCGCAAACAAGTATCAATCCAAGGCAAACATTCCCACGAATTCGCACTGCAAAAAGCTTTCTCGATGACATATTCACGTCAACACAATCAAGGTGTCCTTTCAGTACACAATGCCCGTTAGGTGCGAAATGATTCCTACTAAGCTACAGTAATACTTCAGCTTCTTGTTTGATGACCCCTTAATAAAGGGCTTTCCATGAATTTGCTGGTTTATTATGCTAGTGTGTGTTTCTCTTTTGACCTAACACCTTGCCGCTCTCGTGTTGCGATCATTCCTTTCTTTTTATTTCATAGTTAATTGCTTTTTCTTGCTTTCGATGCAGAATGTCTAGATATCACAGCAAAAGTGATTTTATTACGACCTACCAGGCTAATTCTCTCCAAAACAATCCAAACCAGTGTTGGTTGAGATTTATTTATTGTAAAGCTCTGTGATTAACGTCTCCATTGCGCAAAGCATATTGCGTATGCCTCTACTTAAATACGTGGGTGTATTTTCTAAGTGGGGAGAATGCCATTGTTTTCTCATCTCACTGTAAACTGAGGATTTTTTTTTGATCTGTTTATAAAACACATAAAACCCGCCTAATAGTTGGCTTGATTTCAACTTAAGCGACCCATAATTTCATCCCGAAATTTCTATTAAAAAGATATGTCAAATCTAACTCACTCCAAATCTTCCATAAATGGACAATATTACTGTCTCAAGCCTGCATATGTACGAAGGTATAGACTATATAGCCCTGCATTATTATTTATAATATTATATGCAGTAATTACGTTTCAAAATCACATTGGAAGGGGATTTTTACCGTCCGATGCTTCAAGCTGGTTATGTATTATATTCGCATTTAGTTGTTCTCGGTGCCATTTGTTATGGCTATAATTTAATTTTTTTTTTTTTTTCTATTTCAAATTGAGTTACTGGGGGCAGTTTGCTAGAAATGTAAGCCATATCAAGCTGAACATTTGCCTACGTGTGATATAATCATACATGTCTAATAATACACTTATTATATACTCGCGACAATCGTTAAAGCAACAGCCCAGCTCTTTCGTGGTGTCGTATATTTCTTTATTAACATCTGCTAACGCAAGAATATATCTGCGGTAGACCGGCTCACCCCGTTGACAGTTTTTGTAGTGATTTCGTATATATTGTGAAATACTGGAGAGTGTGGGTTGATCCCTTCTAAGCGAAGTTCAAAAATTTCAGTTAAACATTTACCTTAACTGTGGAGATGAAAAATTTTTGCTACAAAAAAGTTGCGGTTAATTTAAGACCTGCCTAAATTGCCTCTTTGTGGTGCTCAAAACTTTTCGTACATTCGCCCTCTAACATACTTCACACTTTCTCGCGAAAAGTGTAATCAACCAAAGGTTTTTGTTATTACACAGAGAGGTATGCCAGGTTATAATAAATCTATTGTTACAGGTTTTAATATTGCTAAGGTTGTGTTCTCAACTATAATATATAGATTTATTAACAATACGATTTAATGCACCATTTATGGGAATTACTCTGATATGTTATTTTCAGGCAGTTGCAGAAAAGAAACACTCAAACGAATAACTTTTGGGTATCACTTATCACACACACATCTGAAATTTCTGATAAAATTCCACAAAGTAAAGGAGATGCAATTCGGCGACACACAATGAACTACAAAGCGTAAAAGATTCGGCTTGCGCAAGAGAGGTCGCATACATAAGTATCGAAAGTACTAAATGTAAATTCGTTTTAGTTCTATACAATAACACTTATGTATCAGTTACGAGTAATCTACAATTCACCACTGCTACAGTCTCGGACAATAGTTCGAACTTTCTACTTACACGCTAGGGAGCTCTAGCTCGAATTGCACTGCACCGTTTTCCAGACAAATTCCCACAACTCGTGACAATTTTCGTAAAAAATTAAACCAGAATGTTAATACGATGGTCCCCGTTTACCTCCGTGTCACGTTGGATTTTTAACCTAATTGAATCCGTGACCTTCTGTTAGTTTAATAATCAACTGCTTCATGTACAGGCTAGAGCCAAGCTTACTGAAAGATTTAGAGCGCAAAACTTTTCTACTTTTCCATAATGCTTGTTTATGAAGTCTTGAGTTCATTCAAATTAGGTACCCTGATGCTTCGGCAATGTTGGTTCGTCTATATAACTTCTAAACTATTTACAATAGACGAATAAAGCTTGGAAATTAAATATGGGACAATAATTCCTTATCCAGTCGATAATTTTTTTCCAACTTTGGTTGAGGTGAAAATGATTTATGAATAACATTCATTGATGATTTGAGTATTTGATCATGATTCATCCTAAGTAAACTTACCAAGTAGATAATTCCTTTAACATATATTGTAATTCCTTCTTATCTAGAGTACTTTAAGCTTTTAAAATACTACTGTTAGACTAGATTAGACTAAGGTGGTACTGCGACCCCTCAGACTTATTGTGATCTTTAACCTATTTTGCTTCTTAATTAAGAATAACTACTTCAGGGTAAGATCCTTCACGTTGTTATCTTAGTGGCATTTGCAAATTAAAGTCCTTGTTTTCTGTCTCATTTGCTTTGTCTCGGCCAACTTTCCTACCATTCTTTGCACTTATTGCGTTCTATTCAATAAGCCAGCTCTAAAGAAGACGATCACAAATAATTTCAATGTACCTCAATTAACATTAGTCCCCTCTTCATCTCTTCAAGGTAGTATGGTTGAGCCACCCATACCGTCTTCACATTTGTGGATATTGAAATGGGTTAGTGGGATCCTCATGGTGTGCAGAATACCTAGCCAGTTTAACAGCACTTGTAACAGTGCAGTCTACTCTTTTTATATATGATATTCAGTAGATTGTGAGAGAAAGTACTTATTATGTTATTTATTGACAATATTACAGGCCTAATATATTGCAAAAAGACTACATCCAACGATGGGTGTTCTTCCTGTATCCTTGTAGTTGAATTCGTCTTCAATGTTTCGTGTAAAACCTTTTGGATGTGAAGCTTAAGAGTTCCCATTAGAAGTTAGGTTTTTTGACAAAATTAACTAATAATTATTAAGAATATTGATGCACATTTGACTGTGTGGACAAATATTTTCTAGATAATTAAATATTAGAGTCGTTGAAGGATGCCTTATATTCTCATTTACCAGAAGGAGGCCTCATTATTATAGATCAGTGTCGAATTTAGTACTTCAGCAAAGTATTTGAAGTTGTTAAGTATTACTATTTCTTCACTGTTTAACCAGATACAGTTTAAGGTAGCACGGTTTCAAGTGATAGCTCGTTATATAGCATTGATTGCTTGCATTAGATTAGATTAAAGTTGGGTTGCCTACAGACTTGTTCCATCACGACATTTCTAGAAGATGCTTTCTAAGTTTGCCTCTTAATTAGAGCTATCATCTTGAGAGCGCCCTCTGGCCTAGCTGCTAGTTGTGTATAGTCCTTCGCGCCCATTACTAGAAAACTTGTCCTCGCCAGGCCGTCACATTACACCGCACACGAGCTGGTTTTTCTTCCTTCTCTGGATAAATCTGCAAGTAGTGTCATCTAACCAGGCTTCATGTTGTAAATATGCCTACTTAAGTCTACAGTGCCCTGGGGGTGGGGATACTTACCAGCCGCGCCCGAGTAGTGTAGTAAGGGAAAGGCCATCTTGTTCACGGGTTCGCCAAGTAACGACTGGTTGTGGCGGTATAAGTTCGTCCTCTTCTGCTTAAAACTGGAGAGCTAAAATGAAGATCGTTGCCGTGAACCATTCTCCCCTCGCCCGAGATGTTCCGTCGTGGCTAAGGGCTTGCCACAGGGTTTCTTCAACGATGCCAGTTGTTTTGCTTTCGGCTAACCGAAAGCCCAACTGTAAACCAGTCCCGAAAGGGGTGGGGGGCGGCTGGATAGAAGACCCAGTCTACTACTCCACCTTGGGGCACCTGGCCAACTAATTGTATTTCCCTTACCTCTGCATGCGGGGCTCTGTGGAGGTGGATCTTTTTTCTTCCCTAGCTACTCGTGGATCCAACATGGAGGAAGGACGTTTATTAGCGGAACGACACCGCTAATATACAGGAATTTGGAGCAGGGACCTCCATAGAAGTCTTCCACTTCCAAAGTGAGAGTATCTCCCAAGGAAGAACAAAGGGGAGCAAACGACTTGGAGCAGATTGGGAACAGAATGGAATCCATCGCCCCTCAAAATTGGCGTAGCACTGTCAACTCAAGGGGGTTGCACCTGGGAGCACGTGAATCGTACCTAACCTAGGGCTTCTCATATCTACACTTTCGAAGGAATAGGATTGGAAAGCCAGCTGTAAAAAGCAACAACAGGGGACACAAAGATTTTTAGGTTGCAGTGTGATGTCCACCGTTCCAATATTACACATAACACACAACACAGTCTACAGTGACCAGTCAGCAGACCTACTCTCATTCTTGATAGCATCTTTATTCAATAGGTCTTAGTAAATTCAGGCCTCCATTCCTTAGAAACTCTTTTGCCTCTCTCTGCCTCGCTACTTTTTCTACCACTCGTCTGGGCTGATTATGTATTATTGATGGATTTTTTTAATTTGCGATTTGGTAGTGCCAAAACAATGGGCTAGCTCTAGACCTTAACAAACCCCGCCTGGCCAGCTCGCCATCGCCTTATTGCCCCTCACGGCGCGAGTGGATCGAAGTCCAGGCCAATGTTTAATTTCCTTTGGTGCTCACCTTATTAGGGCGCTCTTACGCAGTTCCAAATTCAGCTTGACCAGTTTACTTAGTCATACCCAGTATATTTTAAAACAAGATAACCGAGTGCAGTGTAGTACAATATACGTAAATTGTAATAAGTGGATTCCTTGGTAAGTCGCAGATGAACGTGGTGACGGGCTATCATTCTATAGTTGTTCTGTGACTTCTTGTATTGATTTTCATTCACATAACAGTTGCTGATTTAATATAAATTTAAAATTTCGAAAAATAAGTATCAACATCAATTTTTTCGACCGGTAGTGAAATTTATCAATTTAGTTAGTTAGTCAGCACCTATGAATTTCTGAGGTTACAATCACTAAGAAACAACAACTTTCATTTATAAGCAATTTCTTATCATACTTGTTGTTATATGTATACATGTAATTACCCGATAAAACCGGAAGAAAAAACATTTGTGGATTATCTAAAAGATGTAATTTATGTCCAATGTCAATTCCCAAATTTTATTTCCCCGTTGCACTAAGAAGTTACGGGAACGGCGCCTGTCAGAAAACATGTATATTGTACAGATATTCATATCTTCTTGAAACGGCCAAAAGTTTCTAAAATAATCAGCCTGAATAATCTGCCTTTTTTTCTTGATATTCACAAATTTCAACCGTAACATATTTCCTTAGCCAGTCTATTGTACAAATTTGCAAAATCGATGTTTCTTTTAAAATTTGCACACGTTCTATTAAAGATACACATTGTGTATGGTTATGTATGTACCTACGGTAAAATATTCTTCAAAGCTCTCTGCATCCATATTTAACAGTACTTTTTTTCTACATTCTACAGTACACCGCAATTTTGTTTCATTTGTTAAAAGCAAACTTTTCAAAGAAAATGGGTAAAAGGGAAAAAAAGCAGTGCTGAAGAAAAAGGGAAAATAAAATGGTTAAGCTCGCAGTTGTTTCCCCGAAGCGTCTGCTAGATATTTTACAGTCATTACACTGATTACGGCAGAATATACGGAGTGCAGTACAAAGGCTTTTAAATTTTAATCCCGCAAGAATAAATTATCAGCTCAGGTTTCACCAAGTCGACATTTTTCGTCCGAGTTATATATTGCTCCTGTAGAAGCGCTCCTCCTAAGAAATAAGAAGATACTACGAGGTCGGTAGTATTTTATGCATAATCGATTCCTAACGAACTGTACCATTAATTTTAAATTTAAATAATAATCTTGAAGTTGCATCGATTTACCGCCTATTAAATTGGTTTTCGTGCCGCAAGTATATGATTATCTATTAATAACGGAAACGTTGGCTTTATAATGTAATACATGCAGATACGTGCATCTGTAGTACTTATAAAGCAAGCCGAAAGCTGTTCGTAAAAAAAGCTTCGGTAAAATAATTTACCATGACGTAACCTTTAGTTTAGTTTAGTTGTGTAATTGCTTAATCTTCTCTAAATTTTTTAGATACTCTACTTAGTACTTCTATTTTGTAGCACAAGACCTTTTTTTCGTATGTCATACACAACCGCCTACTACAATAACGTGTGGTGATGTAATTGGCTTACAGCAATGAAAGAAGCAGCTACTGAAATTAAAAATTAAATAAATCACTTTATCGCCCATTAACATCTATCATTACGAGTAGCTACAGTTCATTGTAGATTCTATACTTGCATCTCAAGGAAGGTAACAACCCTGTGCCATTCACACAAGCAACATGTTTGGCACCAATGAAATTAGTTTGTTCAGGGTTTAGCAAGAGCAGAGTTCTTCTTTTCGAAAAAGTAGCTGTTTTCCTTAAAAAATAAGTAGTTTACGGTTAATAACCACGGCACACACCTGGAGAGAACGTGCAATATCATACTCGGCCCTACATAAAAAATTGGAACACAATGACAAACTGCTTTTAGAGCAACACTACGTGATGTTAGTAAGAAATTAGTGACACCAATAAACGTAAACCAAATAATCAAGGATTGTCTTGCGCTAGATTAAATTAGATTAGGGTTGGGTGGCCATACGAATCTGTTTCACCGCGACTTTCATACTTATAGTGATCCCGTTTGGAGAAGAGAATCTCTGACTGCCCTTTTGAAAACGACTCCTTGGTAGCTGTTAGCCGTGGAGTTTTCCACACACAATGCTAGAAACCTTGTTCTTCCGTTGCCCTCTATTGGTATATCATGTAAACTGGTATTTCTTCTTACCCTTGGCAAAATCTGCAAATCGTCGTCATCTAGGGCCACGTCGTTAATAATATAAGCCTCTTTTCTTTAGGACTCTTTGCTTGCTCTTGTTGGTGATTTGTCACCACTCCTGGTATACAATTCATTCAAAAACTTTTTAACTTGTGATATGATAATGCCAAACGAAGGGCCAGCTCCAACGAATGACCTTGACGAACCTTCCCTGGGTGGTCACTATTTCATTTTCCTGCACCTCAAAACACTTCTTACCTTAGAGTCAACCTTGCGAAACTAATCGCTTTAAATGCTCGCTGCCTGTCAGCGAAATTAGCTTTTACCTAACTTGGTGTATCTTTCTGTTTCACTGACGCAATAACGAATTGCCGTATCCTCCTGGAAAACCGGCGTATCCTTGCTAAAGGAGGAGCCTTTTTGGGCTTATTTTCATATATTCCAGCTTCAATACTATATTCAGTTTTAGCGCCCCCTGCATACCAATTCGAGTCCGCTCGAATGCCTTTTACCCATTCCGCATAAGGCGTTTCCTTAAGTTCAGCGTTTTGCGGTATGTGTAACTGAATGTTTTAATTACATTACACATGCAGAAATAATTGGGCATTTTTATTAGATTCTTATTTTATTCATAAATATGAAAGGGGTTATACCAAATATGCTGCATTAGCCATGCAGTATACGAGTGCAATAGCATAACAGTTCAGTAAAGTAAGATTACGTTAGTAAATTACTTATATTTATTAAGAAAAATAATGTATCTACCTGTATACAACACCTTTTTGATTTATGTCATAGTTTGTAATGATAATTTTGTTACTTACTTACTATGTTTCATGCATACTGAATCGAATTCATTTCGATTCCTAATCATCATCTACTTGAGAAAAAAAGTAGAACTTTGTGCAGACCACTAAACTAGATTGCGGAAAATATGCGAATTTCACTTATAATAAGGAGTATTAACTTAGCAATCACTTTCATAATGAAACTTTATTCAGAGTTTAGACAACACTACAAACAATCAAACATTGAACAAAATGAAATCCATAATTTTCAGGCAACATGATATTACAAAGAATACGTATTGAAACAAATAACGTGAATGCAAGTTGCTTACCTTGAATGGACCTATTCTCTGAGATTAACCTCGACCTCTCACACCCGCTATTAGTACGTGAGGCGCTAGGATTAATCCTCCAATCTCACCTACTGCTTATTTAATTATTTTCGCATTATAGAAACGGGAACATTCTGCTATTGATTGTTCGACTCAGAACGCTGTTTCGGCAATCAAAATACAATTTTTAACTTTAGGAATGATTTTATCAAATTGTATCATCATACAGTATAAGCAACAAAAAAAGAGGCTTGAGTTTCTATCTGTGCGCAATCAGCATTACTCAAATGCAAACGCATTTCGACACATTTACAATGTTAGTCTAAATAAAAAAAAAACCTAGATATTTCCTCCCACTTGCTGACTTTTTTCTTTTATATAATCGAGTATCTAAATTTTTCTATTTCAACAAATTTGTTGAACATTATTTTGCAGAGTGTAGTTCTTCTTCAGATATACCTCGATGAGAAATTATACACGCTAAGATTCTAGTGCTTTTGCATTTTTTTCTTCACAACAGAAAAGCTTTTACCGCTTGCCCAAACAGCTCCTACCTACAAACCAAAATTATCTCATGGAAGCTTACATAGTTAGGCAAGAAAAACGCGTTCCAGTTAACTTAATAGTTTTAGCACTAAACCAAAAATGGGTCCAGAAGCAATGAATAAAATTATTGTTCACATGATATAATGCATTAAAGTTGGTGCAAAGTACGAGTTCATCAAATCAATGAAAAAGATTTTCCTAAATCAAGACAGAATTTATTGAGTAATAAATATTATTGCTATAGAGTAAACTTTTAATTAAAATAATGAACTTAATTCATTGTAAAAGTAATAGTGATATTAAAAATAACAAGATTGATACCAACCATTGGTGCTTACCAAAAAACATGAAAATAAAATGTCTAAGCAATCAACCGTAACAATACCACTATGGCAGGGGCTTATGGTCTATTGTGGAGGAATCACCAAAAAACGCAATAGAAATGTGAGCTTCTGCTTACCAAGCGTCTTTAACATTCTTCCAAACGCAAATTCACTTTCATCAGTATCGTGTCTGAATTACTTACTATTCTCGATCTCCTAAGAGGGATTACGAGTTTACGATGCACGCCTTCTAGGGACCACACGCCAAACTCTCACTCACTCGGCGACCGAGGCGTAAGTTGGTAATTCAATCACTGACATACACCTTTCATTAAGGTATCTCAGCCATTCGTTGTTGCAGTAAATTGCAAACAATTGAACTGACGAAGAAAGTATCAATTAATATTTTATTGCGTTCATATTATTAAGAAAATTTTTTATTGAATGAATGAAAATATAGTTACCATAACAAATATTATCCATGGACTATTGTACAATGATTTATTATAATAATGAAATAATATATTTCACTAATAAATATTGTTATTATTTAAACAAAGATTGTAAATAATAGTTTATTATAACAATGACACACTTCATTCTGTCGATGAAAGTTCGCTCAATGAATGCAGACGATTGATATCACGTCCAGTATTTTTCTCAGTGAGATAAGTGCTCATTCTGTTATCTCCGAAGTGAGCTACATTTTGGAATTCAATTATGAGTACCTATTGCTGATACATTTTATTATCTAAGTTATTTTACAATCGGTTGTAATATTATAGCTTGCCTTCTGATGAAGATATAAATGACTACCCTTGTTCATTCAGGCTAAACTACATTAGGATTCGATCACATATCATATGGAAATAAAAAATGCACCCCAATGTTGAAATAAAACCGAGTAAAGCTCTATAAATGTCGACAAATGCAGCAAATTACCATAACAACAAAAGCACTTAGTGCCTTGACGCAGTAAACCATTTTTAGAATTCCAATGCAGTATTACGAAAGAAGTATTTGCACCAAGTTCATCTTTGCTGGTTATTAAGCAGTCCCATTAACGACGACTAAACTTTTAATTGTTTCAACTCTACTAGAACCCTCGTAGACGAGCCTGCATTAATAATTACGTAGGCGTGTAAAAGTTAAATTACGTTCTATGCTATGACAAGGGGGCAGTTACCAAGCAAGATTTTCAAGTAAGAATTTCGTAAATCGTAGTAAAGGTAAATTTTTAGGGATATTTAATACGTAAGTAAATGCGACAAGTTATTATCCTTACTACCCGTTACAAACACATATAATTATGTTCATCCCGCAAATTATGCTTAATTCTTAACTTTGTACAACTGCGTAGTTATAAAAGTACAGTGGATTTACTTCCTAAGAACTACGATAAGTATAAAATCCGTGCTTTTGTTCAACGATGTTTTTCACACACTCCGCTCGAGTCGTCTTAGACATAAGTTTAGTTTTTAAGAATTAACTTTTTGTATTAATTAAATAAATAAATAGTTTTTTAAAAAGTATATCTTAATAAAAAAGATATATAATTGCGCAGTCATTCGGATTTTATCGCTTGCAAATTTATCGTAATTTGTGTTGATTTTCAATCATTCAAGTGATAAACGAACTGTAATTGTTGCGAAAGTGGAAATCACGGACTTCCAACTACTGGACCTGGTAAACACTTACCCAATACAGAAGCCAATTGGATCGATTTTCATCGAGAACAAGAGGATTCATTTGAACATCGAAACAAACTTGGTACCATCGAGGTCTCCGGCGGCGTGGAAACACCCAAGGGATCTTCCATCGCGGAATGAAGCCTTTATTCTTAATACTGATAGTTCTGTGAAGTCTTTACATTATTCTTTTAAATATATATGAGCGAAACAATTGGAAGAAAATCATAACCGATTTAATAATATATATTATAAACGAATGGCGAATTTTGAACCAAAATATTAGAATGGCATTTCGACATTTAGTGGAAATGCCGATGAATTAAGAAGATTTTTTAAGTATTAGTGAACCACTAGTTACTGCATTTTTGATCAAAAATGATCCAACTAATTTTAGAAATCTTATATTATTAATTCTATATTAACCAATTTACAAGGTAGAGCTAGATTAGTAATAAATACTCACAGCATCACATCTTTGGTTAGAATTGAAAACTGTTTTATCCCGTAATTTTCAGCGATCAAAGGAATTGAAAGTGTTCTAACTAGAGGATTTAGTGTCTTAGACAGAAACAGGGTTGAAAATCCACACCATTTATGAAAATGTTTACATTATTACAAACAATTTTTACGTATATAAATATTTCATGACCCGCTGCTACGAAAGCATCGAAAAGACATTTTATTAGGAAATTTAACATTAAGTACTTTTTTTAGCAGGTTTTAGAGAACCTTAGGCAGTATTGATTAGGGCAATGAAACCTAATGATCTAAGTGAAGCAATACAATAATTATATATCCGAAGAAAATATTTTACATTGCAAATGTACCTAAACAGTACAAAAACCAGTACAACATAATTTTAATCACAATAGCCACCACATTATAATTATATAAACCGATGTATATTCCAAATCAAATTCCTAAATTCAATGGATATTCAAATCCGCAATATTCAAAAATACATATTATCAAACCCTCAATATCAGAATCAAAATAGACAATTTCCAAGTCAACGGATAAATATTCAAAATAGACCAGTACAGGAACGATTTTTTACTTAATAAACAAGTTTTTCCACAAAAACAACCCTCAAATGTATGGAAACTAATCGAATAAATAGATACGAGGAAAACCAACACCGATGAGGCATTTGCACATCAACCCCAATGCGATTCACAGTTCAATAATATAGAATGCCTGAACAGGAATTTTCTCCACTAATAATTGTATATAACAATCCAAATTATGAATGTCAAGAATATATTAATGATAACGATAACTATAACTATGAATGTGATGCTATCCGTCTTCGTCATTTGAAATAGAAGATAATGATGATGAAAATTTTTACAAACCAAGCCTCAAACCAATCCAGAGACATAATTGAATTACATAACATAGACGAACTAAAACAATTACCCTACATTCCAATACATAATCCTCCATGAAGTTACTTTGTAGATACAGAGCTTCCAAATCTTTCTTAATCCACATGTTGTCAAAATTATTATTGTAATTATATTAGGAAATGATCCATTCACAGTATCAACTGCATTATTAACTTCAACCCATAATACAAGTGTGACTATACCCACCACCACCAGAATTTTATTTACCTGAACCGTTAGAATTTAAATTTTTATATATTTCATTTTCACGGTCATTTTGATGGATTGATCGGATGCGATATACTTAAAGCATTAAAGCAGATTAGATTTTTTTAATTCAAAATTAAGTATCCGCCCAACGCAGAATTTTATAATGAAATATTCAAACAACAGGACAACCTATTATTCATCAATTCAACTTCTCCTTAATACGAAACACTTAAAACAAAATACCTGTATAATCGAAAAAATGGTGAAATATTAATTAAAAAAATACAATTCAAGATTGCGAAAATTCCCGAAACAATAACAAAAGCATTAATCATTACGCATATATAGAAATATTAAATAGTCCGATAGGGGTATTAATCTAAATTTTAAGGACCCAATACGCGTTACACGATTTGATAAACAAAATTTGAAAATTTTTATATTGAATGTTCGAAATAAAACCGAAAACCTACATAAAATACGTACTGATCATATGAACAGTGAAGGGAACAACAGCCATATTAAAACTTTGTAAAGGAATATAGTGATATATTTATAATGAAAACACCAAAATTACTTTCACGAGTGAAGTAAAACATAAATAAGAACCAAATGAAACCCCTATTATACCAAATCATATAGATTACCATTTATACATAACGCCAGAAGTAGATAAACAAATTAATTCATGCTAGAACAATTTATTAGACCAAGTAATTCACCGTGGTCATCACCATTTGGATAGTCCCTAGAAAGGGACGCGTCAGGAAAAAGAAATGGAGATTTGTAGTAGATTATCGAAAAATTAATGAAAAAACTATAGATGATAAATATCACTTCCTAACATAACAGATGTGTTAGATAAATTAGAAAATGTAATTATTTTACCACTTTTAGGATTTAGCGAGCGTTATCACCAGTTTGAAATGTACCCTCCAGATATAGAAAAGACAGCCTTATGTAGAAAACGGGCATTACGAATTTTTTAAGGATGCCCTTCGGTTTAAAGAACGCACCTTCAACGTTCCAAAGAACAATGGACAACATTTTAAGAGGTATACAAAACGAATTACTGTTTTAGTTTATCTAGACGAAATAATTATCTTTTCAACTTCATTACAAGAGCATCATAAAATCACATTAGAAAAGTTTTCCAAAGATTACCGTGAAACAAATTTTAAAGATACAACTAGATAATCAGAATTTTTGAAGGAAGAAGTTGCATATTTAGGTCATATAGTACCCCTTCCGGTGTTAGACCTAACCCAGATAAAATAGCGTGTATTAAAAATTTATCCATACCGAAACAAACAAAGAAATCAAAGGATTTTTAGGTTTACTAGTTTTTACCGTAAATTTATTAGAGACTTTGCCAAAAATTAACAAACCGTTAACGAAATGTCTTAAGAAGGCGCACAAATAATTCATACTCAGATTCATTTCAATGCTTTGAAACGTGTAGAAAATTTATATAAACGAACCCTTTACTTCAGTATCCAGATTTTACGAAAGAATTTATTTAACGACTGACGCTTAGTAATTATGCAATCGGCGCTGTTCTATCACAGGGAGATATAGGGAAAGATTTACCCGTAGCATACGCTTCCCGCACCCTAAATCAATCAGAAATTAATTATAGTCACTATAGAAAAAGATTTATTAGCCGTAGTTTGGCAACCAATTATTAGGCCTTACTTATTCGGTAGACGATTTACAATCGTTTCAGACTATAAGCCATTGCAATGGTATTTTTCTCTAAAGAACCCATTCTCAAAGTTAATTTCGTTGGAAACTACGTTTAGAAGAGTATGATTATAAAATTGTTTATAAAGGAAAAATTATAAAAACGCAGACGCCTTATCGCAGATAGAACTAAATACTAATGAATTAGAAAATTACATTCAAACATTTAATGAGATATAGCAACAAACACGACAAATCAATCTATGCAAGTTCATTTAGAATGAAGAAGAAGTAATAGAAATCCCAGATGATGAAAATGAAACAGTTCTACTAATCACTCTGAAAATTTAATTGTTGAAATTTCCAATCACTGATAAACCCTTAAACGTTAAACTCAAATCAATTATATTCCAATATGTCTATCATTCACCAGTTAAACCTAAAATAATAAAGATATTCGATAAAAACAAGAATTATTGTTCAAATTTTCAAAAATAACTTTCAATCAAGATATTATTGATTTTTTATAAAGCATTTATTGTACCAGATATTAAATACCATATGCTATTTGAACCCGAAAACATATATGAACCATTTTGTGAAGTGTGGTAAGACGAAATTTTATTTACCCTTCTTATAAATTTTACAAATGTAATAATAAATTAGAAGATATCGAAAAGGGGAAGACGATCAAAAAGGAATAATACAAATGTATCACGAAAGTAAAACAAACCATAGAGAGTATTAACGAAACTGAAGAGCGTATAAAGAAAATTTATTACTGGCCAAACATGAAAGAAACATATTAGACAATATATTAATGAATGTGAAACCTGTCAGATTTACTAAATATGATAGAAACCCTCCTAAAGTTAAAATTTAATGTCACACCAACAGCCACGAAACCTTTCGAAATACTACATATTGACCTATTTCAAATTTGAAAAACAAAAATTTTCTTACTATAATAGACAGCTTTTTCTAAGTTACACACAAGCATTACCCCATTGCAGGTAGCAATTCGGTAGAAATTGCCAATAACCTTTTCAATTTATTTCTCATCATAATTTACCCTCTTTAATTATTTCAGAGACACGGTCTGAATTTAAAAATGTAATTCTACAAGATTTCTTTAAAGTACATAACATACAAATTCATTTTTGCACTCCTCGTCATCCACAATCGAATGGCATGATCGAAAGAGTACACTCTACACTCATCGAACACATGAGAATATTGAAAAACAAATTCCCTAACGAAAACGCGGATAACTAGAATGAAGTATAGTATTATCGGTTATAATAATAAGCATACACTCTGTTACGAAAAGAAACCATCGAAATTATAACAGGTCATATTGAAAATGATGTATCCTTTAAATTTTAAACTTAACGAAGACTATATTCCGATTATTGTCAAACACATAAAGATTTAACACGCGAGATGTACAGACATCTTAATGAAAAATTACAAAACACAAAAGGTAAAAATCATCGAAAATCGAAATTTAACGCGAGGAAGAAGCAAGCAGAGTATTTACAAGGCGAAAACAATTTATAATAAATCACCCAATAGAAATAAAGCCTCGAATCTGTATAACCCACAAGTTGTCGAGGAAGATAGAGAGAAATATAATAACACAGAAGGGGATACAAATACATAAAGACCAATTTAAACCGTTAAAAAGAAATGATATCCTTTCTGAAATACATTTTAATTATTTTATAATTATTGTACTATATAATATTTTAATATTACATTATTATTTTTTATCATATATTAACCTTTATTAGTAATCATTTATAATTTTTATATATATATTTCTTATTATACCTTAAGACGACTATTTTATTTTAGATATGAACTAGCACCAACGAGTGTGACGACTACTCTACAACTCAAATTAGATAATTTAGAGACACATCTGGAATCTTACCATTCAAGGTAGGCCTTGCAAAAAATTCATCAATACTCAAGAAACATTTATACATTATTTCGATTTGCATCCTATTGAAATTGCAATTGAATGCCATTAAACGTTTATTTAAAAATTAATATTATCAATTAATCACGGATTGAATGATACATTTTCCGGAGAGTTAAATAATTATAAACAAACAATAATATTTCAATTTAGCATCATGCAACAGAAAGGCTAAATAATATTAATGCCCTTAAAAGAAAGCAAACGCGGATTTAATTAGATGGACTCGGTAGTATAATAAAAGCAATAACCGGAAACTTAGACGCTTCAGACGCCCAAAAATATAATACAATGATTAATGATTTTGAAAACTAATCAAGGAAAGATTATTAAAAACTGTAAATTCAGCAAATATCATTATCACACCACATTATAGAACTTTTAATGAAACATTTATCACTAATTAATTCATGATCAAAGAAATAATCGAAGAAAGAATTAATAATATAAGTAACCACTTTAACAAAACATATTTTACTTTCTTTAATTTCTTCAATGCAAGAAACATATAATGGACCAAATGGATTTAAGTTTAAACACTATTATACAAATTTTTAACGGAATTAGAAATGCAATAACTTTGCTAGTAGATTTACATACAGTACATTCATTCAATAATAAAAACTAAAGAATTGGAAAGCATTCTAAAACAAATGAATCTGAAACAGATAAAAGTCAAATGATTATCCCATTAACGAAGAAAACATTCCAAAATATTTTGATGTCATGGATATTAAAGCTTTTTATATTGATTGCACAATTGTGTTTATTTTGTCAATACCGGTAGTATTACCAGAAACATTTAATTACTATCATTTATATTCAATTCCTAATAACAATTCAACTATAATTTCAAAAGCACCTTACTTTATCGCAAACGAACGCCACTATATGTATTTAAACGAAGAATGTAAAGACGTTGGAAACAAATTACTATTTGTAAACATAATCAGTTGTTAAACGGCTTAATTAAACAAGATTGTATATTTCAAATTTTACATTTAACTCAGAACTATAAAGCATTGTCAAAAAGAAATATTATTGTAACAGAAACTATTATCCGAAGAAATTGATAACGCTCATTATTTAATAATAATTCCTAAGAGAATAAAGTCATTTAAATTGTCATAAAGAAGATTATCAAGAATTAATTGGAAATTATTTAATAACCATTCCACAGAATTGTAGCTTTGAAATTGGAAATACAAAACTTTCTAATTATAAGAAATTTAATAAAATATTATCTCCATTGTTGTTACCCCACATTTATATAAATAGCACAGGATTTAAAATGGACACCGCTGTACCATTAAAATTAGATAAGGCAAGTTTATATATTATAAATTACAACGACTAAAAGAAGAAACTAATAAATTGAAAGAGATCCAAATGGTTAAGAATTATACTGAATCTCCAAACATTTGGACAATTGTGTTATACATTACTGTAATTGTAATAATATTATATTTATGTTACAAAGTTTTATTTAGAAAAAATATTTGTAAATTGATTATAAGAAGTGATGGAAACAACGAAAATACAGAAGAGGATCGGCAAGAGGATCCAAGGCCCTTCTACCCCATTAGTGTATAAGGTCCATCTTGTAGGGGAGGAGTTATATCCTTACTACCCGTACAAACACATATAATTATGTCATCCCGCAATTATGCTTAATCTTAACTTTGTACAACTGCGTAGTTATAAAAGTACAGTGGATTAACTTCTAAGAACTACGATAAGATAAAATCCGTGCTTTTGTTTCAACGATGTTTTTCACACACTCCCGCTCGAGTCGTCTTAGACATAAGTTTAGTTTTTAAGATTAACCTTTTTGTATTAATTAAATAAATAAATAGTTTTTAAAAAGTATATCTTAATAAAAAGATATATAATTGACATAGGGAACTGTATGAGCTAGTAATCAACGATGGTGTTTTTAGATACATCATTTAACTATTTTTTATAAGAACATAACAAATTAGGTTTGTTCAATGTTTATATAAAAGAGGAGTCTGGTTTTGATACGCATTTTGTTGTATGCTCAAAAAGTCTTTTTTTTTTTGAATAAGTCACCTTTCTTTTTAGTAGCATATGCAGTCAATTGTACAATATGCAGATTATCATAAGTAATGCACACATCGTAATAAATACTAATTTCCATCTCCATACTTAATATAAATGTCCTAGTTGATTAGATAAAAGCAAATAAAATAAACCAAGCTGTGTATGTAACTAATCATCAATAATATGTAGAGTTTAAACTACTGTTGAAGGATGTTAGTTCCTCTCATCCAATTGTTAAAGCACTCCTAGCAGCGAACAATTATGGCAAATGCTTCTACTGAAGCATGGCGTGGAACACTAAGGGTCTGTAATTCGGATCAACAACTTCGATTTCCACTATTTCTGCCATTCTGGATGCATCTGCATTGTACATCAGAGATCCAAGTTGGACCTTTACTTCGTCTAAGTTGAGTTATTCGCAATTTGTAGTCAGTAAATTTAAGTTTAGCAGGCATTACATTTATTAGCACGTATGGTTTTTCTTAACTCCATGCTAGGCCTTACCAAATTGCTAGGTGTCCTGTTAAAGTTGCCGATTTTAAAGTACAGCTGGCAGTTTTCTGTAATTTCCATAATATATCCATTTCCTTCAGTGGTATCACTTATCATTAATAGGGAAAAGTAGCCGAATGTGGATGGTTTCCTAACAAGATACTTATTTGCTTTAACGGAATTTAATTTCGGGAAATAATATGTTCAACAATGTTTGCTTCTAGTTACATTGCAGTTACAACTCAATATGCACAGGAATATAAAATCGATCACAGCGGAGTAAATGAAAATGAACACTAGCATGTGTTCAACAGTGTAAATAACAGTCGATTTACAGAATTAAACCAATTTTAAATTACAGCCTGAAACGGAATATATTATCTTTCGTACACATTTTAATCTTGTCTAAATTGAATTTGCAAAGCCGCAGAGTTCCGCGAAAACACGTTCGCAATTGGTTCGATAGCGGTCACACGAATATCGTTGTGGTAAAATAAATTTCATGGTAGTTCATATTTTCGCAGTTGTCGCTTCAGGAGTGGCGGAATTGAAACACGTACCTACCCATTATTCATAATAGGCAGTGCCGAAAATTACTTTGTAGTCAACGATAAACATTCATTCTACGTTTTTTTTTTCGCTATCTGGGTAAAGTCAACAGATTGAACCGATAAAAGCCATGGTTATATGGGGAGGATTTAATTGTGTTTCAGATTTTAATTGGAACTAGACAACGCAAATTATGAAATTTCTTCAACCAGGCAATAAAACATTTTAAAAAGAACGTGTTCTTGGAGTGTCCAAAAACACAGCACGAGAGCAGGTAAGAACCTGGGTAAAAGAAAAACAGAGAGAACACTTGGATAACACAACCAGACATAGTCATGAAAGGACCTTCATTAGGTACCATCAAAGGAGAAGGATGAAGAACTACTGCAGTTTAGTAGTAATCATTTTCGCACCGTAACAGGTCTTCTTACAGAGCACTGAGCACTGGATACCAACTGTAGACTGCGTAATGGGATGATAGAGAACGTTTACCACATTCTGTGTAAAGCCAAGGCTCTGGACACAAGGGGACAGGTAATTTTTGGCAGGCCAAGGATGAACCAAGAGGATTACTTCGATCAACCTGCCAGAAACCTGCTGTGAACTGAAATGACTGATACCATGTAATGGGTAACAGAAATGTGGGAACAAATACAAAAAAACAAAAGGCTGCAGTGTTTCCGGAGACTTCAAGTCAGACGGCTCCCACAACAAATAAGAAAAAAAGCTTGAAACGCGATAAAGTCACTGCAACTGTGGTTAGCCAGATTTTCCGAAATCGAAGGAAATGGAGAAATCGATAAATTAGCAATCATCATATAGGTGTCTAGATATTGTTTTAGAAATGTTCAGAAGCAGAGCAAACAAGAAACTGAATCCAAAAGAAACTGGAACAATACAACCAGGTAAATTGATGGAAAGATTTTTCTTAAAGTTCCATCAAAGAAGAAGGCTGGAGTACTACTAAAAATCCATGGGAATGAGCTTCACACAGTCACAAATTTGCTAAAAAGACATCCACTGAAGGTTCAACACCGGATTTGGCCACACACTGCAAATCTTGTGTAAGAATTGCAAAATTTAAATAGGAATAATAAAAAGTAATATTAATTTCATTATCGTAACGAGTTGTTGATAAGCACTGTGAGATCTGCTGCAACAGCATCTTTCCACAAGAAAGGCAGTCTATTGTGTTCGAATTTTGTGTACTTGTGGTATTACGATATTTATATTATCGTTATCTTCCATTTTGTCTATTGTAAGCAACAATTGCCGATTAGCGATTCTCACGATACGGTCTGAAAGGGCGTTTGAAGTTCGGAAAAACAATGCAAAACATCATTGTTGCGCCCGCTTGTAGAGAGAAGTGGAACTAGTAGCGGCAACGCAAGATAGTTAATAAAAACCGTTGAGGTTTTTTTGAATTAATCAGTTTGTGGAGACCGAATCAGCATCAGAAAATCTCGCGATCTCCTTCGTTACCGGACAAATCCAAATTAAAAGTCAAAATTCAATCTTCTTTGTTTAAAAATTCTGTAATTTTCCCAAGTTTGAAAATTCGAGAATGAAAAGCAAAAGCTATCCTCGCGAAATGATTCTGTTTATGTGTTAAAACCGTTGGAACAAATCCTTTTTTGTCTTATATAAAATTATTGTGCCTTTAATATTTCGGATTATGAGAACTTACACACAGCTGGGTAAGTCGAATCAAAATTTCGTTTAAAGAATTCCATTGCGGACTCAGATACCGTATCACGCTCTCTCCCTCTCCCTTGATTTATAATTTTGTATAGGAAAATTCACTGTGTTTATGTTAACGTTATCATAATTTTATAGTTTTTTTTTTTGTAAATTTTTTACACGACATTTTATTAATTTGTTAATTTGTTATCTTTCGTTTCATTTTCTTCAATATATATTTTTCTTAAATCTACGATCTCTTTTATTTCACTAAATTTTAAGTACAATTTGTACCATCAGCAAGTGTTTCGGAGAGGAAACTTTAAACATAGAGACGATGATAGTGGAAAATTTTGACAATTTTTAGGCAACATAACGGCCTTGTTTAGACTAATTGAGAGAGAACATGGTTGTGAAAATATCTTTGGCTATAACCACTCACACTAAGCGCTGCCGAACCAAAAGATCGTTTTCCAGCGGTGGCTCGTAGGTCAAAAGAGCAGCTTGGGTTATCTGTAAAAGGGGAGTGGATCCGTTGGCATCAGGGTAAAGGAGTTTCGGGCGAGTATTTAGGCCGACCACCCCAAAATTAGCAGATTAATAACACGCGTCCGTTACACTTGTAATAGGATGGTGAAGGCTCCATACCCCTTTCTGTGTAAATGTGAGACGTTGGAGGCAAAGGCAGTGTTTTTTTTGTAAGACGAAATTTAGAATATTAATTTGATCGATTGGTCTATGACCCGTTTTATAGGTATATGTGAGTTAATGAATGAAAGAAATATGCAAAATAAAATACAGTTGCAATTGACTGATTCAAAGGTACTATTTAAATTTAAGACATGTCACCACTTTTAGGAAACCAGTTACTTGTCTTTAATTTTTAACATGGAGTGCTTTATCTTCCGCTTCTAAAGTACCCCATGTTAAAAATTAAGGACGCTATAAAAAAATGAAGATTTAACGAAAAGTAAACCAAACCAAAAACTTTTATTCCATTAAATTTCATAAAACCTTATAAGTATAAATTTTTTTTTCAATACTAATTTCATATTTTCGATGTGCTTCCCAACCTTTAAGGACGCTTACATAACATCATGACTCACGTTACTAGTACATTGTAAAAAAATTGTAATAGTTTTAACAGCACAACTAGAATTTGGCAACTGAATAGGTGAAAATACTGAACTTTATATCCGGAGTAGAAATTATATATAGTACGTAATATCCGGTAAAAATCAAGAGTATTTTAACTGGTATAAACCAAATGTGTACGTACTAACCTAAAGTACGTTATATCCCGTGTACGTTATTCGCGGAGTGTACTGTAAATTGTTTTAAATATAAAAATAAAACTCTAAAAAACTTATATACAATTAATTAATAATAAATACGGCTTGCATTAGGTCTAGGTAGATAGTGTAGCAATACATACCATAGTTTTCTGAGTTTGTTTCCATTAACTAATAATTCTTTTCAATAATAAGTATCGTTTATTCAAACTAAAAGCAGTAGGTATTTTTCTCTTACTCAATGTTATCATGTGTATTGTGGAAGGAAAGTTCACTGCGATTGTAATAAAGACTAAAAAGGAAAAAAGCTTCTTTCCTACATAAGGTCTTTTAGTAGCTTACCAGCTACGCAAAAGTACAAGAGTTTCTAAATAATTTATGGGAATATTTGAATGCAAATCCTCACATCAAAATGCACAACCGGCTTCCACTTCAACTTGTTTATTATTCCATATTTCAAAACGAAGTTTTAATATTCGCAGCGCTCTTAGGCAAAAAATACCGGAGAAAACAAGACAGCGTTAATTATATCTAGTTACAACAACCTGCACAGGAAAATAAAAGAAAAAAAAATACATTTCCATAGTTTCTTATCATTTATAAGCACGAACACTCACGCATATATTACAAAGCAATCAGTTTGCAATAGAGTGTTTATATCTCACCTGCTCATTCAAACTGCTATTCGACCCTTCTCCTAGAGATTTCAGCAAACCATTTTTCAAAAGAGTACAGCATATGAACTATGCTTTATATCTTCATATATGAAACTGTAAGCTTTGTTAAATTTGACATTAACCAATTCCATTTACCCAACCATAACCATAATTTTAGAGAATTGACTTGATTTAATATGCTCCATACAAAAGTCTAGAATTTCATTAGATTATGTAAAAATGTACTAGAGAATATTTCGTGCGTCGATTCCATTTAAGAGAAAATTAAATTGCCTTTTCCTGGAAAATTTATTTTTTGCTATTTCCAAAAGTTTATTAGAATAACTAATACTAATCATTTTAATTTATAATATATCACTTTCCACACCTTCACTTCTGTAACGCGGACAATAATTTATAGATCAGATAAATAAATAAATAAATTTTATCAGCATATTGAGAGATCTATTTTAGAGGAAATAAAATTTTAAAATGATCTCCGTAGGTGTCTAAATTCCATGTCAATAAATTATAAATACCATTCCCCGTTCCGTAAAAACTGTATACGGTAAAGTGCTATATCAGGTTCACAATTGCTGAAACCTTTATCTCAGTTCAGCAAACAATGGTGCAGGTAAAGAAAATATCGTTGTATTACGTACAAGTATAAGTCTCTTAGGAGATATTGGATACGTAATAAAAGAAAATTGTAGGCAATACATTGTTTCGTCCAGGGACCAGATATGTACAGCCCTGACAAAGTGAAAGTTACTAACCTGAAGGCAAGAAGCAATGATATCTATTATGTTAGTTAATATAAACAAATAGTTGTTGAAGAAATCGGAAACTTGGACGTAAGAGTGTCCTATTTTCCTCCAAATTATTCGTTTATTCTAAATCTGATAAAAGATATCGCGAATTTTTCCCCTCAGGTCGGTAACTTTCAATATGCCATGGTTGTACCTTCCATCTTAGAGACAGGAAAGGTTAAAATCATAATGCCGATAAACTACATATAGTTGAACTTTTTATTAAGCAAAAGTAGATCAATAGTTGTAAGAAAGCTGCTTATTTTAAATTTATTGCTCTCTGTGGTAAATGTCGGAACGCGCTTAATTTGTCAGTGTTTGTAAGGACTTTGATTACACCTATTCTTTTGAGCGGTAGCCGACATATTGTTGACCTCAACGAAATATAAAGTACATAGGTATGAGTACAGTCAATTTAAGAAAGTTTTTGCCTAAACTTGCTACGGTTTTTCGAGCAGGGCATACACAATTGTGCCACAGGAATCAATCAGAGGACTTATAAAAACGAGACTTGTATTGCAGCAAAGACCAAAGCGATGCTAAATACACTTATAAACCACAAGGTACAGATTGATTTTAGAATATATTCATTAAATGAAAAGCGTAATAGACTGCAAAAAAAGTCACTTTAGTGTGGGTATCTTGTTATTCGAGAATCAAAAGAAATAACTGAGTTAGCAGGAAAGAAATCATGGGCTGCATAGACAGGCCCAGAACCCGTTCTGTTCGTGTACTAGAACACAGCACCAAGCATCCCATTTTATTCGTTTCACCAGGCTTACAATATCGTTTTTCCAAATTTCATTAGCCAACCAAACCATGACCCACAAGTATTTACCTCTATTAGGTTAAAACTGAAGGATTATTTACCAGATGGAGGAAAAAACTCAGGGGGGCTGTGGTTTTTATATCAGCAGTAGTGGAATATAGATGGAGAGAAGGTTTAAGCTAGATCCAGCGGCTGCCGTTTTCATCACAGAGGTAGTAGCAATTCTGGAAGGCTTGATGTTTGTGAACAATTTACGACGAATGCCAAGTATATAAGCATTTATCATCTGTAAAAATACTTTTGTAAAGGTCATTAAAGTTAAGGTATTGATTCTCCAAAATAAGGTCATTAAGAAAATCGAAATGGTGTGTTACGAAATGTTACTGTTGACACACAAAGCAGTAATTACTACGACTACATTACTTTATTCATTCATGACAATATTTCCAGAATTCATGTATTTCCATTTTCAATTGAAAATAAAACGAATCAAAGGAGATCTATTACCTAAACATGCAGCGTTATCGTTTTCGTAGGAAATGGAGAGGAATATTTAATTAATTAAGCGCTTTTCTATCATTCCTTAGGCCTACTAAAATTCCTAGAACTAATGATAAAGTTAAGGAATAGCTTTTAATCCAATAAATCTAAAGTGCAGCGAAACATATTTCCGGTTAAGTAAATTTTTGAATGTTTTCTCGTGTATATGGTTTCGTATGTACTTAATTCACTAGGTGAAAGCACATTCTTTATTAGTTCAGGGTTTCCTTTGGTGGAATTATATCCGGTATCGTTTTTATGTTGTGTAACACTAAATAGTTCAAGTCTCCCACAGTGATTTGTTCAATTATAACAATTGTGATTTATAATAGTAAGTCTGCTCCAGATATCGTCCAAAATCTTAGGAAGCCTCAATATAAGCACTATATAAGAATTGTTCAAAAGATATAGACCATATTTTGAAGGGCGAAATATGGACATAAAATCTGGTGCGGTAACTGCAATAGACTTTACATATTTTGGACAGACGAAACGTGCTAAGGAAACCACATTCAAGGAGCACATATGTATAACATATAAACAATATTGAATAAAATATCAACATAGCAAACCTTGGACAAATGTTTTAATAAAGGGTGTAAAATAAATCGAAATTCTTTTTGTGAATTGTTTTTTACGCAAGGATTAAAATTGTGTGTTTCGTTTTCCTAAATAATATTTTTTTTGGCATAGAGGATCATTCGAATTAAAATTCAGTATGCGATTCGAGGTAATAGACTTATATTTTTATAAAATAAAAGAAAGCAGTCTAACATCGCTTGAAGTATAGCTTTTCCAACAGAAATATGAAAATAGATTGTGGTAGTTATCACAGGTAAGGATCTTCTATGCTTTCCTTTTTTTTTCTGTTTTTTTTTTCTTCATGATATAGTTTTTCTCATTTATTTTGCTCTATTCTGCATTCTCTCTATAAATTTAATAGTTCCCAGACTTGAAAGTATGAAGTTATTTAAAGCATCTACTAAACCCCAACCATAGACGTTCTCTCGTTCCTCAGCTAAAGAGCTTCTTCATTTCCTTGAGGGAAATTATATTTTCCCAGGAACAATTTACGTTGACGTGAACTCACTTGTTACCTTGAATCTTTTAATCCCGGAAGGCATAACCTAAAATGATGCCGCTAATTCAGTTATTTATCTGGTTATATCGGATTATTCTCTCCACGTGTTTCCTGCCCTCGAGCTGACCGGACGCGACAAATCAGGATATCGAAACTGAGACTAGATGACAGTCATTTTTCATTAGCAGATCCCCATCGGATTTAATATCACATCGAACCGGGTCCAGTCTTTGTAGATATATGACAAAAGCTGGTCCTCGCAGATATACATATATGGGTACGGCATAGTCGCATTGGGGGAGATTGGCGATTCCATGGGCTTTCACAGTTAATTCGCAATAATGAAATTTATATGCACATACATGTAGGGCGCCAGTATATCTCAATCTGCTTCCCAGAAATGACAGTTTAATTGGTTTATTTTTAGCTTTATCCCAAATTACTACGAATTACGAGAGATGCATGACTTTGAAGAGAATAATATGCTGCGCAATTACCTACAGCAGTTTGTGTATTCGTACGTGATTCATAAAATATACATTCGCGCTTAAAGTGGAGAAACGCTCATACAATGCACTTAATTCTTATGAATTTAGTATGATATTTATAACTCTTTGGTGAGGGAAAAATCATGCGCTTATGCGAGGAAAGCATGTTCATATCCGTATGGCTCTTTGAGCTTCTAATCAATTCCAAAAATATGTTGGAATTGTAGGTGAAACAAAATGAACGATAGAATTGTTTCTCTGGAAACTACATTATTCCAGAACCTTCAACAAAGATATTTTCTTTGCTCCTAGCTTTCATAACTTGGTGATTTCTTTATATTTTTTACGCAAAATAAATCATTGCTCGGTTTCCTCATCAACGCCAAGTATGCATATATTTGAGTGTGAGAAGGATATTTCGTCAAAACAAGACAACTATACGGAGATATTATCGACCTTGCCCAGTAAAACCATTTTTCTATCTGCATCAAGAAGACGAAAATATTAACATTATCTGAAGATAACGAATAAAATCTATTTGTCTGAAAGCTCGAAAGCATGTACCAAAAAAAAAAAACGATATATATCAAGGTAGTACTGGCTCGTACCCCTCTGCACATTGTGGTGGAAGGCATAGCAGGAAGAACCCTACTCAGAATGACCAAACCTTGGACGAGATCCGAGATGCCTTGTCAAAAAAAGTTCAACTTTGTGAAGGAATGTATCATTCAGCTAAGGAACAAGAGCGAGCAGGATCCGAAGACCATCTCTAAATTTAATAGAAATGCCAATGATGACTCCAAAATAGCAGATGGAACTAGAATAGAAAAAGGAAGGAAAAATAGGTTACATCTCGCATACAGTGTAGTTAATTTTGAAGAAATCTGACTAGCTAACAATATGTTTCACTTTCAGATATTGTTATTTTGTCCTCGACAACGTGACTGAACTGAAATTCGAGCAAATAAGCTCAATGTAGCTGCCTAGAATCAAGTAAAGCATGGGAAACACCCGAGTATCTTCTAAGAGGAAATACTATTGGAAGATGCATCTAGTTCTCAATATTGACAGAAATTACCAGAAGCATAGGATTATCATTATGTCTGATAGTCAAGCAGCCGTGGAAACGCTGTAGCGAAATTAAACCAACTATGCAAAATGAAAATTGTAATCCTTCTCTGGGTTCTGGGATACACAGAAATGGAGGGAATCGAAATAATGAATAATCCTGAGAAAAGAGGGCTGAAACATGGTTCTTAGGGGTCGTTCCCTTTTAGATTTTAGATTTACAGACTACATCAACCTCGCTGAGAACAATGTTTGTGTATTAACAGGGATCATTTCAGGCTATTGTAAACCAAATGGCATTTGAGTAAAGCTTATTTAGGATTAGCAAAGGAATCTGAATGTGGATTTTGTGGAGAGCAGAAAGAAGCACCCTGCATCACCGAGTGTGTGAACTGGGCGCAAGCAACTTTATTAAAAAAAAATAAACGTTAGTACCGGTTGCGATTGTACTTCGTTTGTACCGTTTGTACCACCTTCAGTTTCGTCTTGTACCTCAAAGGTTAAAAAAATAGAAGGGTTAAAAAAAAATTCAGCAAGCAAGTACAAGATATTCAAAAACGGACAACGCCATTCGAAAGAGCATTGTTTGTACCCGTTTGTACCTCCATTTAAATCGTTTGTACTTCCACCAAACCGGAAGTAGAAACATTTGAAAATAGGTAAGTTGGCGAGAGAAATTTCGCCCATTTTTGAGATATCGGAAAACGGCCAACGCTATTCAAAAGAGCATCGTTTGCACCCGTTTGTATCTCTTTTTACATCGTTTGTACTTCAACCAAACCGGAAGTAGCGACAATTCAAAATATGTCAAAGAGAGAAATTTGGGTATTTTTTAAGATATCAAAAAACGGCCAAGGCTATTCAAAAGAGCATCGTTTGCACCCGTTTGTACCTCTTTTTACATCGTTTTGTACTTCAACAAACCGGAAGTAGTGACAATTCAAAATATGTCAAGAGAGAAATTTGGGTATTTTTTAAGATATCAAAAACGGCCAAGGCTTTTCGAAAAGCATCGTTTGTACTCGTTCGTACCTCCTTTTAAATCGTTCGTACTAAAGGGAACCGGAGTAGAGACATATGAAATACGTCGGACAGAGAAATGTTGCTAATTTTTGAGATATCGCAAAGTGGCTAACGCTATTCTATAGAATATCGTTTGCAACCTTTTTTGAAATCGTTTGTACTTCAGCGAAACCGGAAGTAGTTCTTTTCAATATTTATGTTACATTTTTTCTTAATTGACCAAGGTTCCATCCCCTATTTTAGAAACATATAAAATACAGATATTCTGCATTTTGCCAAATTAGGTCAGACAACCTAGCAATGTGACCACTATTTATTAATTAACTATGTATTTAATTTTTACTTTGTGAGACCTTTAAGTATATTTTTAAATATGTATGTTGTTTTTAAAGCATCTCTTATTATATATTTCTATATCTTTGGTTGCAAATACCGGTTGTAAATTTATGCATTTAACACCAATTATACTTTTCTTATTATCTAATTATTATAGACCTCTGCTAGGGAGATTATAAAGAAAGATATTCAATTGAGTCGTGTAGCGGCATATTCAACGCATTGAATCAAATGACATTGCCCGTTGTGGGATATCTCAAAGATTAGCGAAATTCTCTCTCATATCTTCAAATGGTTCCGGTTTGGTTGAAGTACAAACGATGGTAAAAGAGGTACAAACGGGTACAAACGATGCTGTTTTGAATAGCCTTGGCCGTTTTTTGATATTTAAAAAAAAACCCAAGTTTCTCTCTTTGACATATTTTGAATTGTCACTAGTTCCGGTTTGGTTGAAGTACAAACGATGTAAAAAGAGGTACAAACGGGTACAAACGATGCTCTTTTGAATAGCCTTGGCCGTTTTTTGGATATCTTTAAAAAAACCCAAATTTCTCTTTTTGACATATTTTGAATTGTCACTACTTCCGGTTTGGTTGAAGTACAGAACGATGGTAAAGAGGTACAACGGGTACAAACGATGCTCTTTTGAATAGCGTTGGGCGTTTTCCGATATCTCAAAATGGGCGAAATTTCTCTCGCCACTTACTTATTTCAAATGTTTCTACTTCCGGTTTGGTGGAAGTACAAACGATTTAAATGGAGGTACAAACGGGTACAAACAATGCTCTTTCGATGGCGTTGTCCGTTTTTGAATATCTTGTACTTGCTTGCTAACATTTTTTTTTAACCCTTTCTATTTTTTAACCTTTGAGGGTACAAACGAAACGAAGGTGGTACAAACGGGTACAAACAATACTCTTTCGAATGGCGTTGTCCGTTTTTGAATATGTTGTACTTGCTTGCTAATTTTTTTTTACCCTTTCTATTTTTTAACCTTTGAGGTACAAGCGAAAACGAAGGTGGTACAAACGGGGTACCAAACAATGCTCTTTCGAATGGCGTTGTCCGTTTTTGAATATTTGTATCTTGCTTGCTAATTTTTTTTTTAACGCCTTTCTATTTTTTTTAACCTTTGAGGTACAAACGAAACTGAAGGTGTACAAACGGGTACAAACGAAGTAACAATCGAACGTACTACATTTATTTTTTTTAATAAAGTTGCTTGCACGTTCCACCGGTCCATGCATAATCTCTCATTGCACAGCATTATGTAACTCAAGGGGCGTTGCACCTGAAACATTTGAATCGAAGAAGACAGAGTTACCTACCTGGGGGCTCTCATATTCTTGTATTTTTAAGAGGAATATGATGCAATGGTTAACTGTAAAACAGCAATAATAGAAAACGCAATAGATCTTTAAATGTCTCAATTAAGTCTCAATTTATATATATCCAATTTATCTCCTTGTGATTTAGTAATTTCGGTGCAATGGATTAGAACGACCAATATACGAAGTCATCAGGTATTTATTAATATTGAAATGAATTTTATCACATTGACATCAATGATATATGTTACTTTGGCGCACTGTGCAATCATCATCAGTGATCAATATAAAGATTAGGACATTTCAAACAATCACATTGGCACCAGTGATCAATGGTACTTTGTTATCCTGGCGCAATCATCAGTGGTCATGAAATAAAGAGTAGGACAGATGGATGTATAATATAAAGATTAGGACATTTATACTATAAAGAAAATTGTTTGTGGGTTGGTATTTTAAAAAGAAGCCCATCTAGGCTTAAACGCAGCAGTATTCTTAGCGGAGCATTAATTTAATGTGTACTTATTGTAAGAATTCCAAATTTCGCTGCGAAAGATAAGGTGATTAGTATCTTGTGTCTATCGGTAGGTCACGTGTCCTTGATTTCCACAGTCATTAACGATGTGTGTACTGAGTGATGTTCTTGAAAACAAATTCCACTACATTAACCAACGTATATAGGCTAAACGCTAACGCCAGCGACACACGATAATGAAACGCGTTGAACTAGTTTAGCTATTTGCAGCTAAACTACAGTTTAAAATAAATAGGAAGAATTTCGATTCCTGGCGAACTAATAACCCGGCGCGTAATTCTAGCAGAAGCAAAAGGATATTACGACCAGTAAATATAGTCGTTGAAAGGGAATTCGGCGCAGCCAATACATATAAGACGCTGCAATTGCCGCAAATAAATCGAGGACATAATTTTTAACATGAAAATAGTTCGCCAATAATTCGGCGGAAGCGTTTAATTTATTTGATAGCCGTATAGATGGGTAGGCTAGTAATATTTCATTATGGAGAACACCCCTTTCATTTACGGAGATCTATTGTGAGCGCAACGTTCCGCTTGATTTATGAATATCTTATCATCGGGCAAAATGTAAAACACTGGAGCGGGAAATTCCGAATATAAATCAGAACATTACACAGCGCTTAATGTGCGTTTGGTAAAATTATACGCGACCTCCGCTATTGGCAGCTGATGTTTGCCATGGAGTGTTTCAAAACGTTAGCATTCAAAAAATGTTGGTATTTGTTTAGACCCATAATTATTCATAATATCGCAACTGAGCAAATGTTTGGGAAATTCTTAGTTATTGGAATGTCTGATTACATCAAACATAGTGCACATAATTTTGCTCATCATCTGCTACCGATTTTGGAAACTCTCCCCTATAACGCCCGAAGTATTTAAGGTAGAATAGAAATGCCACTTTTTGAGATAGTATGCTAAATTTTTTCATCTTCGGTTTACGTTACTTAGTTTCCAGGCTTTTAGATGGATCACCCTTTGATATTATACTTCAACATGGCATTTTACAAGAAGTACCGCTGTAGTAAATTTGGCATCCTTTGCATAATGGCTCTTTTTTTTTCATTACTTGTATGACGCAGAAAGATTTGCATCTTTATACGCCTAATTCAGATACGCTTTTTATTTATTTATTTATTTAGATTTCTACAACAACGGGACGAACCCAGAAAAGTTGTAGCCTAGGCACACATAGAAAAGGAAAGAAAAATAAGGACTACAGAAGTACGATCTATCAACAAGTAATTAACATCGTGCAGAAAGTAATATTGAAAACATTATTGTAGCAAATTTTACTAAAGTTGATCAAATAAGCTGCGTATAATTTGACTTTTGAAAGAAGATAAACTAGAATTAAATATATCAAGAAAGTTAGAAATATTGAGTTGCTCATTATAAGTGCGCATGTGTCTGTTAATAGGAAAGTTCTGAAAGTAGTTGGTATAACACAAAGGCAAGTGAAGCAAAACAACGTTACGGGTATGACGAAGAGGAACACAAAGCAAAGAAGTCAATACAACCAGGTTAGGGCAGTCAATACTGTTATTAAGTAGTTTGTGCAATAATACTATATCCATTTAAGAAATGCATAGTTAGTAGATCGCAAAAAAATTAAATTCACCAAAAGCTTTTCAGTGCTGTAAGTCTTTTATTTGTAAAGATAGAATCTTATTTAAATATTGATTTTAGGGGATTTACTGTCAAACAACGAAATCATCTTTTTAATTTTGCTTAGCACTTTTGAGTAGGCAAGCAAAGTTTAATTTATTTTTTAATGAAATAAAAGTTGGGTATGAGATATGCTAGTAGTGATATTATTACTGCTTGCAATGATATAAGGGTCGTAGCATATATTTTATTTTTTGTTAAATATAATGTCTTGTCATAGAAAACGCGATACAAACAATTGAAGCATTGTTTACTTTATCATGACAGTTCGTTCATTAGGGTGATTATAATTGTTTATCAGTGTTTTAGCGTTTTACAAACCTTAGTCATGGTGTACACAGATCTGAGAACTTGATATGATCAAATGTTACCATTTATTTGTAGCAAAAATAGCCAATAGACTGCCGAAAGCTATTTTTTATTGTATTTTCATCGCTCTCAATCTTTCTTCTTCATCTTTCCTTCCGAATCTTGCTGTGTATGCATCAGAAGGTTCAAGTCATGTATTTATTAGGTCTCCCTTGGTTCCTATGCGCTTCTTCTAGTAAGTTACCAGTTGAATTATTTCACTTCCCTGAACAAGCAACTTTGGATAGAAGCGGCATATCAACAATTGGTACTTATCAATATTTATTTACACTATGCTTTGGTATAAGTATTGAATTTACCGGACTTCAAATCAGTTTCTCCCACAATTACGTGAATCTTTTTTGTCAAACATCCGCAATTTAAGAGGAGAGTACAGCATTGCGGCATTTAGTGGTACTGTTTCTCCGATTTTTGAAACATCTGCAAGCAATGCCATTAATTTCTTGAAATCCGTTTGAATTTTCCTATTTCTTTCTGGCGAGAAATTTCTATTTGCTATGTCTAAGAATTTGCCATTTTGTTGACATCGAGTCCTTAAGAAATAGATTATCGATGGAACGAACCAACGAGAGTAGGGAAATGCTACTTCTTTTATTGAGCAAATCATCCAAACGAGTAATTTCTTTAGGGTTCCATAAACATATGACTTTTGCCTTGAACTGGTGAAAGTCATAGTGTTACTCATTTACTCCATCTGTCATAGTAAAATGCACCTCATCAGTAATTATTAATAATACATATTCATCGTACAAACTGAAGGACACAAATTACTGATTTAGATCTAGATATCATTAACAAATTTCTCAATAAACACGCTTATTCCTATCTTAAAATCAAAAAAAAAGTCTGCAGTATCTAATAGAATTTTTCCAGATATTTATTTTGCCATTAATGACATGAACAGATTACTATCGCATACGTTCATGGATGGTGGTTTTAAACTAAGCACCATCAAACATCCATTTAGAAAATAGTAACAAATCCTGCTCCTGTCTACACGGTATGATTTAGTAACGCCTGCAGTTTAATTGTAATACCAACTTCTTCAGTTACGGTAATGGAGCTGTCATTCGGAGCAGACTTTTATAATTATAAGCAGGAAAGTTGTAACTTTTTTCTCCACTGTCACCTTCCTCACTAAATTATACTAAAATTCGTGTTCTTAGCTTCCAAATAATAATGATAATACTTCATCTAAATTTACAACTTTTGTTAGAAAGAATGCAATATTGTACGGCCATTTTTTTTATTCTGGTGGATGGTGTTTGAGTAAGTTTCCTTCAAAGATTTTGCCGTTGTTCTTTCTCTACGGAACTTGTAGAAATAATGGGAGCATTTTTTGGGTGAAAAACTTTTGCATAGTGTTTCTTTTAGCTTTAGTATGAACGTAAACATTTCAATCCGATTTTCTGCAGTTATCCTAGTTTTCTTTTTACTCTTATGGAAGCTGGCAATTACAAACGTTGCTTTATCCATTTTCCGTATTTATCCACAAAAGTCTTACGATAACTTGAACATTTTTTAGGTACCATTGTTATGACTCAGTTAAATTTGATATTTCCAATTTTGATTTTACATACTCGATCAGCTTCTGGAGTTTATCAAACGGTGGTTTTTTTCAATTTCGATGAATGTACACAAATAAATAAATAAATTAAAGTAAGTGTACCATGGCATTCCAAAGATCAATTATATCTCAATGTTCTTTATTTTTGAATGCAGAAAAAAACTAAATACATGATTTTTCATAATATACATAATCAACCAGTATTTAATAGTCATGTTTTTTCACAAAATAATGAAATAGAACGCGTCCAAGAATTAGAGTTTTTGGGGATAATTTTTGACGATACATTATCATGGAACACTTACTGTAATAAGTTAGTAACTAAACTTAACTCATTGTGTAATTTAAAAATTATAATAGATTTTCACATGTTTGTTACGTCTTTATTATGCGAATATAGATAGTAATTGTCATATGAGTAGCATTTTGGGGGGTATCGTCGCATAGTCGGCGTGTATTTGTAGCACTGAAGCGTATTATACGAAGTACAGCAGGAATAGATATGAGGCAGTCATGCGGACCCAATTTTCAGAAGTGGTTCATTTTCAAGGATAAACTAGGTGGCTTTAACAGATCGATAAGTGTAAAACAAAATTTGATGAAACCGTGTTGCAAGCGAAAATGTCGAATGTAATAATTAATATGTTCGTACACAATCTTTCAAAAACCCTTAAAAAGCACTAATGTTAGTTTTACCTTCTTTTGTGGATCAAAGTTTTCCACGTCCTCAGGAGTACATTCGTGTTCATACCATTGTTTGCTTTAGCAAGTCTATACTCGGACACTATAATATATACAAGTCCTTAACTTGAAAATTTCCAAATTGCAGTCTTCGCAACTTAATAAATATTTGGAAATGAATGCATATAAATTACGTATGTACCTATATTACCTATTATTACATTTCTCATAACATCCATAACTTTGCATGTCTAATATGATGTAGGTACATGCTATTGCATTTACGTATTCATATATCTATGCCAGGGTGTAGAGATTAAGAGGCCTTGCATACACATATGTGAGAGGATCGTCAGGGATTCACACATTTAGCAGGTTGGCCCCATTTGGTTATATCCACTTATTCGCTTGCTATGTGCAAATACACAATACATCTGCTCTTCATTCCCGTGGAACTTCCGTCGAGGATTTGTTGGTTGTGCGTCCTTATACAATCTGCAGCGTTCAGCAACTGCGCTAATGAGGGTGTTAATTATATCTCTGTTCGTCTACACTGTACGTATGTTATACGAGCAAACGTACATGTATGTGTGTTTCATGTGCACATGACAGGAGTTAATATAGAGATGTTGAATGGGTTGAACCTAAAATTGTTCACCGCAGCATACCGATCTGGCTTTTTCGACTTCCTTTGTCATTTTTACAATAGCTGTTTTTTGCAATTCATGTACTAGGACTTTCCCGTCTTTTCGGTTTTCTTTTGAATAAATTAAGTCTCAAAGACGATACACCCATTGGGAATTCATTAAGTACAGATACCGATTTCGAAACAGTAAGGTATTTTAACTTACGCTTACGGTCATTAATATAGGTATATCATACTCTTGTGTTTCAATTGAAATGCATTTGAAATAAAATAAAAGGTTAAGTCAGTAAATAGCAATTCTACATGTTAAGTTTTTATTATTTTATTATATTTGGCGATCTCTTAGGTGTAAATCCTAGTATACATCAGATCTCGAGCGTGAATATAATTGTAATGTAAGACGAATGCAATGGGAACGGGTATAAGTTTGAACAGTGCAAAGAATAGAGAGCATCTCCTTTCCACAGTGAATGGAAAGTGTATATATTTTATTTGTAGTTACACCACTACAGAAATTGTTGTAGGAATACGTTAGTGCGTATATAATAAATTTGACAAGTATAAATAAAATATGAGAAATACATGACGGTCGTGCATTACTAGAGTATTATCAGATAAAAAAAATATTGATTACTTAAGCATTGGATAGTTACAAAAATATTTGTCAAGACTTTTCCACCGAAAACATTTAATAATTCAACATTACTGATGATTTCAAGGTATTTAAACCTGTACAGTCGCTAATGGATTGTGATGAGCTGCAGCAGGATCTTGATAGATTGTATGACTACTGTCTAGAAAATAAACTCTTTTTAAATTTTAATAAATATAATTTTATGCAGTTCACTAGAAATGTTTCTAAATCTCAATTTTCGTTCTTTAAACGGATGTTTATTAACCAAAGCGTCCAGGATTAAAAATTGGGTGTCATGCTGGATACTAAATTAGTATATTTTAACCATGTGGAATATATTGTTAATAAATGTATCAAATTACTTGATTTTATTATAAGAACTTCCAGAAATTTGTCTTCCTTTGCGTGCCTCAGATCTCTGTATTTGCATATAATTAACTCATTATATCTTATGCGTCTGTTGTGTAGAGTCCGCAGTATGCTTGAATCCAGTCAGGCCATTTTTTTTTTTGGATAATTACTTCGTCACATGTTCCATGATGAAGATACTATATTTAAATTATTGTTTTCAATTAAAACCAAGTCCATTGGGAATGACCAATTAAGGCTATACATTATACGTTTATGTTTGCCACTTTTTCTACCAATACTTACGCATATAGTTAATTATTGTATTATTCATTTCAGTTTTTCTCACATTGTGGAAATGCGCTCACGTGGTTCCGTTACCTAAGACTAAGAATCCGCAATCTCTTGGGGATCTTCGACCAATAAACGTATTGCCTGTACTTTCCAAAGTACTTGAGAAAGTATTGATATGCAGATTAGGCAACATTTAAATGCTTAATAATTTCACCTTCGTTGGATCTGGTTTTGGAGCTGGTCATAGTTGTGTAACTTCTCTCTCAAATGTAACTGATGATATTTTCCTTCGTCTAGAAAAGAGGCAAGTTGTAGCCTTGGTATTACTTAATTTTTCCAAGGCATTTGATAACATAAATTTCAACATGCTGTTATGTTGCATTATACAGGGTTTAGTAAAAATGCTATTACACCTTTTTTACAATTATTTACATGGCAGATTTCAAGCTGTACGGCTGTCCGGTGAAATTTCGTCGTTTTTGCCTTTGTGTGTGGGTGCGCAGGGATACATCTTGAGTCCTCTGTTGTACGCCATATATCCGTCTGAGATGAGTTTCTATATTTTGAACTGCAATTCTCACTTTTACGCTGACGATACTCAGATATATAAATCTTTTAACGTATCCCATACTTTTGCAGCTTCTGAACAAATAAACTAGGATCTGCGAAGATTAGTTGAATATCCGCGTAAGTTATGTTTCTGGATTAATCCTTCAAAATCTATGTAAATTTTATGACTGAACTTCGCCCCTATTCTAATTATGTATATTATGTTATAGTCCAATGTAATCTTAATAAGGACACATTATTATTATAACGATTCAAACGTTTGAAGTACTTTAATTGGTCTGAACATAAATTTCATAGATATGTTGCGTCCCTTGCTTTATCTAAGAGATCTTTTTTTGTTTTCATTAAGAGTTATTAAATTTAAAATTGTTTAAATAGTTTTTTTTCAATTTAAAGCAATTCCAATAGCCATTTAAAGATAATACAGAATCTGTAGATATTTACTTACTTTTCGTGTAATTGCAAAGTCATGGGTTTTGAATCCAGAAACTATTAATAAGTTTAAAAAGAAAATAAAATTGATCAATGGCTGCTTATGCGGATGTGATAGCTTGAGTTCACTCTAATAAAAAGATTAAGAAGAAAAGTTAGAAAAAAAAAAAAATTTGCTGTTTTACAAATTTTTGGGTCGATGCGGCACGTGTTTCCTTTGCCATGAATCTTAAAATTTTATACGTTTTTGAAACATTAATGAAAGGAACAAAACTGAAGAGTCCCGTGTTAAAATATGTCAACTTCAGTTTTTTAAGGACCACCCTAATACATGGTATAAAAAAACAAATTGGTGTAAATTTATCACTTTTAAACTTTCTGTTAAATATAGCACGTTCCACTGGCATGAATCTACAATCTTTTACCAGACTACATATCTTCATAGCACTCGAGCGGTGACCCACATAATTTATTCCCAACTGCGCCTGACAATATTTTCGCGGGGCGGTAATTCATATAACTTTACAAAAGTTCGTAGCAGTGCGTTTCAAAACTCTTCCATTTCTATAGAGAACGCAGAAATGTTGGTGTGCGTCGATCTCTAGCATGTTTTCAATGGTGATTATCTGCTTCGCATATATCCAAATTTAAGTCATTCCTAGAAAGAAAAAAATGTTCCGTACTAAACTAAAACGAGCTCGTGTTAATACGTTCCTACAGTTAATGCTCGACCTTCTAAACTCGTTCGCTTTTTATGCCTTCATCCCAAGGGAGTTTCTTATCAACCACTCCCAGCAAAACTTTAATTTCCCAACTGTTCACTCGTGCCTGAAAAAATACCGAAGTACCGGGATAATTTTACGATAAAAGAGAATAGACTTGAATAAACACGTACTGGTCAAATACAGGAAACCCTTTTGGTGATTCTATTGATTTCTTTTAGAAAGAGAGAAAACGAAACCTAAACACGAGTTGTAATTTTAAAACATACCATATTTCTTGTTAAGTATAGTCACATTTACATTTAATCCCGAAAATAAATCTATGTGGCTATTATTATTATGCCACTAACTTTTTGTTTAGTGCAAACAAGCATGTAAATATTGTTCGCTGTTATACCGCTGTATACCAAGGCAAAGTGAATTAAATACCAAAGTAAAATTCAGCTGCGTCAAAAATGTTGAATTAAGACACAGATTTGAATTGTATGTAATGCGGATAATTTTCTTCTAAGGTAAAAGTATGTATACACCGTAACATGTAAGAAATGTTACAAAATGTTCTTGGAAAACAATAAGTTTAAGTTTAATCATTTCAAATTCAAATTAGAAATAATACAGTTCTTCAGTTCAATCAGCTTATATCCCTGTTGTTATTTTCGTAATTTTAACACGATTTGGCTTTCACAAATCGTGGAGAATGATAAACATAGGGTTAATGCACAAGGGTTATTTCAATTTACCTATGTAAATCACGACAGGAGCTAGATAGTAAATGCAAATGCTTGTCACAGCTTTTCTTCCCTTAGCATCTACATTGCAGGGATTTCGTTATATATTAGATTATGACCGTCCTAGAGTCAGTCGATTTTACCCGAATATGTTGCAATACAGCACAGACACGCTCATTTCTGTGACAAACGACACTCGTAATAACATGATGCAATGCTTTATTTCCCCCTCACGCAACATATGCCAAGTATCTAACAACAAATCAGTCAGATACTTTAAATTCCCTAGCGCCTCTAATACAGATAAGCTATTTTAAATTCCCATTCGCGTCTAATATAAACTACTGCCTGATTCACTGCAACTAATTCTGCCTGAAAAATATTGCAATGATTCCCTAATTTAAACTTTTGATAATGTATTTCACTACCCCTATACATGCGTAAAAATTTCTAAACCCTCTCGAAAAGTGCCTATAAATTTGTTATACCTAACTAATTATTTCTAATTCCACGGGGTGAATTCGCTTCCCTATATCTACTCGCCTTTCTAAATCGCCCAGTTCTAATCTAATTCCCGTTGCCCTAATCAAACCTTCAAACCCTATTTTATTCGCGTCTCTACGAAATAACGCACTCCGCGTCTGCCGAAATAGATGAATACGCGTTTGCGGCCCTAACCGTTAACAATCTTAATTTTTTTATTTCTTTAATTTTACACGCGTCTGCCCATATCGCCCCCGCATACAATATTGCCGATTTTATAGATAGGATATATTGGATGAAATACCTTGGATGCAAATATAGACAGCTAAAATACAGGTGTGGGCAAGTAATTCTCTGGATCAAGTTGGACGTTCGATTCGCGGGGAGTTCCAGTGACGGTCAATTCTAGAAGTGGCATTCTACCCAGGCTTCTTCTCAGGAAATTCTCAAAAATTATTCAGGTGATCTATCGATACTTCTTAGGTAAACACTTTGTGGAATTTTGATATTTCTGAGGTGAGTTCATAAACAACGATCGTCTCTCGTGGCCACAGGAAGAATGAATAATTTAAATTAAAAGTAACAGTTATCTGTGTTGATTGGATTTAAAAAATCCGAGGCGAGTTGTTGTTAGATACTTGGGATATGTTGCGCAGAGGGGTATAAAACTTTTTTGGAGCTAGGGCTCATGTAGGTACAATCGGTAATGAGAGGGCGGATCAATTAGCGAGAAGAGGCGGTATCTAGGGGAGATAGTTTGATTATTAGATTTGGGCTAATTTCGGCTAGTGTAGTTAAAAAAGCGTTTAGGGATAAACTTGATAATGTTTGGCAGAGTAGGTGGGATAATACCTTAAATGGGAGGTGGACTAGGAAATTTACCGCTAGCGTTACACGTTTTAGGGAAATGAGGGTTAATTTATCGTATCAGGCGGTGAATTAATAACAGTCACGGTAATTTTAAATCATTTTTATGTAGAATTGGTAGGGTTAATGATTCGCTTTGTGAGTGTGGTGGGGTAGATACACGGGGCATGTCTTATTTTAATGTCCACTACTGATGAGTGGCGGTCGCGTACGGAGGTTAGGGCATTAGCTAGGGGGTTAAATTGGCCGCGACGCGGAAACGATATTAGAGATAATGAGTCGATCGAATGGTGGGAATTTTTTAGTAATGTTGCTAAGAACTAGATAGGTACGGCATGATATTTAGATAGTTAGTAGGGTAGCACGCTTATAAATGAATATTTTATGCTCTTTAGTGGTCGGAATTGGTGTTAAACTATAAATATTTAAAATAGAAATATTTATTTAATACTCTTGGTTTGAATAATTAGGATTAGTTTACTATTAAGTTATTAGAATAGGTACCGCTGTGTTTTTGTTTTTTAGGTCATCATCTTTCCTGTTCAACTTCTGAATGCGTGAAAAGGGAGCAGCTACGCGAGAACGGCAAGGCTGTCGAATTTGAGAGACGCTGAGGCTGCTTCTTCGGCACTCAGAAGGATATATAATAATTTGTGGCTATCAGTAATAAGATCTGGATTCTTCCAGATCCTCCCCAGAGTAAGTTTTTGCCATGGTTTTCCCTTACTCCGTGGCCATTGATTTATATTAAGTATATATATATATCAGTGTCCTTGCGAATGCTGGGATGATAACGAAAGTCGTTCCATGGGCGCATTAATAATAACTGACTAGCTGACTGATTACAGTAGACTCGCGATTATGTGAACTAATCACATTTTACATTTTTTATCATTTTTCAAAATAATAAATTCGTATGGTCGCGAGGCTACTGTATTTATATTTTGTTTATTAAAATCAATAGGGAAGTTATTTAGTTAAAGTAGGATCATTTAATTATATGGAACCCACTATAGTACTTAGAATTAGGTAGCCTCGTGTTGTAGTACCTTTTCAGGTGGGCACGGGTGTAGGATATTTGTAATAATTTAGTTTCATAAGAAAGTGTCTTCGAATTGTTCTCCGTTATCAGGTAACCAACATAGAATTCAAATGAAGAACTAGTAACTGTAATTAAGACACCGTTATTTATCTAGTTTGAGAGAAATACAGAAATTGTTACCGAATAGACATCCCAAAGAACAAAAAATCTCCCGGAGCAAAATATATTAAAAATTAAATTAGCTAGTAGCTACATAGAGAAGCCGCTCTCAAAGATGATAGGCCCAATTAAGAGAGCAAAATTAAAGCGCGTCCTCTAGGAAAAAGGGGATCACAATAGATCTGAAAAGGTGGCGGTGAAACAGGTCCATAGGCCACCTCAATCCTAATCTAATCTAATCTTATCTAATCTAATCTAATATGATCTAATTTTATAGCTATTTTCAACAAATTCAAAATTTATTAAAATTATATTCAATACTGGATACAACACAACATAGCAACATATTCCTTCCAAAAATAAAAAAAAATCTCCCATAATAATGTAAATTGCTTTGAGAAAAAGGTCAGGTGTAGGTTGTTTAGAATATATATAAAAAAAACAAGATTTCATGCAAAACCAAGATAAATGGAAACTTAAGATAATATATTCTGAAAACGATCTCCAAGCTGAAATGTGCAATACCTTAACCCACCAATAAAATTTTTACGGACATTGGACAATGTTTCGGCTGCTATGTTCCGTTTGGAATCTCTATTATCCTTTCGTGCAACTCTATAATAGAATGAGGTCTTTCATTTTCAAAGCCATAAAATGAGGACTTCAGATAACACCCTAAAAAAATAATAGTGGGGGTAGATCAGGTAACCTAGGAGGCTAACGAATGACACTTCACCCGCTGACCAGCGGATTATCCAAGATTCCCTGTAGGTACCTTTCCACGATAATTGCATTATGAGCCGGACAGCGGTCTCGTTCAACAAACATATCCATTACGCATGTTTATGAAAGGTCTACACAATGTTTTGTAAAAGATGTAAATATCTTTCCGCATTTAAGTTTCCTTCAATAAAAAAAGGCTCAACTAAGTCTTCAAAAAAAACTTACCCACGCATTCATCCTTTGGGAAATTGAGTGCAAGCGTTGTATGTTATGTTTTGGTTTTCTTTAGAATCCTTAGATGAATAGCGGGGAACAGAGGGATTTTGACTCCTATGCAACACGAAAGAGGATTCGTCAGCGAATATCGTTTTTTTTGTGGAAAGTTTTTGTCATTGATGCAAACTTCAATAACCACTTCACAAAAGTCGAATGTGAGATTTTATTATGGAAATATTTCATTTACTTTCTCTTTAAAACTCTGTAGATCGCAGTGTGTGAAACATTCAGCTGCTCTGCAAGTTGTCTGCTAGATGTACGCGACGTTTCTTCTACTGCAGCACAAATTAAAATATCTCCTTGTTCATTTTGTGGTATTAGAGTCTTTTTATGACGATATGGGTAAAAACAATCATGTATTTCAAAATTTTTATGACAGACTGACGACGATAATAAAGCTTTAGTACGATTTTTTTTCTTCAAGAGAGAATATATACATTATTGCAAACAAAAATAATAATAGCAGAGTAACAGTAAACAGCAATCCAACTTAAGATAGTGTTATTTGCTTATTCAAAATAGAAATAGTTAAATATTGAAAGGAAATAAGGAATAATTAATATAAAAGATGTTGATACATCGCGATGCTGAACTAAAAAAATATACTATATTTATATAACAGTAAACAAATAAACTGATAAAGTAAAGATATGTGCAGAACTACAAACGGAATGTTCTAACTATATTTCCAACAAGACAAAAAGTCGATATCTTTTGATAAAATAGCTCCGTTACATATGTGTTGTTATATTCCTTTTTTTCGTTTACGAAAGATAGCTCGAATGTAGCAAAGCAATACTCTCGGGAATAAGGATAAAAACAGCCCTTGCCATCCTATTACAAGAAAGGACCAAATATAATTCTTTGTTTAAAAGCAATCCCTCCCAGTTCTTTGCGAAGAAGTAACAGCAGGTGACTGCCATGTATTTACTTCATGATAATGCGGAACACAGTATCTACTGCTTCTTCCTTAATCAACCAATTACCGCATATAAGTATAACTTTGCTTTTAGAATAACTGGGACTACTAGAATTAGAGGAAAAGAGAAAGAAGGTTTCATACTTTTTCGAATCTTTTATATGTAATAAATACAAAAGAAATATATTTCCAACGATAAATATACAGAAAAAATATACACATTTAAAAGGTTCAACTATCAATAAGTCTTCTATTTTAAAACTTAGTCAAACTAACGCAAATAAAAACAGATTTTGAAATTGTATTGTTACAATGACAGAATTTCTTCTATAAGATCTTCCCAAATTTACTGGATTTTACTGTAGTGCGTTAGTTTCCGAGTATTTCCGAGTAAATACGATGCAAAATAGATATTAAGCGACAGTGTCTATAATATCGAGAAAACGGCCAGTAACCACTTCTTTGTTTGTAGCTTAGGCAATAATTAGAGCACGTCATGTAGGACATGCATTTCATTATAGAAAACGTTTATTTCAATTCTGTAAGTACAATAAGGTTAAAACAAGGATAAAAATACAAGTAATGGGAAATACTTTTGGCAAAAACACAACAACAGGACAAGTATAAATAAATACCTACCTGGTCAAAGCTCACTCAATTAGGTAAGTATGTTAATTCGTTTTTAATTTTTTTAATATCCAATTATTTAATTACTGCGGTGTCAATAAATAATTAACTTCAACGCCACAAGTATTATAATTACGTAAACATAGCCCCCTCGAGGATGTACAAACTTGACATGGTAAGTGCTTTGTCTCAAGTTTGAAGATATTACGAAGGATCACTTTCTGTAGCTGAAACACTGTTTGCGACTCAACCGAATTTCCCCATAAAACAAGCCCATATCGATTTTAGCCGTAAACAGTTTACTTACTGCTTCTAACTTAAGTGGCAATCTAGAATTACTCCAAGGAATTTCACTTCCAATACACTAACTGTACTACTTTATTAAAGTATTTAAAGTCTCTTCTGAAGTAACCGAAATTTATAAAATCTGTTGTTTTCTACATTTAACTTTTCTGATCTTTCTTCAATTGAGTGATCATTAACAGTAGACTTTTATAATCTGAAATTATAGAAATTCATTTATGTACTACATTGGAAACAATAGTAGTCCCAGTAGTGACCTTTGCGAAACTTTTTCCTTTATTGTTAGCCAATCTCGAGGAGTGACATGCACACTCCTTAAAAACTCCGGCTTACGCATTGCTAAGTAAGACAGCATAATTTGGTTCCTTGTCTCGTGTTCTTATAGATACTATTTGTACACCCATTTGTCAATATCCCTTTCAGGTACTCATTTTAAATTCGTTAATTCATATTCTCCTACAGTTTGTATGGTTTAATGAGAGCTGAAACCTTTTGTCTTGACATACATTAGTTTATAAATATTTATTTCCATGATTACTTTTTCTAGGTGAGCTACATATTAATTTGAAGCTTCCATACTACTTAAATTATAAGTTTTTTTGTCTTCAGTAGTACTTAAATAAATTATTAAAACTGCAGCCTTTAATGGTTATTTAGAAGATGTGGTTTTCAACACTATTAGGGAACATAAAAATAGAATAAGAATTAGAATTAGAAAACTAGTAACAAAAGAAGTAAGAAATATGTTAAATTACACAAAAGGCCTATGTAAATTTTTGTCTAAATTCAATTTTGAACTTGCACCCACTTCTAGTAATAATCTTAAAAGTATTTGAAATGCCAATCAAATAAATAGCTTAGAAAAATCAGGGATTTATAAAGTATCATATAAAAATTGTGATCAAATATACACTGGGCAAATTAAAGGTCAATCAAGTTCGCTATAAGGAGCAAATGGATCATCCTAACAAACAAATAACATATCTCGGTGAAAGGTGTGCGGCAGTCACTGATTGCATTACCGATTTATGCCGCAGTCGTTGACAGAGTGAGGGTTTGGTATGTGACCCCTACAGGGCGTAGATCTAAGCTCCCGATCTCTTAGTAGCAGATGTAGGATAATGCTTGAGACACGATACTGATGAAAGCGATTTTGTTTTTGGATGACTGCTGATGACACCTGGTAGGCAGGAACTAGCGCTTCTATTCCCGTTTCTGTTTGTATCGTTATTCCTCCAGAATGGACCATGAGCCTGCGCCGTGGTGGCATTGTTGCAATTAACTGTTTAGGAATTTTGTTTTGATGTTTTTTGATAATCACTAATGCTTATTATCAATCTTATTTTTAATATTACTTTTGCTGCAATCCAACTAAATAAAGCTGCAAACGCTTACTCAACAGTGAATTGAGAATGCGATTATTACACCAAGGAATTAAGGTTTGAGTTAGAATTTTACTCTATAACAATAATTACAATTTATAAGAATTATGAGTAACATACATTAAATCAACTACTTGCGATTAGCGTATCAGCAAATAATATTCAATGATAATACTACTGGAGTTTATACATAAACTTGCGGACATTTAGTAAACCAAACGAAGTTGATAATAAATAAATAACAGCTGGTATAAAACTCAATCACTAGCAGGAGATTATTGGCTAACTAGTTTCGGCTAAAAACCACCATCAGAGCTATGTCAGAATCATGATGATGGCTTTTAGCCGAAAGTAGTTAGCCAATAATCTCCTGCTAGTAATTGAGTTTTATATCAGCAGTTATTTATTTACTATCACACTTCAACTCAATTAGGACATAACTATGGACCGAATAAAGTTGTTAAAACAAAACTGCTGTTCGTTATGACTTATAACAGTAGCATATTTCATTGAGCCAAGTAAGTTGTCATTCTATTTTCAATGATTTTGGTTTCATTAATGAATGATTTATCACTAAATAAATCCCTTTGTCATTTAATATTTTTTTTTCATGTATTTGATGATCTCGTTCGTTGAACCAATTTAAATGCATAATTACATGTGAACAATAATTTTTTTTCATTGTTTCAGGACCCATTTTCGGCTCAGTGAGGCAGCTGTGCAATACTGAGGCCGCTAGCAAATTCAAAGATATATTAAAACTGGTTTGGGAATGTATGCGAGAACTGAAAAGTCTTACAAGACTTTTTGTAATTTAATTACTTTATTGTGGATGCCCGGATGTTAGGCAATCAAAGCAAACGAAAAAACTGATGATTTAATAAGAAAGGCATGTGCTAGTTCATATGTAAGTTGTGGACTTAACCTATTTTAAGAGTTTCTAAGGAGATAGCACAAGGTGAGCAGTTAGGCTAATGAGAAACACAAAGGATACTGGAATAATAGAACCAAGCAAATTCGTGGTAAGACTTCATCATTTTCGCACCGTAAGAAGTCTCCTAACAGGACCCCGTATATTGAAAAGACCTCTACAAAAAATTGGGATCAGTACTGGAAATACCAACTACAGACTGTATAATTTTGTGTGCAATTTTTGGTCAGCCAAAAATGAACTCAAAGAATTGCTTCGATCAACCAGCCAGAAACCTCTATAAAATATAAAAAAGTTATATATATATATGACAAGATTTACTTTCATTTTTAACTATTCCTCCAGGAATAATTTAGTACATCGTTATTCTTCCAACAGGAGGAGCTATAAAAAATGTGTAGGTAAAAGTGGCCATCCCTTTGACTAGCCATTTGCGAAAGGATACTGGAAAGACGGTAACTTCGTTGAATTTAGTTTATTAAAATACGTTCCCTCGTTTGTCACGTTTATGAGCGCTTCGTCCAACGCTCGAATTTCTAGTCGACCTTTCCATTCCGTCATTCGAAATTTTGAATGGTCACTGGGACCACTCACATGTATTACATCAGGACGGGTTATAAATTTTTAGATGTACACATTTTTCTGCGGCCAACGTCTCGTTTGCTCTCCCTTTTTTTTTTCCGCCCTCCAGTGGCGGCGAGCGGGCAACCATTTCGAATCGCGACCGCCTTCCGATACTACCAGACATGCACGGTGGAATTTATTTACCGGAAGCGTTGCGATAAGACCAGGAGTGTTCGTATATAGAGTGGGTTTCCTATTGATCCCCTTCTGTCGCCCCTCGGGTCCTCGTAGGTTCTACATGTTATTTTAGTGCAAATACAAAACGTCACCGTATCAGACACGTACGCCTGGCGAAACGTTAGACAATATCAATTCCCCATTCAATACATTAACTTTAGATAGCCCGGAATTATTAGTTCCTTCTCTGTTCGCGTACCCTCTTTCAGTGCGACGATTTGTCGTTCCGCATTACCCTTCAACTGCTTCTGATGTAATAAATTTTTATGCATTGCCCTCTCAAGTCATTTCACGAGATCTATTAAACACAAAAATTGCTAAACATCCCACCTAGATGGAAATACGGAAGTAAATTTAACCCTGTTTAGACCTTATTTCGGAGTTAAATATATTGCCACAAAATGGATGAAATTGGAATGTGAATTCCACTGTGTGGTGCCGTGAGGTAATTTGACCCCCCGCTAATGCAATATTGAATGACTTCAAACAAGTTTTAACCTTGTTTTTGAATTTATTTATTTCGGCGAGGAAAAAACGGCACAGAGCGTGTTATCAAAGAATAGGAGAGTGCAGAAGGTAATTGCAACCTATTGTAAAAGTTATTCAGTTTTGATAAGTTACTAATTTCATTCCGACGCTTCCGGTAGCAGAATAGGCTATAGATATTTTTCCTATAAATAGTCGCTTCCAAACATAATTCATTTGTTACAATTACAAAAATATATATTAGAATTAAACCTACGAAACGCGCAGTAGTCATAGTCAACTGTGGTCTACTTAAGGGAAGCATTTTCAGATTTATTCTTTAGAATTATCCTTAACAGTGATCATAGGTGCATATATGCTTGTACTTGCATCTACGTCTCAAAATATCCAATATCCTATGAGATATTTGATTTCATTCGAAAGAATAGCAATCTCAAAGATTCAAAGAAATGCCAAACACTTCAAAAAAAAAAAAACACGGTTAGCTTAAGGATAGCACATCCTAGTTGTGATTGGTCGCAAATTATAAACAATTGCGGGTATTTCATTTAAAATAAGAAAGTTGTTGATACCAAAATTGCTATAAAGCATAATATATCTTCCTGAAATGGATAATAATTGATAAAAACAGCTTTCAAAGTTTCAAAATCAAATTCCACGTGCTTTCTTATTTCCACTCGAGCAGCTTGGTGTTCTCTATAAAGCCCAGCATCTTGCCCATAGGGAACCTGAGAACCTTCCAGGGCTCCAATAGATCTCTCCCGAAATATTTCTGCCTGAGTACCTTCAATTCCTCACATGTGCAGATTACATGTAAATTCGTTTCCTCCTGTTACTCCCAGAGTAAGGTTTTTGCCATGGTTTTCCCTTACTCCGTGGCCATTGATTTTATATAAGTATATTTTATATAATCAGTGTCCTTGGCGAATGCTGGGAGATAACGAAAGTCGTTCCATGGGCGCATTTAATAATAACTGATAGCTGACTGATTTACAGTAGACTCGCGATTATGTGAACTAATCACATTTTACATTTTTTTTATCACTTTTCAAAAGTAATATTCGTATGGTCGCGAGGCTACTGTATTATATTTTTGTTATTAAAAATCATAGGGAAGTTATTTAGTTAGAGTAGGATCATTTCAATTATTATGGAACCCATATAGTACTTAGAATAGGTAGCCTCGTGTAGTACCTTTTCAGGTGGAGCACGGGGTTAGGATGATTTGTAATAATTTAGTTTTCATAAATAAAGTGTTATTCGCATCTTCTGCACCACGGTTCGCTTACTCGATCTGTGTTGTATAGATGCGTTTTCATGGGACAGTGCCCAGTTATCAACCCACTAATGGTTTTTGCCTCTCTCTTGCTGCGCCTGAGTAGGTTATCAGAGAATCTACCATCCCCATCCCCTATTAGCGCTTTGGCATGGAGTTGACCTTCAGCCGACCTCCATTTCTTTGTACTTTCTTTATCTAACCAAGTCCAGATCTCCCTTCTTGCGGAATGCTTAGTAATTCCACATACGGGCTCTGGACCCATGAAGTCTTCTACAGCCCTCCTTGGCTAGATCATCGGCTATTACATGGCCTTTATATCCTCATGTCCCGGCACCCAAATCAGAGACACCGTGTAGTCTCGTGTCCAGTATATTGCAGTCTCTAACTAGTTTTGACCTAGTTACGAGGTTCGAGACTGCCTTGATGACAGTCTGGCTGTCAGTCATTATATTAATTTTCCTCCTCATGTAGCCCCTTTTGCAATATTTTGCACAACTGCAAGGGGAATAACCTCTGCTAGAAGACCGTTGTATGCTTCCCCAGGCTTAGGGATATCCTTTGACTAGGACTGGATGTAACACCTTTATAAGATGGTATTAAATTTGCGCAGTATTTGAATTAAGTACCTAAAGCATTTCTCAAAATTGGTAAAAGATAGCACCCTTTACTTGGAAGGAATTTTTAGACACCGCCTCTATTATTCAAATCGACGTATTCATGCATCGTAGCATAAAAAGGTTACAGTATTATTCTGTAATCATGTCAATATTGGCTAACATATAGACCTCTGGGGTCATTATTCATACTATACTCTGCTGGGCTTCCGAGTTGAAAATGCGTCCTGAGTCTTCTTCTGGCCGACGTTTCGTCCATACTCTTAAGGGACATCATTAGGTAACTGCTACTGCTGTTAACCTGAAGTCAGTTTCAGCAGTAGCAGAGCATGTCCATTTTAATCTTGGTCTTTCGAAGTATCACTCAAAAGTAACAGCTTTAGTGATATTATTAATTGAGAGGGTAAATGGAAAATTTTATTAGAGAAAATGATAGTTAAAATTTAAGGCGAATTAAAAAGTCATGGTAATTTTGAAAAATAATAATTTTCATATTTTAATTTGCTTATTGTAGATATATTTAAATAAACTTACTGTTTCTTAATTCTCTTTCTAAAATATTTAATACTACTCTCTCTCTTCTAAATTATATTTTATATGTTTGCCTAATTATTAGGCTTACCTTGAAAGTTATTGTTTGATTTCAAAGGATTCTCGTAGCAAGGGGGTGAAGCTTGATAAACTTGCCCTTTAATATAGAGGCAATAGTTAATGGTTTTTAATTATTATATAATAATTCTGCATCCATCATATTCATTTCACAAAAATAAGCACTTATAAGATGGAAATTAATATGGAGAAACAATGATATCGTATAATTATAATTATAATCCTGTCCTACCATAAAAATTTAGTAGCGGTTTCTGTAAGCAAAATATCGTATCCTCGAGACTTGCCTGTGAATAAGTATAGAAGTGCTCTATGCTCAACAAATTCCGTTTGCCATTCTTACATCTTCTAGTTACCTTTAATAAATAAATTTCCTAATCATTAATCAATTTATTTTTGGGACTTGTATTCTCGTTTATGAAGTATATAAATGACTTGAAAATCAAAAAGCACAACAAATGGGCAATCGTTGATAGATAGTTATCTTTTATAAAATTGATATTTATAAATTACAGATAGAAACTAATGATTTATTAACTGCATTGTAAGGGCAGAAAATATCGGGATGAGATTCTATTTTATGTGATTGATAAATAAAATAAAACCAAAGATTAAATCTATAGGAAGTATGAAACATGCGAGGAAAAATATATAATTATAACTGTTGGGAAAAGCAATGTACCTCTGCTATAGAGTACAAAGGGAGAAGTGAAACACAATACACACGAGAACTGGCCATCCATCACGTGAGCTTTTTTGCAGTTCATCGTCAAGACGAAGAAGAAATAACAATTACCAGGCCTGTACTACGTATATGATAAAAACTAATGGGTTCCTTCCGAAACCACAGGACGCACAACACAAACCTTATCCACAGGGTATCCAACGCACAAGCTGAAAAAGAGAAAAAATTCCTTTTTGTATGACATAGCTGATGTCAAACGTAATCTACTCGGTCTAAAGTTCTAATATCCTCGACGCGCTGAACAGAATGTCACGGAAACATTTTCACATGTTTTCTTGATATACGTGATTTTAACTTTATTTCTTATCGCGTTTATATATCTGACTATATATGTCTTACTTTTTCAATGTGTCTGACGTTAAATTGAGATATACTTTCGCGCTTTTCGTTTGAAGAAATGGAATGCCAATTTTCATTCATGTCAATATCTAAAGCGTAATTATTAATATTTCTTTTACTTTGGCTTTTCAAACGAAAGAGAATTTTAAATGAAGAAGATTCATTTTGTAATTATTATTGAGGGAATTGAAATACAAAAATAGTAGCCGTAAATGAATGGATTATGTATTATTTTTGTATTCTGGTTTCGGACGCTTACTTTGCTCTACCCACGCGCAAATTGCTCACACAAAATCCAGCGTGCCAGTTGATGGAAAACATTACGCCCAACAGTATTTATGAAACATGCGGCTTCCTTATCACTCAAAAGCATTCCACAAAAATATCATATTTTATAATTTAGATTTATGGCATTCCTATATACGCCTCCCTCTGCAATTGTTCTGTAATTATCTTCGATGAACGCAGATCTCTCGCACAGGAGGCACGTGGAACGATGATGATTATTAAGTTGCACATTCATTCTGTCTCTACATTTTAACATATCCCCTGACTTCACAAATAATTATGTATCAATTTTAGCCAGGTTAATAGACAACGCAGGGCCACAAGAAAACCTATTTATGCGCGTTAAATCATCATTGAACTGCCTCAATGCTAAAGGAGGTCATCAACATTGAAACTTTTGTATATTTGTGTCTCATCCGCAAAACATCAGGATATTAGAAGCACGTACACATTTGTGTAAAATGCAACATATATCGAGAAAAGTAGTGGCCCCAATGCCGACCCCTGCGGAATACCTTTATCTGGGCAAGAATAAAGGATTCTCCATCTCGAAGTTTGACACATTGCGATTTATCACTCAGGTAGGAGAAAAGTAACTCTAGAGTACTTCCTCCAAACTCCAAGTGTGACAAAATTGAAAATAAAGCTTTGTGACTTATAGTGTGAAACGCACGACTGTATTCAAGCAGTACCAAAAATGTCATTTGATTTCTGTCAGTCTCACTAATTATATCATCAGTCACTTTTAGAAGCGCAGTTGTACAGCTGTAATTGCGCCTGAAACCAGATTGACAAGGCGATGGCAAATTATAAAAGTCAAAATGGTTACTGATCTGGCTATATAACCTCTTTCTAAAACTTTAGTTAAAACAGGCAACGTACTAATACGACACAAATTACCATAATTTTCAACCCAACTCTTTTTAGATAAAATTAGTACAACAAATTGCTTCCAAAAGTCATGAAAGGTATCATCCATAATGCAAGAGTTCACAATGTACATAATATAGGGTAAAGTTCGAGGTAACCACAATTCTAGCATAGCTAAATTCTAACCATTTTAATTCTTCAAGCTTGATTCTATGTGAGCACATGTTGATTACGTTAAAGAAAATGAAAGTAGGTCCAGAATCTCACCAACCCTTTTTTGTATTAGTAAAGTAGTAATGGCTACATGTTTCGAAGATGAGTGCTAAAACACCCGAAACATGTAGCCATTAATACTTTACTAATAAAAAAAATTCGAGAGATTCTGAACCTATTAATTTCCTTTAACGTACTCAAACCATTTTACCAGTCAGTAGCTCTGCTGTGCATAGAATTAAAGATATTGAATACTACATTACTAATAAACTGTATAAAATAAGAGTTTTGAATCAATTTTATTCGATGTAGTAAATTATTTGAATTTGTTATTCTGAATTTGTATAAAGCTTCAAAGAGCAGTTCATTAATTACTAATTCCGCTAGATTGCTAAAAAGAAAATGCGTGACTGTGTTCTCTTTATCACAGGACAGTAAAATGGTACCACGTAATCACTTTATTGTACGAGATCGATAAATTGACATTCTAGGTCCTCAAATGGGTAGTATATCTTTATGTTTCATTATATGGGAACAAAAAGAAAACAAATTATAGGCTTTTGAAGAAACTTGGTTCCTGAGGTTAAACAGCATTTTCTATTTAAAAAAAGAAGGTGCTTTGTTATTGCTCAGATTAACGACCGACAAAAAGCTTAAATGAACCGATAACTTACCGATTAAAACTTAAGCGCGTCCTTGTCAGGTGTTCAAATTATATTTCCCACCCATTTCAGCTCATATCCTGTGCACCTTCCTTAGCTTTGTAGAGATATCAATTCAGAAAACCTTTTCTCTGTTTATACTTCGTTCAGAATAGTTATTCTTTTGCACTTCCCCGTCACTAACGCTTTGATGGAGGGTTAATAATCAAAAAGTGTTATTTCTAATTTAAAAGCTGTTATTCAGTTTCAATTGATTACGAAATATTTCAGTCCATCGTTTCAATCTACAACGATTATGGACATTTTTACGACACTCTTAATTAGCCTTGTTTAAAACTGTTACAAAGCACGCTTACAAATACGTTCAAGTTCGTTTCCTGTACACCTTGTATTTTTCAATTTGCATGTAATAATGCTGTAAAGTTGAGTACCGTAGCGGATTCGTTCAAACACACCAACTATAACCAAAGCGATAGTACTCGTTTCGGCTCGTTTATCCTGAAATTTAAGACATTACAAGTGCTACGTGGTGGAAAACGCCAAATGGTCAAGCAATAAGATTTTATGTTAAAGACCCGCATATACGACTTATGTAAGTTATCAGGAGGATATAATCCCGGTAATTCTGGCTGTATAATAATCGAAATCTTCTAAATTAGTGCAATTTGCTGTAAATTGTCACATAGAGAGCGAACGCTCCACACAAAGGGCAAACCGAACGCCAAGCGTTATACCCAATACTTTTATGATACGTACAATCGATGCCGCGCCTGAATGAATATAATAAAAATAAATCCTGTAAGTTGTGTAGTTTCTGAGGGCAGGCAGCAGATGAAGAGGAAATCTTTTTTTGCTTGTTTAAGTTGGTTGGATTGGCATGGATTCTATAAATTACTGGAACATCTAGCTACCTTTAAACGTCGTAAAATAAAGACATATGAAACACCTTTTAATATATGCAAATACAAAACCGAACCTACTTTTAAAGATATTGAAACTATTTAAACCAATTTAGTGCCTTACACTGGTTTTTTTTTTAAAATTAAGTATGAAATAAAAATGGAACATTATTTTGCTTTATTAGAACAATTATCTTCTTTATTGTATTATAGCCTAAATATCGTTTATCGTTGAATAAATTAAAACTGATCGCTACTACTCATAATAATATTTAATGACATATTCAACACAATTTTGTATTTTACTGAATAAATCCTCCAACAGCTTTCGCCAATTACAGGGGACATCAACCCAGCCATGAGTTGTTATTACGCCTGCGCCCGTGGAGTGACTTAAGTTGTTCGTCTTTCGGCATTCGCCAAGGAGTGAGGAAAACCACGAAAACCTCACTGTGAGAGCAGTCCGTCGGATTCGAACCGAGGACCTCGCAACTGATAGCCAAGCGTGCAAGCCACTAGATCATCAGCCGAGCCAAAAAGTGAAAATAAATGTTGTTACCAAATGAGACTTCTAAAGAACAACAATATTTGCAATTTGAAACATCTTTTTCTATTCTAAGCCCACTTTGCTTTGGTGGATCAATCTCCATATCCCATAATTTCCTATTCAAGAATTTTCTTCTGATTTTCCTCCATAATTTCCTATTAAAGAATTTTCTTCTACATTTTCACTCTTGCCTTTTTTCAAATCTTTTGCTATCTCTTGCGCCCATCTTGTACCACCTTTTCCGCATCTTCTCCTACTTCCTGATTGCCACTGAATCACAGAGTATATTACTGTGATCCAGCTCGACATACATGACCCAAACATCTCCTCCTTGTATTTTTACTTCTCTTGTAACATGAACCTATGTAATATTTACGATAATATTCTTTTAAAATTATCTCCTGATTTGCTCTTTCCACTTCTTTTTATCATCATCAGATAATATACGACTCTTTACAGCGTATTCATTATCACTTATCCTAGTGTTGTTATATATGGTCGTTTTTCATTCTGTTTGATAGCGTTTCGATAGTCGTCTATCCATGTGATAGATTCTGTAACCATTATTTATTCTAAATACTCGAATACTTTAAACTGTAAATTCTTGCCTTTCTGCTCTGATTACTTTACTTTTTTCAATTTATGGTTATTTTTGTTTTATACTTTTCTCTAAACTACACCTATTTTGTTTTATCTCCGCAACTATTGCTTCTAACACGCTTCCTTGTTTATTTTTGTCTATGAAGATATAATAACTACATTATCAGCACAGGAAATTAGCTGTACTCCACTGGTTTTGAGAGCCTGCGTATTTATTTCCTTTTCACATACTCCAATCCTGAAATAAACGGTGTTCCGGAAAGTAATACTTATTAGTACTAAAATTTGATGTGTCACCCCTCTCTGAAAATATGGTGACTTTTGATTATCTCATTGTTATATTAAGTAGCCTTCTAAATTTACCACACACTATGTTTTTTACCACCAATATGAGGTTGTTTAACAGTAGTGCTACCCTCCCAAGAGGTCTTGGTTGTTTCTTGGTCTTTCTTGAATTATCGTTGTTAGTATCTTATATACATATATATTATTCAATAATGCAGTACTTATATAGCTCTTACATACACTTTGATGCGCTTTCTGATGTGTGGTTATGATCCGACATTTTATTCATTCTCGTGGAATTTTTTATTCTTTAAGTCATCCTCTTCTAGCGCTTTCTCAGCCCTGGTTTTATGTCATATCGTGTAATTCTTCTCTTCTCTATTCTTCCAAGTTTTTTGTACTTTCTCCTTGTTCATGTCCTCCTAATCGACTATTTTCGAAGCAATAGGAACGGATATGTGTTGCAGGTTTATAGAGAAATAGTTTGCTAATGCTCCAAATCCTATTCAAACTTAGTTCCTTTCTAAATTTGGAAACCTCTCTTATTTACACAAAGCATTAATTTTGCAATATTCTTCTTAGTTGCTCGGGGTACACAAAATTACTTAGTGGGACCATTAATTGTCCTTTCATTTAAGTATACTTGCAGCAAAAGCTATACAAATGCAAAATGCGCAAGAATACTACTAAAGCTAATTTATTTATGTTTAATGGTGGCTCATTAGTGGCATATAGTTACCAGTTCATCAACTGGTCGAAGACAATGCAGTAACCAATAGGCTGTTAGGAAGCAGACATCAGAGAATATACTTGGAGTATAAGCAATAACATGGTGCGAAGCCACCTAGGAGACAGGATGAGAAAAGAACACGTGATACTGGACAAATATTCTCACCCATGACCATGAGAAGGGATTTGTAAGCAAACTATGCCAGAAAAAAGCCAAGAGCTACTAACAAAGAAACCCACGTGAAAGAAGGATATGTAATGGAGACAGACTGCAGAGGCACCGCTGTTTCGGCAAGACAAAACTTAAGCAAAGAGATCTTGTTAGCACTTTATGGGACTTACATAGTTGAAGTACTTTTTTTATATTTTCTCCTTTTCTATTTTTTTTATATATTCTCCTTTTCTATTCCTATTGTTTTGCGGATTAAATTTTTCTGTATTTTTTTATTGATATGTTTTTTTACACCATTTAGTGTTGAAAGTAAAGTACTGCACTTTATTTATGAAAAGCTAAATAAATACAGCTTATATTATGCTTGTGAAGCAGTCAGACATAAATAGCAATTACAATAAAGTTCCAAAAAAACGCTTCAACAAATAATTTATTTCAGAACGGAAGTGGATGTACGCACGCAATGTACACCCACCTGAAATAAATTATTTGTTGAAGCGTTTTTCTGGAACTTTATTGTAAATCCTAAACTCCGTGTCAGTACTGTATGAATTCCATAACAATTAAAATGTTCCTACCCTAACTAAATAATTTCCCTACCATAGCAAAGACGTACAAGGTAATGCATGTTAGACACATCAACAACTTCAAAGACGGCACCAGTAGAATCAAATAAACTTTGAAGCTGCAGTGTTATGCGGAGACCATGTCGGTGATAAAAAAAAAATAGGTTCTAATAGATACCTTTGCGACATTTATATTTTGTATAATTGAAGTCAAACCGATCTTATAATCAATATTTAATACAGTCGACACTAGGATGAAAAATAAATTAGGTACTCATTGTTCTCAAGAGGGACTTTTTAATTGAATCACATAAGCATAAAGTTGTGAAGGAAAATGCAACGTTTTAAAATACGTTTTTGTGTCATGTTTTTCATATAAAAATAAATTAGTGATCAAACCGCAAAAAAAATCAATGCAAGGAAACAATTTACTTAAATCAACTTACCTATTCAGTTTGTTCTAAATATGGATTTGTGTATTTAAACGTCTTTCCATAAGTATTGAGCAAAACTTTTGAAAACAATCTAAGGGTAATTAATTAAGTCCACAGTACATTTATTATGATAAAGGCACCGAAAACTGTTAGTAACCAAAGCTGTTATAGCGCTGTGTTACTCGGTGTAGTTAAACATTTATGCATGGTAGTTACAGACTCGAATAACATTAGTAGAATTTTAGTATGCGAAAACACGGAATATACATTTCAGCCCTCGGAATCCAAAAACATTTATTCACCTGAAAATCTCTCAAGTATTTACCACTTGAGTAAATACTCTGTTTAATATGCACGTACCAACATAAATCTCAAATTACGGTTCATAGTCTAGTGAGTATGTAGAGAATACAAACTTGACGCTGTTGCTCATTAAGTTGTTAATTTAGACGTGGAATGCTTCAACATCATTCGAACGCTCGCTGCGAATTAGTTAAGCCAATTAATAATGCTCTCTTTGCTGGACTTGGTAGATACTTACACTTCATCTTCGATTATTTAAGCCCCACAAATTCCCTTCCTGTGAATCCTGTAGATTGGTAAAACACGTTTCAACCTTCGGCGTACGAAATTACTTTTTAGCCGGCTTAATTACCTTTTACCGTAGGAACTTTTAAGAGGATTTACATGGTGGAAAAGCATTTAACGTATATTCGATAAAATACCTTTGAACAGGGTTTCCTTTTTAGCCCAATCGATATCGAATGAAGTGAAGACAAGGTATTTTTTTATGTTGCATGAGCATTAAGTTAAAGGATAAAATATTCCGGGCGAAAGCATGGGTACGAAAGTCTATCGCTAATAGCCACATTGTTATACTCGCTACGTATACCATTTTTTTTTTTTGGAAAGTGGCTTATAACATCCAAAATATTTACAACAGACGGACGAAATTTTGCAATTAAGTATGGAACAAAATTTCTGATTTTTTGATACTTGATTTACTTAATTCGACTTTCTTTAACACAAAAAACTTTTTGTTCATTTTTATTGTGAAATGTAAACAATATAAAAAATAGATAATATAAGATATAATAAACTGACTTGACAATATTCTATTCTTCAAATTCAATTTCATTTGCGCTTCGATTCAGGAACACGTTATACATATTAAAATATTAAAAGAAGCATACTTGTTAAATTTTAGTTAAACTTAGGGGGAAAAAATTCTCATCACATTTTTGTCTAAATTGAAAAATATGTAGCAGTGAATACATATTTGCGTTTGTGAAGTTCACACCATACTTTAAAGAGAATAGGGAAATGAAACACGTCTGGAGACCAAAGAAATACTTTCGAATATTAAACTTTAACGGAAAATTGTCATTTTTTTAAATATTCATTTAATTTAATTTTGCCAAAGGTTTGTTGGAATTGTTGGAAGCCAGCAATTAGTTCCGTTACTCGCGCCAAGAATATATGCGTACAGATTAGTTCTTCAATTGAATAGTTTGTACTAAATATTAATTTGTAATAATTAAGCAACATACAGTTACACAAACAATTAATAACAAAAATGATAATTATTAAAAAAAGCAAAACAGGATATCTGGGCAAATATAATGGGTAATAATTGTAAGAATTTGCTTTGGCAGTTACTTTTCTACTATTATTTCATGTTTAGGTAAAGCTTGCTAACGAATTTTTCTCAGTGTTTCCGAGGTTTCCATAATAAATGATTCAGTATTGGCTGCAATATGTACATTCGAAAGATGTCTTTCTATTTTATACAATACAATAAGAATAGACAGCGTGTCCCTTTTGAAAAATGTTTTGTACATTGAGGATAACATAAATTTTTCATATTCGTTATTTTACCCAAAAGTGGATTAAATTGTTACCAAACATTTATCAGAGCCAACAGTGTTATTTATAGAATATTCTTAAAAATGAACATCATCCATATTATTGTTAAAGTTGTTTTGTTTCAGAGAATATCGTGCGAATGACATTTTTTCTTTAAATTCGAATATTAAAAAGTTACGAATAGCTAGTTACCCCCCTTTTATTACTTCAGTACGTGAGGAGATGCTATGTGAGACTGTCGCAAAAATATCCTCTATTCTAATATGTGTGTTTACAATGGCCAGTTTTGAAGATATCATACACATGAGACTCTTGTACCTCAATTATGATCAATTTTGTGCTGTAAAGAAATCATTTAAGTGCGAACAAAAGTGGTTTTTGGACTTTGATTGTTTTTCGACAGGGGGACAAATTGTCTCAGAGAGTCCGTTAATTTCACCGAAGTGAGGGAATATATGATATTTAATACATGAGAAAGCCCATGTGACCAAGTGGACTATGTAATATTTACACAAAATTAAAATAAATAATTATTTTAAAATTCTGGAATCACCTTACAGTCGTTATAATATACTTGATGATTTATCATTGCATGTGAGGCGAAAATTTTACTTCCAGCTAGACTGACCTACGAACTGGGGATCCGCAAGAATAGCGCGAGCATGGTTACACGAAAAAAATTGCATTAAGATGGATACATCTTTAATAGAGTGGCTCCCAAGGTAACCTGACATTACACCACTCGACTTTGGCATTGGGACACTACTCAAAGTATTGTGTAAGCATCTAGACCTAGAGACATGCCGGCACTGTGTCACAAAATTTGACAAACCTATCAAGAAATTTCCCTAGAAATATTACGACGAGTTGTATTGAACCACAAAAGGCGATTGGAAAAATGCATCCGCATATGCATATTGATTGCTCTGAAAATAAGAAACTATTTAGACATCCGCATGAAAAGTGAAACTCAGAACGTTAAAATATATTGCGTTTTAGAATACTTGATTTTTAACTAATTTTTACTTAAAATATTTTTCGATTAAGTAATTACATAAAGCATTATTACCGGATGCCAGATAAATAGCACTCTCGGTATACGCAATACTATCTCCACATATTCCTTTTCCTCTGTTTTTGATGATTTTGCAATAGTTTCTAACTGCAATTTGCAATTGTTATACTTTACGTTCAACATTAGATTAGATTAGATTAGGATTAGGGTGGCCCACGGACCTTTTCAGATTTATTGTGATCCCCTTTTTCCCAGAAGGGCTTGTCTAATTTTGCTTTAATAATCAGGCTTATTATTTTTGAGTGCTACTTCATTGTACTCCACGCTCATTACTAAGAACTTGCCATGTCCTCGCATTGGTACAGCAGGTAAGCTAATGCTTCTTCCCCCTCTTCGCAGATTCTGCAAGTGCCGTCATCTAACAGGACTATGTGATCCACATGCCTGTTTAATTTTGTCTTATTTCCTTTACTCAGTAGATCTTCAGACCTCTGTGTTTTTAGAAACTCTTTTGTCTGTGTCTATCCTGGTGACTTTTGCCACAACCCTTTGGACTGATTATATATCCATTCATCAATGGACTTTTTAATTTGCGATTTAGTAATGCCAAAGGGGGAGCCAGCTCCAACAAATGACCTTGACGAGGCTCAACTGATTCCGCCTCCTCATTTCCCTTACGCCTGAGTGGTTGGGAACCCAAGCCAATTCTAATTTCGTTTGGGTGCTCACCTCGTTTAGGGCTCTTACATCGCCTTAAATTACGAAATTAATCGCTTTAGGTGTTGGCTGGCTGTCAAAGAAATGGCGATGCTTTTATTTAACTCGGTCTATCTTTCTATTTCTCTGCCACAATAATGAATTGCAGCAACTTCAACCTGGAACAGCGTTATGTCTTTGCTCATGCTTACCGAAAAAATCTTTTTAGGCTTTCTTTGCAGATATTTCAACTCTTACGTCATTGTCGGTTTTCGAGCGGTCTGTATACAAGTTCGAGTCCGCTCTTACTGGAGTGCCTTTTCCTGGTCCTTCTTCTTTGGTATGAACTTCACCATTGTTAATGGTTATTCATAACCACACATGGCTCCCTGTTGTACTCAAAGTAATATAATTAATTAGTAATTTAAATTATTAAACCTTACCTACAAATTACATACACGCTAATTCTGTTAACAGGAAGATGTTTAATTATTTCCCAACGCCACTGCTTTACCCCTTTTGCATATTTAATCTTTCAGGTTACCTTACATGCACACTCACTTAACAAGCTTGTATTTTCTTCTGTATGAGTTCTATATCACTTCCAACTGCTGCTTAATTAAATTAATACGTATGATACATGAACATTTATACAACAAGCACCTTTAATAATCAAGCAATTACAAATAAAAATAATAATCGTTCAGAATTGTTACTGACTTTATACGCCGTACAGCAATGAGCGACACACCAGCAGTAACATTTTAATTAACTTATCCTCCTGTAAATACTTGGCGTCGGATCATCTTTCATAACAATGCGTTTCAGTTGGTTTGCGTTGATGTCAGCTTGATCATGCAAGAAACGTTTACGCTAACTGTGAAGCTGGCGTGTTTCAAGAGTCTTCTACGCTGTCTATTGGAGGACAGCTATCTCGCACTTATTCGCAGCTACCGCCATTATCCACCGAGGTATTCCAAGCACGTATTACTAAAATAACGTTGCGTTGAACCGGTACTTATTTGGAAGTAAAGTTTTTCCGGCAGCTGTATTTCCATTTGCTTGCCTCGTTTACACATTTATTACTACTCTTCCTTAAATAACTTAATACGCCGTCCGAGAAGGAAAAATTCCCAAGGCCTAATCTAATAATGAGGACGGTTTTGGACGTGACGGAAAGAAGTAATTATAAACGGACACGGACGGAGGAAAAAAGGAAGGGAAGCAAATTATTAAACAAGAGGTTTTCAAGTATACGTTCGTGTCGCTACGAATTATTAAGCGTCATCTCGTCTAGCACGTACTTTACACAACGGAAAATAGGTTGATGCTCTTAAAAAAAGGTAATTCGTTAGAGAATACAATGTTATTTACTCATTTTTATTCCTGAAATGTCATAAAATTTAATAAAAATTCTGATGCCTTATATAATAATAAGAAGTATTAATTTGATATAGTTGGTATAAAATCTATCCTGATTTTTACCTTTCCTCTCTACATATGCATTAGACCACATCATTTACTTTTCCCTATAGACACTTTTATAGTTTTCTTAAGAAGCGCCTTTGGAGAAGACGCACGGTTGAATCTTCCTTAGAAATTGATACATGGTAACTCACCTGAAGAATGCAAAGTTTGTGAAACGAATCCATGTTTTCAATTCAAATTCAAATTCAAATTCAAATCTTTATTAACCCAATTTGTTATACAAAACATATAGTTTGGGAAAGTCAACATTTAAAGTAAAAGACAAAACTTAAAAATACACATATAACATACATTAGTATACATATAATTGCCGCAGCTCAGGCAGGGTTCAAATTTCGTCGTATTGTAAAAACCTTCATTCGCCAATAATAGTTATTATAATTTATTGATGCTCAAAAAATAATTTGTATATACACACGTCAAGAATTTAACAAACTAAAGGCTGTCACAATACACAATATATTCATTAAATGGGTAAAACGCTTTGCGTATAAATATTTTTTTACTTTATTTCTAAATTTATTAGAATATTTTATTTCTTTTATGTACGTCGGTAATGTATTATAAAATTTTAGCATAATGTTATATATAATATATCGCGTCAAACAAGAAAATATTACACATTGTTAACAAACAAGTAGGTTTTGAAATTCCGCCATACTGTAGAATCCTCCATTCGTTAAAAGGTGTTTTACTTTATTTTTAAAGATGCTTACTGAACTGGACTGGGCAATCCCTCTGTGAAGCCTATTAAATAGATTAAAGCCAACAGCAAGTGGAGATTTGAAATGAAAAGAATGATTATCTTATGTTTATTTCTAGTTTCATATTTATGATTATCCGCATGAGTTGAAAATTTATGTTTGTTACAAAAAGTATATGTTAATAATTTGTACAGAAAAATAGAAGGCGTGGTAAGAACATGATAAACAATGAATGCATTCCTGCAAGAAGCCCTGTGCGGTAAGTTAAAAATTAACCTTATAATACGTTTTTGTAATACAAAAACCCGATGAAAGTCCCTAGCCTGACCTCAAGCAATTATGTTGTAGGAAATTATGGGGTAAGCGTATGCATAATAAGTGCTCAAAAGAGCTTCAGTATTTAAAACCTCCCCCAGGGTATGCATCATATAGTAAGCCTTTTGGAGCCTGCAACAAATATTTTCCACTTGAGTCTCCCAAGTCAAGTGGCAATCAAGGTAGGTTCCAAGGAGATTGCAGACTCGGGCAACAGGGTTCACCGTATTATTACAATATATGTCATTTAGACTAGATTTTCTATATTTATTGAAAAATTCAGTAATAACGATTTTTTCGTTATTAACCATAAGTTTATTAGTTATACACCATGTATTAAACTCCTTTATAACAGTTTTGATTTTATAAATAAGATTATCCCTATTATAATCAGATATTACTATGCAAGAATCATATATGACAACCGATATATGATTTGGAAGATCATTTATAAATAATAAGAATAACACCGGACCAAGGCTGTTACCCTGGGGGGTGCCAATATCCATGCCGATTTCATCCGACCTTACCAATTCTAATCTAATCTAACACACATCTTGAACACATAATCGGCAGTGAGAATCCCATGGTTCACTTCATCCGAAGCAAACAAGTACTCTAGCTGAACATCAGCATATGTTCAAAATTATTAAACAAATTACTAGTACAGTCCAAAGTAAATGTTATAGGTACCCTAGACTTTGTGCGAATAATCACAATAAAATGAGTAGAAAATAAAATTTGCAGTATACATATATCATAAATAGTATTTTATTAAAGACTCTTACTAATTTGTAGCGCATTTGCGTGCTTTTAGTACAGCTATAATATTTTTTTCATGACGGGGAAAAAGTGACACTGTCGCACAAATTTGGTACATCTACAAAAAGTAAGTAACCATAAGGATTATTGGAAAACCATAAAAATGATTACCTGAACATTTAAAATATTTGCTGCAAAAATAATACAAAAACCATGAAATGCATTAATTTTATCGAGGGTGTGTATAACATTTGGTTGTGACCGTATATATTGAAAACAGCCGTGGGCTAGAAACAGGGCCTTCTGGAACTCCACCAAATCGATGGACTTAAATAACTCATTAAGCAGTTCAACAAATTGAGTTTATCTGGGTAGATAACTACCAATAAAGATAATTGCTGCCGCGCTTAGGTTTATATAATGCGAAATTGAAAGTAAAGTTTGGTGATTCAATGTGTCAAAAGCTTTATCAAAATGTAATAAATGAGAAGAGTTATTTCTGATTGATTCGAAACAGCTAAGATATTATCAGTGACAGTAAGCAATGGTGATATCCTGGCAAAATCCAGGTAAAATCCAGATTGAAAATCAGACAATGTATTGCAAAGTAGTAAATATCCTCTTAGCTGGAAGCCAATAATTTTTTCTAAAATCTTTAACAAAAGAAGACACAGACATATGAGGCAAATATTACTAAATTCAGCAGAAGTATTTCTTTTCCAAATGGGGACAGAAATTGCACCTTTTAATTTCTCATTATACTTACGCTACCTTATAGCTCCCATTATCAACCGAATACTGAATGATAATAGGAACCTACGTATTCCCGAAACAATTGTCCTAAATTAATAAAGTCTATTCCACTCGGAGTAATCGGATATTTTTTCTTATGATATCCTTTTGTAAACTATGAAAGTATGCAGAATATATGCTCCGGTTATAGGTGCTTGCAGCACAAAAGCAAGTCTTACAATGGTTTCGAATTTACATAAAATTCCACCAGAAATTAAAACTCGGAGGAAAGTGATTGACTGAAGAATTGAACTCTATATTTGTGTTTGTGAATTATATTCAAAATAAAAATTCAGTATTTCTGCGCGTCAATTTTTTACTTCTTATTTTCATAAATTAGTTAAAATTTAAATGTCTTTCTTTTGTGGGGAACTATCCCTAAGTTAAAGCAAACCGATATCAATATAAGGAAATATGTTTCATTTGCGCTTCCAAGTTTTAATAATTAGGTCACACCGCACCCGTGCGCAATTGTACGCTATTTTCAACTTTACATCGCTGGAGAATTACAAATGTATCGCTTTATTGGACTTTCGTTGGTCACAACTTGTTATAAGCTTAATTTTCACCGCCATTTTCGGTTTCCACTTCTTCTTCCAGACACCAGGCCGTTCTCCGGTACAGTTTGCACTTCCCCTCCCCTCCCCTCACCGCCATTACCCAATTCACATTTATACGAAGATATTAAGGGAGATTCTATGGAATCGAGTGTGTTATTGTATCGAATGAAAGTTTGAGAATGAATGAATAATTCATAGAATCTAAAGCGATTTATTATTTAAATGGCTCTGAAGTTTTAGTTGCTTCTCTTTGTGCACGGTATTTCGCATAAACAAAGTGGAAGCTTTACCTAGTATAAAGAACAACCTCTCACACGAGCAATAAATGAACAGGGCTATCAGCCGTTATTTTTGTGATGAAAAATAGATGTAATACATGCCCTGGGACGGAAGTTGCTGAACTTTATTAAAGTCTATAATCCCCATTTCCGGTAAAATTTAATAAAGCAAGGTAAATATTTGTGCGCCAACTTCACTTAACGAAATATTTTATAACACTCTTAAAAACTTCGCAGGGAATTTCAGTGACGTTTATTGACATCACAAAGTCAAAGTATTAAGGTATTTTCGAGAGCTTTAGTAAAAGTATTTATTTAATAAACAGAGCCTGATTTCAATAGAGATTTGATACATTAAATATATATTCTTTTTGTTAGTTGAAGATTGATTCAAAAAAATATCTATTACGGTAAACAGCACATAGTAAACAAACATCATATAGTGAGCATACTTAATCACTAGTTATTGATCTATTGAAGAATAAAAATAGAACTGTTTATTTTATTTTAATCTCAAATTTTAGCAAATATTTTGGCTAGATTTGAAAAATAATAACCAATCAACATTTAAAGCAGTAAGACAGAATTCCTTTACGCAGAAACTTACGTTAAGTTGGGTATTGCCTGGCTGGCCACTGTAAGCTAAATAAATAGAAAATATAGAAAGGCGAGGCTGGTGCAAGAAATAGGCAATAAACACCTTTCTTCTGAGGTTACATTAAGTGACAAATTATTATCAAAATTGTGATATTGTTCTCAAGGAAATCTAAAAGTCATTCGTTAAAAAGAGAACAACATCGGTACGCTTACATTCAAGTATAACGGTTCCTCACAGAGATGAAAGCGTGACCTAACAACCTCATTAATTGAGTGCATGATCGTTAAGTTATCGGCGAGTTATAATTACTGCAGCGCATAAAGTGTTATAAGGCATAGGTTAGCAATAAAGTTATTGATTACATTGGTGAAGCTGTTAAGTTCGTCCTATTACGTTTTGCATCTCTTGAAATTGTTTGGAGTTATATCCTTATGAAGTGCAAGAATTAATTTCAATGTTGAATAGAGTACTTTTAGAAATATTATATCGTTTCCTTATATACCTTTGTCCAACAACATTAACAATTTGGCAATTCCAAATCACTAAGCAAATAGTGTAAGCTATTATGGTTGAGTGCTGCAGGCCTATTGTTTCTTCTGCACTACTATCTGTGACATATACTGTTATATAATGATTAGTTTGCTAATTTAATGCAAAAAAGCGTAGAAAAGGCTAAAAATTAATTAATTCGCATATACACATTAATAATCACATAATAAAAAATGCGATTAGAGGTAGATTTCGGTATTAACTGGTATTCTCAGTTAAATAGTAGAATTTATAATTTAAATAAATCTGTACTCGTACTCAGGGATACTAAAGTTAGAAGGGCCATATGAACCGTGTCACCTTTCAGAGTGACTCCTTTAACTATTAGCCCTGGGGTTCTCCAAGTCTAGTACTAGAAACCGTGTTTTCGCAAGGGAACTCTCCTGGAGTGGCACAGAACAGAAACGGGAATTACTATTCTTGACAAAATCTGCAAATAGTGTTATCTGCTGGGCCAATGTTATTCATATGCCTACTTAATCTAGAATGACCCGTAAATAGACCTACTATTATTTTGGCAGCGTTCCCGGGCTTCCTTTCCTGTAACTCTTGTAACCATTCCCTGGACTCATTATGCATCCATTTATTGATGACGAATGATCCTGACGAACCTAGTCGTACCAGATCGTCCACCACCTCATTTTTCTTCATGCTCAAGTGGATCAGAACCCAAACCAATATTAATTTCCTTTGCCCATCTCATTTAAGGTACCTACACAGTTGTCAACTAGCTTAGACTTACACAGCCTCAAACACCGTCATGTCCTAGCTGGAGCTTAACGAAAGGGCCTTTTTTTGACTTTGTCCTATATATTCCCGCTCTCACACCTTACACAGTTTTAGAGCCGTCTGCACACCAGTTTGAATCCACTCTTACTGCCGCAGTTGTTCTGATTTGGTATTATAGCTTGATACTACCACTGTCTAGGTAATTGTTGATGGTTGGCACTGTGCGACTATTTATTGGTGTTTGATTGTGCATAAGTCTGCATACTGTAAACCTAGCAGTGCCTTCATATGCTACTTTAGCGTTTTACCATACTACTACTACGTATGTTACTATGGGTCTAACACAACCTCTTGCGCCTGGCTAGAGCAACAGAGGCCGTGTTGGTTGCTTTCTGAATATGTGTGACCCATTTAAGTTTTTGAACAAAAAGAAGAAGATTAATCCTCGTATAAAACCATGTATTTTGAACGTTTTGGGCATCGTTAATTTCTGGATTCTGATTTGGGGAGGGTAGCTACCCATTTAGACTATACTTACTGGATCCATTATATTGTTGAGAATTAGTAAGTAAGTGTTGAAAAGAACGCAACGTTCATTCATTATATTTAACCACAGATTTGGAAACATATGTTAACATATGCTAATTATGGCAGTATTCAGCCGCAAGGCCCTTCCCTGCAGAACCCTGAGTCTTATCTTAGGACACTGCCAAAATGCCTTCTGAGTTTTGCTCTGACATGTTCATTCCAGTTAAGCTTTCGATGAAATATGAAGCAGATATTTGACTTGATCTGAAGAAGTGATGCAGTGCCAAACAATTGTACTGAATGAAATTATTTCACGCCTCTTGCACTAGGAAAACCTATCTGGGTTGAAATCTCGTTTTTTTTTATATCAGCTTTCAGTAGATCAATTTCTACATCTCAGACCACGCTTTCAAATCCAATATGGATAAATATAGTGACATCGTCAACGTATGCCGTTTTGTAGAAGGTGTGAGGATAAGATCATCTTCCATCTAACATTTCTCCAAGAACAGTGACAAAACGTCTTAGGGGCAGCTTCGAAATTTCTGATTCTGGCTTCTACACACTTATTTCTATTGGTTCCAGCTCAAACATACGTTGTGCTTATCCTGCAGAGAAGATTAGAATCAACACCACGCGAAGCTGGAGCAGTAATAATAAACTTAAAAAACTACAGCGATAGAAACTTCATCCATCGAACACGTAATCACCATCCTCACTTCATCTTACAAACTCGACCGCACTGTATCTCCGGTGAAAAGTTGCCTCGCTATTAATAGTCTTTCCGTTGTGGATGGGTAATTATGCGAAATAGTTTGAAAAATAAACTTACTAAAGTACTAGTTACTGCTCCACTTTAAAGATTGCTATTCGGTTTTACACATTTAGGCCCTTAGAACGCAGTCTGGCTGTCGTTTGTACGAACCACCTAGCGAGACTGATAGTCCATGAACTACCCGAGCTAGATCAATGACTGCATTGCCAGTCTATGCTACGGTCGCTTGCGAGTGAAAATTTAGCGTGTGACTCATATGGAGCGCGCAGGTTGAACTCTTTTCACCTAGTGAATAATTGTATATAAAGCTTGAGATATGATGCTTGCTTAAGTCTTAATAATGTTACATTTCGAAATAGCAGGTATAAACCTACATTTCGTTATCTCGTGATATTTATTTCTTTTTTGCTTCTTTGGCAGTATCCATTCACGCAGTGCTTTCTTCAGTCGTGTGAAAACTGGAATAAAGAATTCGCAAAAATGCACAATCTGAAATTCCTAAGATTACGGTTCTATATTGCATCTTGACAACCGTAATTTATTTGTCGTTTAGAAATTCCGGGTTTGTTTAGTTAAGTTCGGTGATAGTTCAAAGGGAGCCCGTAAATTGCCAAGGGCGCTCTACACATAAAGGGTAAATGTATACTGAATAGGGCGGAAAGGTTCCTAAGCTAGTTTTTAAACAAAGCTTTCCGCACGTTCCTACCTCACTTTTACGATTGCTCTAAAAATTCTGGAACTTTATACGAATATAAACTACAAGAGCAGCTCGTACTGATATAAAGTGTTTCCCACACACAATAGTCAATTTAGATGTGATTTTGCATAGCGAAATTGTTTCGCACTGCTATGTGAATGTGTCTCATACTAAAATTTGCTAGAACGAAAGTTCAGTTACAGCTTTCCAGAAGCACACAGAAAAGCATATTTTAGTGTAATAAACTCGAGAAGGTACTATACTACATCAATATGTATGTATATTTTTATTTACTCTCGTTTGTAGGTATGCCTTTTTAATTTCAAAGCGTATGATAATATTGCAAAAATCCAAAAAGATGTGATTCATTTAATAGAATTTGGTATTAACATTACAGGCATAAAACAATAATCATGGAAAATTAACGTAATTCCACATTGAACTAGGTATAATTAATTTTGCCCATTCTGATACGTTATTGATCGCGATCAGTGGTGGCAACTTCAAATTTATCTTTATCAACAAATTCAGTATGACATATCCGCTAAATAAGGATTTACGTGTATACCAAACAAATTTACAAATATTGGTATTTGACATAATCAGTATCGGTTTACAATGTTATTCATAACAATTAATTTTTCTAATTGATATAAATTGTGTAAAATTTTCGGTTATAGAAGAAGTGCAATATGTAGGTAAAAGTGTATTTTTTAATATGAAAAACAAATTTTGTACACTAACTGCATAAATAACTATTTGATATTTACGTTTATAATACATAAACCTGCAATTATTTTATAAATTAACGGGACAAAAAATATGTATTTTTTTTGCTAGTAACTGGATAGAAAAGAAGTATAGTAGCACTGTCGATAAACCTCGTTTCTCTGAAACGAAATATTTCCAAGACAAGCGCATGTGTTTATTGTGAACATTTTAAGTAACAATAAACAATGTTGATACCAAATTACTAAATCAATTATTATTTACGAAAATAGTGCCCCCCGTGCGATTTAAATTAGACAATAAATCTAACTAAATCTTTTTATTTAACCTGATGATGGTCATTAGATCGAAACATTTCTTATAAACCATATTAAATAACACAAAATTAGATTGAACTTTGTGCTGTAATTTAAGTCGGAAATTATAATATTAAGTAAGGTAAAAACATTTAGAAAATCACAAATTTCAAAAAATAGCCAAACAAGGCATCCTTTATATATTTAAGCATAAAATAAGTCAATATAGCAATAAAGTATAATACTGCTTTATTTTTCAGAACAAATTCCTGGGATTTCCAAATTTTCCATTACTTCAGTAAGATTAAATATTATAATTGCATTCAAAATTTCAATTTACATATAATTTCTTTATTCGTATACGTTTTTCTTTTTTTTTCGATAAAAATAAAATGCACCCTCTCTGATAAATGAGTGGATATTGTGGAAAGTGACCTTCTACATGCTAGGTGGCACTGGAAACTTGTAGCAGCACCAAATCACCTGCCAATTTAGCTTTCCACGCACTTGTTAAAGAGCGCGCCCTCAAAGTCCCTTGTCTGGTTATTTAAATTTGAGAAAATGGAATTAGTTATCATAAATCGTTGTAAAACCACACCAATCGTGCAAATAAAAGAATGTTTTAAAATAATACAAGCGCAATTCTTTATTTCAATACCAAAATGCTATGTTTTTCCAATTTTGAGATTCTTTGATCACAGGTACGTATGTTGGAATCATAAATACTATTTAAAACAATTTATTTAATACAAAAATACGCATTCAAACTTGCCCGACACTTTAGATAAATGAGGTTAAAGAACCGTCAAAAATCATACGGTAAAAATTTAAATCAGAATCGTCTATCCGTAAATGGCAAAAACTAAATCTGTAAGATAACTGTGATATCTTCAACTACCCGTGTTATCGATATATGCAAAGATCCCTATAATAATAATAGGTAGACCATCTTAGTGTAGGTTTTTACACACTAAAATTCCTAAACTAACGCAAATAATGGCGGTTCATATAAACTTAGCTGCAACATTAACATCATGAACATAAATTACAAAAATATAACTTACTGGTTAACATTGAATTGAAACTAATTTCTTTTTTTAGGTGGCACATACTTGAAGAAATACCTTGGACATCTCTAAGTACAAGTGGGCAAGTAAATTTCTGAGTCAAGTTGGACTTTCGGTTCGAGGGCCTCCAATAACGGTCATATCATGGAATGGTATTCTACCCAGGATTGTTCTCAGAAAATTTTATAAGAAGTTTACGAACATTACTCAGGCAAAGGTAATGGATTTATATTATTCAGGTAATATATCGATACTTTTTAGGTAAACACTGTGGAATTTTGATATTTCCGAGCGCGTGGCGTAAAGTTTGTTATAGGAGTTCAGTACTAACCGTCAGAGAACGAATATTTAAACTAACAGTAACAGTTATCTGTCTTCGATTGTTATCGCTGTCAGGTACACCAACTTCAAATTTAAATGGATAACCAGTAACTGACATTAAGATACTCTTGTCTGAGGGGAATACAACGACAAATAAACATCCCGGAGAATGAAAAATCTCCCGAGCAAAATATAATAAAAAATAAAAATATACCAGGAAAGTTTGAATTAGCAAATAAAATAAAATTTACATTATATATGAGACAATGACAGGCTTCCTAAGATGGTTTATCTTTATAGTAATTTTTAACAAATTCAAAATGTGCCTGTAGAGTAGGCAACCGAGTATGCACTTATAATTACTCCTTTGTTTGGCTTTAAAAGCTGTTTTCTATAGCAATACATATGGATATGCTTAAACTAGTTTTCACCAACTGCAAAAAGTATGTCGTAATATGCGAACATTCACAATTATACATATAATATTTATTGTTAAATAAATAAATAATTTTGCTCTTTCCCAACACCGTATTGTATACAGTCATGGAGAATATGCACCTAACGTGTATGCCTATAACATATTTTTCATGTTCAGTGTATATTCTTCGTAAGAAACTAGACAGTTTAACTCAACATCCAAAGGTGGTAATTAAAAACATCAAAATTCAAATGCCCAAATCCAAATGCAGGCATTACTATATAACAAAAAGTCAAGTTGGAACTTTAAGTTCAAAAAACAACGCCCAAATGAGAACTCTGAACTTCGTGTACGGATTTAAATATTATTTTATATTAATTATAAATTCAGAATTAAGACCATGGATATGAGATTCCTAAAAAAAACTAGAAAATAAAACGAGAAGAGATAGAATCGGAAATGTGAAAATAAGGGAAGAATTGGATACGAATGAAAATAGAAGAAGGACAGCTAAGATGGTATAGGCATATTTTTTGAATGTCAGAAGAAAGAATAACTAAGAAAATTTATGAAACTAAAATAGCTGGGAAAAATACAAGAGGAAGACCAAGAAAAACATGAAGCGATGAGATAAGGGAAGCATTGACCGAGAGAAAAATGAATTGGCATGAGGCAAGAGAAAAGTGGAGAGAGAAAATAAGGGCAAGAAATTAACCTCAACCTTGAAAAGACCTTACACCTAAGGGTAGAAAGGTTTTTAATGGAATAAAAAAAAATATTCATTATAAATACATATATGTTAATAATAAATGTAACAATGTTATTATTATTATTATTTATTCTTACAAAATTATTTTTTATACCTCGGTGCTTTCATAACTGCTAGGGCTGAAATGTACAACATCCTGAATAATCCTGAAACCGATCGATGATTTTCCTTTTTTATTTGTACTACCGCATAGAAAAAACTTAAAGAAATATATAGTAAATCCAAATACATACATTACTATATAACAAAAGTCACGTTGACACATTAAACTCAATTCAAAAAATACCACCCCGCAAAAACGAAAAATAGCAATAACTTTCAAATGCCTGTACAGAATTAAATATTATTTTATTGTTACAATTTTCTTTTGTATATTTCGGAGCTTTTATAACTACTAGGGCTAAAATATTTGTACAAATAATCCTGAAACTAATCAATGAATAATTATTTTAATCCTGAAATAACCAATAACAAATTGCTCCTACTAAAATTATTCAGAGATTTTATTTTAAATTTACATGTTCTACCACACAGAAAAAAAAACTAGTAAACCTAAATGTATACAGTCTAATATAACAAAAAGCCACCTTGGCACCTTAAACCAAACTCAGAAAAACCTCCCCTCAAAAGGGGAAAATAAATGATAACTTTGAACTGAGTGAATGGAGTTGTTGATTTTTTATAGAATGCCCGTAATCAGTGTTTACTTACATAGTTCTTTGAACGTGATAGCTTAAGTAGTTCCTAAGAAAAAAAAATTATTAAATTTTCCCACCCTTATGCTAATATCTCGAATGGGGTGGCTTCGATTGAGCAAATTTTTGGTATTTACAATATGTGTGACAGCCCGATAGCTTTAGGGGTACTTTTCAATGGCTTATCGGTGCAGAGCCTTTACAACCATCAGAAAAATAAATTCATTAAAAAGCGTTTAAGAGATTTAGTATCTGAAAATTTGTTAAAAAAAAAACCTAAGAACAAAGTAATTACGCAGCACAGATTAAAGTACTCAGTATTATCAGCTTTCAAATATTGGCTAATTGATTGAACATATTGTACGAATCATATTTATGATGTAAATTTTACTGCGAAATGCAATAAATTAAAAAAGATATTTCAATTAATTACATGAATAATATTTATGTAGAAATGATAAATCCGATAACCTACACCGCCTTATTTTACTGGTATTGCGATAATAGTATGTAAACACAACAGCATGTCGTATGTTGATACACACGCAAAGCATTTATTACAAAATATGCGGTTGGAGGAAAATAAATCTAAATTTAAATCAATAGTTACAGGTTAATTGAGCGGGTAACGATAATATCATATGGAATTATATGGACAATAAATAATAACTAACCCAGTAACTACTGAAAATAGTGATTTACAACATCTAGGTATTTAAATTTATGGGTACACCTACGTAATCATATATGTATGTGCATGTGTCATTTTATTAGTTGATTATGTTTTGTTAGTTAAATATTCATTCATTGAGTCAAACTGTGTTCTACATTTTGAAATGTTTTTTTTGAATTACTTACGCAATATTGTTTAATATAAATTTAATTAATGGTATGGGTAGCAATCACTCACTATCAGCATGTTCGGCACTTCACCTTATTAAGGGTCATCAATGTTTCTAGGCGAACCAGATTTTTATATGGATATAATATCAACATAAATAATATTAAAAGTGTAAACATATTGACATATTGATAATTTAGCAAATATCTTCATTATCATAAAGATATTTCCATCCTTAGACTCTCACAAACGTTTCTTCGCTGACGTTTAATATAAATTCAATCAACCGAACTATTTTTTTATATATAAATTACACAAACAAGGAAATTCCAAACCTAAAAGCTATACTGTTGTTAAATTTAAACCTTGGATGAAATTTAGGACGCAGTCGTTTGGCTGCGTAGATCCTGTCTGTATATTTACTTTGTCTCACTCATGAGGAAAGGCATATGTTTGTATAGAGTGCGTCTATATAAAGGTAACATAAGAATGCTTTCTAAAACTACTTACGCGATTGAAATAATAGTTAAAGAAAAGCACACCCTTCACAAAGTAGATCATAAACAAAATTTGAAATTTATGTCGTTCAGGGTTTAGTACCTATTAGTACTAATAATAAAAAGAATATTTCTTTAGAGTTTCAGTAAAAATTGTTACTCTCTATATTGTTTTATAATTGGAGTTATTACATAAACTGCTTTTCGCGCCTGCAGAATCGAACTTCGCATGCTTTGTCCATAAACTTCAATTTATTTATAATTATATGCTTTTGTTCGCCAAATTATCATGTTATCATAAATATCAAATATTTTAATCTAACTCTGAGAAGTTTTGGGGAATTTACATCATATCTTAAGTAAAAATACATCTCGCACTTTCTTTCAATGTAACAGCTCAGCTAATAGTTCTTTATATAGAAAATCTTAAAGCTCCACCGATAGTTTTCATTAAGTGTCGACGTGCTTAATGAAAACTTATCGCTTAATATTATTGCATGCTACAAGCTGAGTTCTTTAGCATATTAAATATTACAATGATAAGAGTAGCGGTGCTAAGATCTCATACAAGGCATTGGTTTCACAAATTATCTTATAAACAAAACGCAAATTCAATTAAAATTAACACCGTATTTGATTTCATCCTCAAAGGTAAGTCATGTATTTGTCCTCAGAAACAATAAATTGTAATGGAGACAGAAGCCTTTTAACAAAGTATTGATCATCTAGAATATCATCCAGCAACAGTTAAACAGGTGCTATCCTTCTCAAATTAAATGTGAATCTAAGCCCAATATATTCTTGATTATTTATGCAACCGAAAATAGAGTACATTTAAATGTCAATTAAAAATGATTGGGGAACAGTCCTGAATTACATATCGCTAGGTATATAATCACATATAGTTTCGGTTACATAAGCAATCGAAGATTTGTAGACCTTAGATTCGCATTTAATTTGAGAAAGGTTTGCACGCATAAGAAGCTTTGTAGTAGAAGTGTAAATACTGTTGAAATATATTTTTTATATACAAATTGTATCATATAAACCATTGTATAATGCTCATGAAACTGCTGGAATATTTTCAATAAAATAATTATCATTTTTCCTAATTATTAATATCTATAAGCAGTTATATATTTTGGCTGAAACTGGCCATCTTCAGGCTTTTGTAACGTCAAAGTACAAAAACCTGAAGATGACTAATTTCGGCCGGAACATGTAGCTGTTTGTAGATATTAATAATCAAGAATGGAATGAACACCTCTTGTTTGCATTCGAGTATATATATCCATTCAAGTAGAAAACATCCAAAATAAATATTGATTTGGAATTAATGTAACAATATTCGCAAGTTATATATAACTTGATATTGAAAACTTTGAACAATGTATATGCATATACTAACCTTTTAAATTTATTTATAAATGAAATTTATACTTTAATTATGGCATTTTACAGTTAGACCTAACAAATAACAATTATCAAAAATAAATATATTCTCATTTGCATATAAAGACACAAATTTTATCCAATTAGGTGTAAAAATAAAATATCTATTATTTTCGACATTTTCCTGTTTACATATTTTTTTAATGTTTGTTTGATTTTCTTGAATCAAACTCGTATGTTTTCATTATATTCTATTTTATATTTTATTTCTAATTTAATTAATACACTATCAAAAATGAAACAGTAATAATTGGCCACCCAGTTTACTGCAAAGCGATCTATGATCTTTTCGTCTAACACAGCACCTAAATGTTTTATATTTTTTACTAACTACTTTTTCCAAATCAATTTATAATAATAATATAATTTTATACCTATACAAAAAAAAACATGTATTTAGGTACATCAAAATATGTAACAAATTCGTTAAACAGAATTGCTTATATACCTACTATCCAAAGCCTTGGATTTTGTATTGTTTGTTATATCCTTGATGTTATCCGTATATGTAAACCACATTATTCATCAGTAAATATACACATAGTATAGTCTTCAACACAAGATACGATATCTTCCACACGTAAATTAAATATTTATTGGCCAAACAGTGTTCTATATTTTAATAATATAACAAAAAACAGCCAATCAGTGTTCCTGGCGGTACTCCACTACATTTGGAGTACCGCAAGGTACACTGTTTGGCCCGTAATATTTTGTTAAATTGTTATTACCTTGTTTTAATGTGCAATAATTTTAATGAAGAACCGTATTAGGAATCCCTGTTCATTCCAACTTCTTACTTTAAAGATATCGCTCTAATATGGTTTTAAATAAACTGCATTATACTTTGGGTGCGTGTGAGGTTATATTGAATATAAAATAATAAAAGAAAAAACTAAACGGTTTCCCAAAAATTTAAAAAATTACAAAAAATGACTTTCCCTAATGGTTAATTTATACTTCTGGCCTGAAGACGTGAGTATTGTTCCGAAACTAGAAGCACTTTATTAAATTGTTGAGATTATGAGATTGGATCTTCTTTTCATTGCTTTTTATTTAGAATAAAACTTAGGAACTAAGATGAATAATATTCTAGAGGTATGTTCATAGAAACGGTTATAATTTAAACAGAAGTATCTCATAGAATCATTTTCTTGTACTACTAAAGCTTACGAATGAAACATTCTCAAGTTTTCCAAATAATTAATTGTTTTAGTTAGACGGCACACAGTTGAATAAGAATACCAATGAAGTGTTTGGTGTTACTTGCAGCACGTCTTCTTTTTAAATTGGGATGGTGTAATAGTTTACTTGGCAACTAGAAAACTTATTTTATCAAACTAGACGACACACTACCCGTGCAGCTTATAAAGTCATTATGATCAAATAGAGTATTTGGCACAATGCCACAGTAAACAACCTCCACTTGTTAACTATTGTTTCTGGGATATAACATTATGCACAAGACTTTGCGCAGTCATTAGTGTCACCAACTTTTCGGCATTGTATACGTAGTACGTTTATACAGCGTAGTTGGGCGCGTATCTCAAAACAAAGTGGTATAGTAAATTAAACCAATTTACCTGACAGATCAGCGGAGAGAAGAATGAAAAGTAGTAAACAGGAAAGCATCGTGAAGAGAGCACAGAAGTTTTCACACAAACAACACTTAAAATAATAGGCGGGAGCTTAAAGTTATGGCATTACACATTTTGTCAAGTCCTGAAATTTGTGCAGAATGAAAGCGCGCTTCTGATCTAATTACTTGCGAACGAAGTGTTTCAGATCACCTTTAATGCACAAGTTAATGGCGAAGCGAATTGACATTTCCGTTGTAATTTTTGCGAAGATCGCGGTAAGCGCACGAAAAAGTCAAGCTACCCATGATAACGAGACGCAGCGCATCGCGACACGCCAACAACTGGAAAGCAATTCGTAAAGTTTCCCCGTTGACATGCGCGCGCCCACAACACGAACCCTAAAATTAGGTGTTTATTTTACTCACACTCAAATACACATCGCCGGGGGTGGTAAAATTGAAAATTGCTCCAAAAAAAGTATTCCAATAATCCAAAAACCAGTTTTATTAAAATGTACAGAGGTCCGTTGCTAATCTGCGCGCACATCTACCCTGAAGCATTTATATGAATTTGGTGGACGGGGAGTTTCGGTGTTTCAAGGACTCAGTCTTTTAATTTAAATATGGATGATATCAAAAAATATTCCATAAACTTTTGACGGAGAGGATTTACGCTTTATTGCTTTTGTACTTCTTTTGGTGTTTATTAAACTGACTTTCTATTTTAAACTTATATTTTATTTAATAATTTTCGTTTAATTTATTTTCATCTCAGAGGTTTTATTTTGTAACACCACGCTATCACTAACGGTTGTTGTTTTATATAATTAGATCTTATGAGTTCTAAGTAAGCGAAGTTAGTGGTAGGTTTTAGGAGGGAAATTAATAAAACACGAAAATATGAACTAAAGTGAACTACGTTGTAAAATTTAATAATAATGAAACACACAAAAGAAAAAAAAAATATAACAAGCACAAAGAAAAAGAATGAATAAATAACTCAAATAACGAAATATGAAAGTAGTTACAAAATAATAAAGAAAAATAATTTTGAATAAAATAAAAATACATAAAAAAATAATTGAAATTTAGAAATTACTGCATACAAATTATAATTAAAAGAGGAGCCGAAGAAAATGATTAGACTGTAGCAAGTCAGAATAAGAGTGCAGACTTACCCTTGTATCTTTCGGTTAGTATACCGACTGCACACAAAATGACGTTAACGATACAGAAATATAAAAAAATAATAAGTGATATAATTAAAGTAAAAGAGAAGCAATCACTGAAAAGAAACAAAAAAAATATGACAATTATTAAATAAGAATCACTGCCGGATTCCAAACTGTTCTCAAGAATGCATATCTCGAACTTCTTACCCTGAAAGCTTTTCAGGGCAGTTTTATCATCTCATACATTACAACATAGAAACAGATGTTGATGTATTGCTTTCATTACAACAATGCCTTATTTTCTTGTGAAAAGATATACCTAAAACGTCAATACTAGTCTACATCTGATGATCATTGATGCTTATCAACACCTTTGATTTTTCTAAAATTTGCGAGTGTAAATAAAAATTGACGATCTAGTGCTAGCACTCATCGAATACTCAGGCCAGAAATTGGTGTCACAAGTCACAGTTAATATGAGTTGCATCATTAGAACATCGTATTTTTAAGACAAACGAATATCGAAAACTAACACCTTTACAGGCACAATCGCAAATGAAACAGAAATACATAATGAAAGAAATGATTTAGAATATGCCGGATTCATTACTTAAAAATAATTTAGAATACGTATACGAGGTTCATCACAATTTTCCGATTGTTTAATAGAATAGATACTGATTGGCAAATGCATCGGTGCCCAACACCAAAATTACAGCGAGAATACGCTTTAACATTCCAATATGTACGGGCAACAATTTCATTAATTAATATGTAATACGATGCTTCTAAGCGAGTGCATTGATATAGAGTAGAAAGATTAATAAACTTTTCTTTTAATTAGCCCCACGTTGTGTAGACCAAAAAATGTGCTATTCAGCATAAGATAAATAATTATCTTATGCTATAGCTTCATGCTTTGATCTCTTGGAGTTATTCTATACCTTTCGTTCCCAACGAATTGGGTTGCCTATTCCAAATTCAGTTGACGCACGTTCATAAAATGGGTTACTTTATTCTAATTTTCGGGTGTATAGAAATTAAAGCAAAAACAAAACAGATAGATATAACCAAATTAAAAAATAAGACGTATAAAAAATATGTAGTACTTCTCAATTCATATATTTTACTACAATTTTCTGCGATCGGTTTAAGTTTAACAAACCTTCTCCAGACAAATTTTACTTGTAATAGTCAGGAATTTAATAGAAACGTAAAACGACATATGTATCAGAGTTGTGGGGTCACCGCATGCCAACTTTTCCCGATAAACTAGACAACAGTGTAGTTTGCGCGCTAACAAAAAGTGCAGGTCATCGGAGAAGGTTCGCTTGCGATGACTCCACAACCCTTCTACTTATGTAATTTTGGGTTTTTATTCAATTTTTAACTATTACGAATAAAATCTGTCTGATCAAGTTATGTTAAACCAAAACCGATTGTAGAAAATTGTAGTAAAATATATGCTTTAGCAAGTACTACGCATTTTTATACGTCTTATTATATAACGTAGTTATGGACCTTCAAACATACAAGCTAAATAACCGTATATATTTTTTTAAGATTAATTAATATAATAACAACATAGATTTCAATAGCATTTTGCTGCGATGACAAGGAAATTCAAGTATATTACAAGTAAGACTAATTAGGTGAATTCTGTATACATTTAATGTCATAACGACAAGTTTTGTATCATTTTTTTTGTGTTCTTAGTCCTGTTTTCTTTGTTTCAGGTTTATTTATACTCTAAATCGAAAAATTGGTAACGACTAAGAATTCTAAGTTTGAAGCATCAAGAAGCTAATTTAAATATATTTTAGTACGTTTTTGATGTTAAAGAAATCTAACCCAAATAAGTAAATCACTTACATCTAATTATTTGATGCGTATTAAAAAAATATTAACAGACAAAGCAATTACTTAACTATTTGCCTTGACTATTTGACCGTAATGTCGTAGAAAATGTAACAAACTAACTATAATCAATGTTTCTAATTCACTTTAAATTAGGGATGAATGTTTTTCAATCCAAGATTTTTTTGCGCCGAAGTCTGTCAGTAGGTTGATTGGAAACTGGATAGGAGTCTGTCTGGAGGTAGAGTTTCCAGAAGGATAGAATTTACCTTTGTTATAGCAGAATCACTTGTACGGGATCTTCTTACCACGTAAGATAAAATAACATAATTTTACTTGGGGTTTAGAAAGGCTTATATATTTTATTAACTCTTAATAAAATCTGATATAGATAAGAAAAAAATAATTTTCTTTGTCTTTGGGTTTTAGGAAGAATTTTATTGAGAATAGAGATGTAATCCACTTCAACGTTTGTTGATCTCTGTTCTTTTTTTTGTATTAGAGAATACCGTTTTGTCTTAGTCCTTGCGTCAAGGCCTTTTTACATGTATTCCCAGATGTCAACTGATTTTTCCTCGTATTCTTCCGCTAATACTTTTTTTTGACATATGAATCATTTAACCACATTATATTAATTTATAAATTTGATGAAGCTTTAGTGAGTTACCGAGCATTCTCATCTATGCACTTTAAGCAAGGCTCAGAAATTTTTGGTTCAAATCTAGACTAATTTGTTGGAGCAGAATTTATATTATTTCTTGGTTTAAAGATCTTTAATATTTTCAATATCAAACAATCAACACTCAGAATAGCATTTCAATGCTTCGGAAAATAAAAAAGCATTTAAACCTTCGATTTGGTAATGGAAATCTGGGAACAATTTCGAAAACAAATATGGCGGCAATTACCTATATGAAAATCTATATCCAAACCGTTACCAAGAATCGGTCATCAATACTTAAATTTTACGTTTCTAAATGACTGCATCAATCATTGTTACAAATACCATAGAAGTACCTAACAATTTTTATTCGTAGCATTGGAGAATTCAATACAACTGATGAATTAGCGCCGCTGCTTCTACTAAAGCGAACAACCAAATCACGAGATTTGTTAGAGGCAGTTCAATCAACGTTAAATCGATTTTAGTTACAACTCAGCGATATGCGTGGCGTAACAACGATTGCAACTGCATAACAGTGATTGCATGCAGCATGAAGAATTAGAGCGACGGTTGGTACATGAAGTAAAGTGGGTAAAACATCAATATAAAATTTATTGTATTGTATTAATCGTCGAAGAAACCTCGTGCGGATCGCTTATTGTTATTTAGTAGATGTGTTTCGTGAAACAACCGGAATAAGATCGTTATCTACTTCAAGCATTTTCTTTAGGTGCACGAAATAGCATTAAAATATTAAAGAAAACATGTTTTTTTTTTCAGTATGCATGATTTCTTAATTGGTGTACTTTTTTTTTATATGGTATATTAATATTGATTTTCTATCATAATACATTTTGAAAATGCAGAGAAGGGAACCGACCGCAAATAAACACAAAAGCAAAAAAGTTTCAGGTTAGATTGATCAGTAATGGAGAGCACTTTCACAACTAGGACTATGTTAAATAAAGGAGGCCATATTTATGATATAGTGTATGTTTCCTTATACAAAATAACATAAATATGAAAGTTTATATAAAAGACTAGTCATTTTAGCAACAAAAGATATTTATGGAAGAACAAAGCCAGAATCAAATTTCTATTTTCTATACCACCACAAATGGACCTGGACAATTGGACCTGGACAATTGGAACCTAGAAAAATGGCAACGAAAAGTTAAACTTTTGAGAAACTACAACCTTTCCCACCTGGATTTCGCTAAAGATTAGCTCGCGATAACAAAAGACGCTTAAGTTGCTTCAATGGAAAGCTTAATGAAAATACAAACAAGTCAGACAGAAAATAAGTTCTGAACAAAAGTGTCAAAACAAAAGAGTTCAACATGGTCAAAAAGGAAGTTTTAAAGAAAACAATTCACGTTCTTAAATTCTACTACGAAAAAAAAAAATATTAACAAAAACAATAAGAAATGAATATACATGGCAATTGTAGCAAACATACTGATCGTACGACAAAGTTTGCAATCTAAACAGTGCCAGCGCCACTGAAGCGCAACTCTTCACCTTGAAGAGAAAGAGTCCAGCAGTGTTCGTAAGTGAATATCACTAAAACAAAAAGAAAGAAATGAGGAAGCTGAGGTATTTCGGTTTACGATCTAAACTCTCACCTTATAATCTTCCAGGTGCTATAAAAATGGCAAACCATAAATACCCTTAAGTTTATCAACACCAGTTGTCGAACAATTTACGAATGCAACTTATACGGCCTTAAAATCCGTGAGTGGTGAAAGCATAATACCAAGTCATCGTGCTTACCATGAGGTATGATATCAAAATCTCGTGATAGTTAAAGATTTAAAAATGCAATAAAAATATATATCAAAATAGGAGAGTATGGAATTTTGGAAGAGAAACATTGTGATCCCGGTAGCAATTCGATATAAATATTAAGAAGAAAATCGTAGTTAAAACAGAAAACTTATAATCAAGGACAATAAAGAAGCAATCAATATTGGAAACGTGCTGAGTACTTAAACGAGATAATACCTATTATTTGGAAGATTACCTAACAAAAACACTTATTAACAATTCTAGTGGCTCCACAGTCGGAACTCTCCTTACTGAACTAACTGAATTATAACTATATATTGCCTGGAAAGTTTCATTATAGGTTGTACAAAATGTAAATAGGTCAAAAAATTAAACCTCATGCCCTGTGGTATGATGGTTCAGAGAAATAACTACTAGAGTCAGCAGACGAAGACACAGAAAGCGAGGGCTCGAGTTAACCGCAACGAAAATAATGTAGGAGTTGAGAGTGGGATTTTTGAGCGTAATATAGTACTTTGAAAAAAGTGGAGTTTATCATTAAAAAATACTCCCAGGGAAAAGTGTCACGTAGAAGATTACATGGGTAAAAGTACAAGATTCTAGTACCTCGGAAAGTGGTGGAGGTGCCGGATATTTCAACAGATTCTTGAACTTATTGCTCAAATATCAAAATCAACAGCAGACGACAGCTAAAATCTTTGGTTGCAAATATCAGAGAGCATGCAGTACTTCGAGTTCAGTAAATACCAAAGATCCTATCGTGGAATGTTCCCTGCAGGAATCCAGGTGTTTGAGAGATTTTATCTTGGGAGAGGAAAGATATAATTTACTTAATATTCCAAATTGAAACAACGTGTAAGATGGTGTTTGTTTGTTGTTTTTATGTCTGTGGTTGTTTACCGAAAGAAAATTTTATAACTTCTAGTCATTTTTGGAAGTTGGTAGTTATTTTAGTATGGTTTATAGGAACATTTTAGTTTCTGTTATTTAATTATTCTAATGTTGGTTGACATGTTGCATCGCAAATCAATCTACCTTGTTCTAGTGTAGTAGGTAAATACTTACGCTCATTTGTTTGCTTTTCATTTAGTTTGAATGTTATTATTATAAAAAATCTCACATAACATATTGAAGTTACACAATAGACAATAAATTCAGAAAGAATCCGGTATTTTCTAGGTAATAAAATTAAATTAACTTCAGATACGGCATCGTACGCTGCCACTTAGGCGCTGGCGTACAAATAGCATACTACCTCGTTGCCTGTAAGTAGCTGGAATGATATCTGATGTATGATTTTTATGAAAATTCAAGCGGGCTTTTGCCGTCTATTAAGACAGATTACATATTCACAAATTTTATAAAGATAAGGGGAATAAGAGTAGGTTCCATTTTTATTTCTCCTTTTAAAGTAAGAATATATACGCATTAATTCAAAAATTACGAGATTGAACTTTAAATCATTCAAAAAAAATTAAATACTGGCACTTTTGCTTGATGAAAACACAGCAATACATATACTCCATCACTAACTTCGTAGGAGTAACCAGGTGATTATTCTGTATTATGAAATTTTGAGACGTTGAGGTAGTATAACATCCTATTTCTTTCTGGAACTATGAAATGATGATGAAGTTTTACAATTATTAGTAACTAGAGAGCTCTGCAAATTAAAATATGGTAATAATACACTTTTTTTGTTTTTAATTACAATAAATACAGATCTTAGAATGTAGTTAAAAACCAACAGTAAGTGAAATAATATACATTGTGACGTACAAGTCATAATAGTTAGGGAATAATTGGAATCCAACGTGGGCGTTAAAAACATAAATGTTTGCTTACTTTCTTTATAAATAATTCTATTTGCATTAACATTTAAACTTTATACAGAGGATGCAATTAATTTTGGGGCCCTAGCTACACTATTTACTAATCAAAATATTTCATTAATAGGATCGCTCACCGTGTCGTTAAACGGAAATGGTGTAATTTCACAGGCAAAATACCATTTTCCGGGTTCCTCTTCTCCCTACACTTTAATTGCGTACCGATGTATTTATCTGTCCCTAATCTGTCGCAATATATTTGCAGACGGTCACCACCTTGTTGGCCCAACTAGAATCTATTACGCCAGTTACCGTTATAAATTACGGTCTTTACTGATAAGTTCCAGGTCGCGTCGAATTGTTCCGCATAAAATTAGTCGTTGTTAAAGAACTTTATTTTACGTACTGTTAAATTTTATTCGAAATAACGGTCGTCTTATTTTACTTCCGCAATGATGTTATTGTCGTCGACTTCCTCGGAATAACCAATGTTTGAATGAATTAGCACGGTTAAGTTAATTAATCAATCTCCCTGGAGAGAATCTAATTCTCGGAATAACTGACATGATTAAATTTCCATTAGTGGTTTTATTTTTTTAGACTGAATCGATTGAGAGACACCTAGAATGTTGTCAGTTTTCACACGGAATTGTTAAAAATAAAATTTATAAATGTTCCTTATACATGTTTCATGTATTAAGTTCATTCACATTTATTATATACCGCTACAAAACAAATTTTTAATTATTTTGGTTATTTGTTGAAAATAAACACGGATACTACCAGGATTACTGTAAAGCATCGGAGTATTTTTTCTTGAATCTACCTTTTTATAATTAATAATACCTGAGATCAATACTTAAGCAAATATGCAATAAGCTACAAATAACCCAGCAGTGACAAAGAAGAAGTTCTATACTTAATGGGTAGCGACAATAATTTTCTTAATTATCTGAATGCGACCACGTTACGTTATTTACGCCCTCAGTACAGTTACTTTCCATATCTATGTTGCATGGAGACCATTATTTTAATGGTCGTTCCGCATATAGGAATAACATATACGTGCTACTGTGGGAATAATTATGTCGCACAGTAGAGTGTATCTGAAGCAGTAACTAGATCTGATTGCCGGCGAAACAAATAGGAACCAGCGAGGTCCCAGTACTGCGGCCGACTTAATTGCTACCAACTATGCTATACTTGTACTTAACGCGTTTGCTTTAAGTAGACTGTAAACCAGATTAGACTTAAAACAAAATCACCGTAGTTTTATTTCTCCATGCGCTAGTATTTTATTGCTGATTGATCAAAAAAGATTACCTTCAAGTAAAGCTTTGCTTAACTCCATGCGATAGTGTGGAATTTTATTCCGAAGCACTTATGCTGCGGCAGTAGCAGTAAAGCAGCAGTGACCTTTGTTGCATAAAACAGCAAAATACGTTTTATACGAATAGCACTTTTATTCTTTCACGATAACGCAAATGGTGATTCTTCTGCAATCGAATACGAAGAAATCGAAAAAGTTTAAACTTTACTTTTATGGGTAGAGTACATATTTGCTTATAAGAAATATGCTTCTTAAAAACAATCTAAGCTTCTTTTATGCCAAGAATATGTATTCTATAGCGTCTCTAAGGTAATCTGTAAGTCTGTAATATACCATGGTTTCAAATACTTTCCTGATTAGAGTAAGGTGGTTTTTAAATAAATTCTTTAGTGGAATTGGTGACATTGGGCTACTTGTACCTGCGACAGCTGTACATGTAGCTGTGATAAATTAATTAAAATAAGAAACGGTTGTATTTGATTGTATTATTTTATCACAAGATGTCAGAATTACAACGCAAAACATTTACAATTCTTTAATTTATTTTCTTCTTTTGGTTTTGCGGAAATTGTAATAATAAAATTCTGATTGTAGAAAATTAAACTCTTATTGATGTATCGCCAATGTTAACATTGGCTTTCTCAAAATTGTGTGGTTAGCATCAAATATATTTGGCTAATTTGGAGTAAAATTATTAAGATATGCTCAAAAGGTATCAGTGACATTTAAATTCATGCTGAACTTAAACTACACTGGCACGGCTAGGCAGTTGAAGAACAACTTCACTTAGGGGAGATGCCAGAATAAGCCCAGTAAAAGTTATCAAAGTTTATGTGACTACCCATCTTCACCCACTTACATGTCAGAAGCTCAAATGGGTAGTATTTGTAGCTAATCAAATCAAGAAGTTATCAGCTGCTAGATAATTTTTCACATTCTTAAATTTCTTTCTACTTTTATCAAAAGATATCTGAAAGCTAGAATTAGGTACACAAACCTGAATGAAAAAGGCATATTTTTAAAATATCAGGCTTTATTCGTTTGTTTAAATAGCTTTCACCCGCACTTTAAACCAGGTTTTATGAAATTGTTTTTTTTTAAGGTGCTATTAGAAGAATTTTCATAAGCTTATAGAACTTCATTTATTCTCTCAAAATTTGCATTTATTCGCTTACTCAAATAGTTTTTGCTTCCTCTCTCTTGTTAGTAACATTTCGCCAGTTATTATTTTGTTAAAAGCTTTAATCGTAGGTAATGCACTTATATATTTTCTTTTGGACATTTTGTACTGTCTACAGTGATTATCAATTTATGTTATTATTACTATTCTCCAAAAATGAAACTTTGAGATTGAACACTACAGTAAGTGCGATGGCGTTTAGGCATTTCAAAACTGGTTCTTGATTTCCTCATCTGAATTTAGCTCAATTACCCTATTACAGTTAACAGTAATAGTAAAGAATCGCTATTGATTCTTATCCATTTGCATGGCATGTCACGATGAATGCCTAACACCTACTTATTCCTAGTAACTTTTTTTTTCTTTATGTGACGCTTATTTACATTAGTGGATATGTATATTGTCTCCGTAGTCACTTAATGCCTTTGAAAAAGCGTTTGATGGAGCGAAGCTGAAAGCTTTATTGCCGATAAAGTAAAAAATCATATCAAGGGTGTTCGGTGTAATGGGCGGAAATAAAGCTTTAGATCCGCTACCTTTTTCATTTGATGTGATTTTTTTATGTCAACTTGACTAAGCTTTCCACTTTGTTCATGTCGATATTGAGAAGTGTTTATACATTTCCCCTTAATAGTCAACGGCGGACATTGTTTCTTTTTTATAGTATCAGATATCAACTTAATGATCATAGTGCTATTTGTAATAGAAGGCCCAACGATAAAGGAAACCGTAAATTTGGGTAAATCTCTAAAGTAGTTAGATAATTTTTATTACTTTACATAACTACCGGAAGGGAAAAAATGTATTTGTAAAAGTAATTACTTTATTGTTTATTTCTATTTTTTATTTTAAAAATTATTGGATTATACAAAAATCATGATTAAGGTTTGAAATGGCAGCTTTAATTGAATTACTGGGAAGATTACTAAAGTCGTCCCATTGGCGCAAAGTTAATAAGAACTGATCGATTTACAGTAAACTCGTTTTGTGATCTAATCACATTTCTTTACATATTTCAGGGTTTAACATAAACCAATATTGACATAATTGTGAGTTCACTATATTATACTTTTGTTGTTATTATTAACAATCATAGGGAAATTATTTAGTTAGACTAGGAACATTTCAATTGTTATGGAATCCATATAGTACTTAGAATAGGCAGTCTCATGTAGTACCTTTAGGTGGAGCACGGAGTTTAGTATGACTTGTAATTATTTAGTTTTGCATAAATAAAGTGTAATCGATGATAACATTTAAACCTTTCACTTACGGTGAAATTACAAACGAATAATTAAAATAAGTGAATTCCATGCCAATTTTGTTCCATACCGCTTCAATATTCATTTGTGCAAATACAAACAATTTGCTTAATATTAACCATGCGGAACAGGAGATTTAGTAGGCTGTACAATTTGCAATAAATTATTGGAAAGTTAATCGGATATAAATATGTTTGTCTACATTAATACCATTGTATTTGTTACCGTTGTTTATCTAAATTTAAATAATTACAGTGAAAAAATATTGGAGATAACAAGCATGATGCACACTAGTCAATCTGTGAAATCAAATTGAAGCTCTGAAATATTTCATGTAAGAGTAGTGAGCATATACATACATTTTAAGAAAATTGGATGTTCTAATTTAATTTCAATATTACTAGCATATTGCATTAGTTTATTAATAAATAAAATACAGATTTACTTAATTCTGTACCACATGGTTTTCTTTGAATTTTACATATCGACACAGTAAATAATATGTTCATTATGGCACATGAAATATATTATACAGTAAAACCTCGGCTATTCGTGTCTGTATTACCCGTTCTCTCGATTACCCGTGCCACGTTCTCATTTAATTTTTCGTGCGTTCGGTGATTTACTTATACATACATATGTAACAATTTTTATATATAATAGTGTTGTAGTTAATAAATTTATTTGAATTAGCGCTCTTGCACTCTTTACATGTCTGTATGTTGTTTCCATTTTAGAGAACATATATACATACATACAATAAAAAATATAAAATGTCTCAGCTTAAAAATCGTGGTGTTATCTAATTCTACTTACTTAAATGTGGTAGTATATGGATGATAAATAAATAAATATATGCATAAAATGTGTTCTTGTTGGTATATTTATGATATGTACACAAGTGGTACATAATAAAGTTTCATTTCAATTATTCGTCCTTTTCGATTATTCGGCACCCTAATGACCGATGATAGTCACGAATAATCGAGGTTTTACTGTATTTTTTACAAAGTATGTGTGTATTATTTCCCTAGTAGCCGATGGAGAACCTCCAAGAATGATGTGATTACTGACTACTCTTTTTTGCATGGTAGAAGTTTATTGTGGCGCCCTGCAAGGATCTGTTACTGGACCTACTTTGTTTACAATTTATGGTAATGATATCAATGCATCCTTGACCTCTTGCTTAATTTGTCAGATGCTGATTATTTAGACTGTGTGGTAGTGAAGTCAGCGTTGAATTTAGTAGCTAAACAAACAAACAGGGTCATATTTCGATTGAGTTGAACGTAACGCACTAAGACTTAATAGATCTAATTTTACAGCATTTCCGTGGTTCTGCAAATATGTACTTACGTTCTATATAACAAAATATTCATTCGCAAATACGCATGCATTTAGATTTATGTTAGATGTGGACTAGCTATGCAGACCTGGCTTAAGTGATTGCCATATTCTCCGAATACTCTGTCTACTTTTGCTCTATCACATATGTATTTGAAGGTAGGCTATCGGATGTTACCATCTGCCCTTGTGTCTTCCAAATTAGTAGTTCTTGGTGAGAGATAATTAGCCAAAAAATATTATATTAGTGTTTCGTCTTATTTGGAGTATATCTCCAAATAGTTTCAATGTAAGGTTCCGATATTCAATTTATGTCCTTTTCAAACAAATTAGTAGTAGGATCCTTGTTGTTTGATAGTGTCACAGAACATGCAAAGTGATATACAATCCACTGTCAAATAATAATATCTAAAATTAACAGAATAGTAAATAATAATTGATGGTCCTTCTTCACTTATTTTATTTTTTAAATTTCTTGGATTATATGTTTCGACTGGTGTGCCATCTTCAGATCTATACGTCACTGGAGAAAAACAAAATAATAATTGTCGCAATTTTTAAATCTTGAAGTCAATTAATGATATAAATAGTAGAAGAGAAATACGAATTCAATTGTATGTAAATATGTACGGAAGTGTGTGTTGTCGTTTGCGTATTTGTACGTAATATCTAAAACGACCATCAGTGGTTTTACTAATTTCTTTGCAGCTGCCCTCTTTTTTTGGAATAGAATTATAAGAATTCAGAGCTTTGAATCTTTAAGAGCAGCTTTGGTTGTCTTTGTCCTGGGCCAGTTTGTCATCTTTCTTTGGGCTTACTTTTATTCAATAATACATATAAATGTGTTGAACACGTCAATTTACATAGAAGGTGTATACTTACATACAGATATAAACATATACATACAAAAAAACAATGGTACAAATATTCTAGAGATTAAAAAATGATATTATGTGAAATATTTGAAAAATAACAGTAATTTTATTGAAATTTGAAGCTAAAAAACTCTTGTATATCATAAAAGGCATTGACAACTAGTATATTTTGTAATTTTTATTTTAGTAATCGTAAAGTCTTTTATGTTTGTCGGTAAATGATTAAAAACTTTGATCATTTGTACGATAGCACTTTTATTAACAGTCGCTTTTGTTTGTATCGGAAGTAGGTATCCATATTTTATCCCTCTGGTATTATAGGTATGCTCCAGTTGACATTCGGTGAAGAAGTTCAAGTTTTTTTCACAAACACAACACATTCTATTATATAAAGACTTGTTAAGGTAAGTATATTTTTTTGTTGGAATAATTCTTTGCATGATTCCCTTTTTTCAGATGAAACATAGCTCTGATGCATGCCCTGTGTAAGACGAAGATTCTGGAGACATCGGGTAAACTTTGACTTACTTTCTATCCGCTTTTTAATTATCGTTTGCTTAGAAGAGGCTACTTCAATTAAAATATTTAACGAACCCTCTCTAGTCTATTTCGCTACTTTCTACTTCTCAGAGTAACGTTTTCGTGGTTTCCCTTGCTCATACACTGAAAGAACAGTTAACTTCACTTAAACTAATTTTTACTAAATGCATGTTAGTATCTGTCAAAATAACCTTTTTAGTTTCTTTCAATGTAGGTGAATACTGAGAGATCTATAAAGTCGCTCCATGGGCGCAATATTATCAATACTACCGTTACTAGTTCTGCAATAGTAATTAGGTACTATTTAATTAAAATAGGGACCAATAATATGTTAGGAACAACGATATAATTAGAGTAGATAGCCCCATGTAGTACCCTTGAGTGGAGCATGGGGTTTAAGGATGTTTTTTTTTTCTTGTATCGTTTTAATTTATAAATAAATGGTGGTGGTTTCCATTTAAAGCATTCACATCGCCTCAGGAAGGAAAATAAGGCCAACGGAGGATCGACAAGGCGTTTTGTTGAAAAATTGCGATACCCAATACCTGGATACCTACATAACAAGCGCTGCTAGTGATGACAAACATCAGCAAGACAAAGACAGTCAAACCAGTTCATAGCGGAACAAACATTTGAATTTACTAAAGCCAAAGTAAAGACAGGAAGGTAGTCAATTGATAGTAGGACTACTAACTAGTGATTGTAGAGTGGTGATTAAAAAGACACATGAGCTACAAGAGGAAACTTCAGTCCATGCTCTTTGAGAATGCTATGAGCTTGCACGCACATTACAAGGTCTCTAGTGCTAGATATTCAGTATCCTAGACCATATGCCCATAAGGAAGCCACTATCATCGAGGAGGCAAAATTAGGAAACAAACAGAGATAATAGAGATTTATAAGAAATCTAAATAGGATTAATCTAATATAACTTACCCCTATAGTTGCTTAAAATCAACATTTATGGTGTTGATACCGTTTAGAGTTAGTTGTGTGTCAATGAATAGCAGTATAATTCACTAAAATACCTCGAAGTTTGTTAAGAGATCTCGCAATAATTACAATACCTATAAATGTAATCGAAATGAGCAGCTCCCAATACATGAAAGTATTTGTCAGCTGTTTCTTGTTGCATATTATCTCCAAAACCTTACGTCTGTAGGTCTAAGTTTCAAGCATATTAATGATCTGGCAAAATAGAATATGAGGCAGCATGTATATCAAAGAATTCTGTTTTTTCTTATGCCCGAACTGACTTGATTCAGGGTCCACGAGAAGCATTAGAGCATGTAGGTTTATTGTATTATATTCGTATTTCATACAATCTACCCCAAAACTTTTATTAACTTGTACAGGCCCTTTACCGGCCGGATATGGTGTATTTGTGAGTTCCCTTTCAGTTCCCCAAATAGACTTTGGCTCCTACTCTCCAATACTTCGCATTCACATATGTTTCTAATTCTCTCTGAGAGTGTGCAATTGGGTCTCAATTATACACGCCAATTTTGTACAGCTTTTTCTGCACCCAAACATTTCTATCATTAGCGACTTAGCGACTTCATCGACCTTTGCACTGCTCACAATACCCTGATGCTCTCGCACACATAGCAGATACAAGACAGACATGGCTGTCAGACACAATGCAAATTCGTCTACTGAGCACCGATTTCCAATTGCTTATTTCAGGCCATTTCGGGATTGCACACACCTCTTACTAAAAGAATTCTGGTTACAAAATAAACTAGTATTCTGGGATAAAAAAAGGACACTCATAATCTAAGTAGAAGGTGAGTAAATTTGAAAATACCATTAGCTAAAAAGTATTACAACACTGAAAAATAAAACAAACAAAAAACTTTAGGGTTGAATGAGCTAAATCTAACTTAGCAATTACATTTTGTTTTACACTCGGAACGGCTACGTAACTTATTACGAACCGCAACTTTCGACCGAGCGTACTAATAATTTCGTTATGACATCCAAGCGAATATCCCTTTTAACGATTTTACGTCGGAAAGTTAAAGCCGAATGGGAAAATTAAATCAATGAATCATGTTGCATCTACGTCTATAGCTACGTATCTGTTGACTGCGAAGATGACACTGTAATGAAAGCGCGATGAGGCAACCACCTAAAATACCACTAATATATATTAATAGCGCACAATAAAAATGCTAATGCGGAATGCGGGGAAACTTACCTTTTCCGTACGAATATTGCGCGAATAAATCAGCGCATAAACCTTTCAGCACTCGCGCAGGCCATATCTCAGCTATCCCATCAATTCAAAAGGGTCTCAACATGATGATTAGATGTTCTTGCAGACTCTGACTTCCGTGTTCAGTTACATTTATGGCGAAATGGCGCCCTAAATCAAACGAAGTGTGGAACACTCTCGGTCCGATGCACGTTTGATGTAAATGACTAATATATATTCTGGGTAGCCGCAGTAACTGCACTTTAACTATTTTAGTAGTCTGGCATTATTTGAAAATTAGACTGCAGATGCCGTTAGTTTAAAGATTACTATGTATGCATGCATGCGGGGCATAAAATCCAAACTACGTTGCAATAGTAAACTGAGGTAATAAATCCATATTTCTTGAGTACAAGGAGCCACTTTGTAACCACGTCTTTTCTATCTCAAGCAATACAGTTTAAAGTCAATCATATTAAAGATCTTAGCAATCCTAACTGAAAATTTTAAACTCTGATTTAATTATTATTATGTTCATCTTCTTCGTTCCCGTTCTATAAATTTAGAAAATTAGCATTAGTTTGCAACGACTTGTGTGAAAATATTTGAAGCAGGTGCACTGGGTTATAGCTATTTCCAAGGTTTAGCAGCGCGAAATAAATTCTTTAATAACAATTTGCTTACTTTCAACGAGATTTCTCATCTCTATAAATTATTCTATGTTATGAAAGCAGAAATAGTGTATACACTTAACAGCATTTTGATTTATTCTTAAAATAAAATTTCTGCTGCTCATATTCATTCGTTATTTTATTTTGCATTACTAATAAGAAAGAAAAAACAGGACAGAGAAATCGTAAACTGTATATCTCAATTTTATTCTTGTTTCACTGTACAACATATGCAAGATGTAGCATTTATATGTAGATAATCTAAGAAATCTAATCTAATCTAGAAAGAGACTCTACACCGTATGTATGCATACAGGCTGTTCAGTTTACTCTACCCATTGTGTGACTTTGGTAGTTTAAATAGAATATCCTTCATATTATTGTATCCTTGAATTTGTTGATGTTAAATAGAGCAGACTTAAATTACATATGCTACATCAAAACCAATATTTCAGCTTTTAGAAAAAGAATACGTTTACAAGGTTCACTTGAAAATTCGATGTCGCACTTACTTATAACAATCATTGCCCATAATGTGGAAGGCAACCTTTTGTGAATGAGATGAGACCACATGATTTCGACATATCTTTTTAACAGAAATTTCGAGGTGGAAATCACGGCTCGGATAACCTGGAATCACTCCAACTAGAGAGACAGATTCGGAGAACTGACTTGGTTTACAAACGGATTAAAAGCCAAAAACGAGACTGGAGGATCTCGATCGAAGGAAACGAAGAAGCCGATGAGTTGGCAAGAAAGGGATCATCTGCTTGGTTCTTGGAGCGTCTAAAAGTAGGGGAGCAGTTATTTGGGAAGTTGGCCAAGAAATCCAAACAGAGCACTGGAATAATACAACTAGGCAAATTCATGGTAAGACCTTTATCGATGGACCATCAAAAAAGAAAACTGAAGAACTAGTGTAGCTCAAAAAAAACATCTTTGCATCATGATAGGTCTCCTAATAGGATACTGTGCAGTGAAAGAACACCTACAGAAAATTGGAATCAGCACTGGAAATACCAACTGCAGACTCTATAATGAGGACAGGGAACGCTTACCATATTCTGTGTGAATGCGAGGCTCTGGATTACTAAAAAATTCCCACCATTCGACCGATTCGTTATCCTTAATATTTATACATTAAAATACAGGTAATAATTTTCATAACCTTATTAATAGCATTGTGGATATAGTATGATCTATCGCAATAGTTATAAATAATAATTTAAATTTGACAAGTAAATTATGCAACCAGGCATGCACGTTGTTCAAAACAGAAGTTTTATTGCTATTACCTATACACTAAATTAATTCAGATATCAAAGATTAAGAGTACCATAGCAATATATATTTTCATGAGTTCATGTATTAAAATTTATATAAAATAGAGGAATTAGAAAGAAGCTTATGCAGTTTTATATATCAGCTAACATTAAAGATACAATTGTATTAAAAATGTACTAAAATGTATGTTCCATAATGATTATTTTTAAAAGTGAAGACGAGAAATTATAAGAATTGTATGCTCAGACAAAATAAAAGCTCATGTTATAGTAACTCCTTCATCTGCGATAGTAGTAATAATCGAAATCTCCATCAATTGAAGAATTTTTACTTAATATGATTATTCAAGTCGGTTTGTCAGTGCTATTAAACGCAGATTGAACAGATTCATCACTTCTCACAATTTCCTTAGTGTGAATTCAAAAGTTTTCCATCGATATCATACCCCATGGAACTAAAATTGAACGGATTCTAATAATATCAGTCGCATTGTTTCGGAATTGCTTAATGTAAGGTGGGCCTTACCGATTATGTAAGTTGCTTTTCGTTGTTATTCATTTTGACTTTGTAAAAGCTTCTTATGATGCTGAAGCAAGATAACAAGATATGTATACCACAAAAATTAGCTCAGCCATGAACAGAAGGGTGCGCTTTATACATACAACTGTTTGTAATTGAAATGGCTCGTGCGGCATATTATATTTGCATCCCTTGGTGTTGTTGACATATTCCAGGCGACATTATAATATACGACTGGGTACAGTAATATACAAGAAAATCTACCCGCTCCTTATATTAGATTAAGCATTATTAAAGACTGTTGTAGATTTTCCAAAGGCAGTTAATTAATCATGTATCTATAAATAACCTCGCCTTTCATGAGATCAGCGGGATCGCTCATGAAGGCGCTTGATTGAAACGTGAAAGCAATAGCGCTAGTTCTCTTGCCAACTTATCTTCGGATAAAAGTTATTTAGGAATCAGGTAGCATTATTTCCGAAACATCTACCCTAATAGAGCTGAAAATTGTGTCTGACACCATCGAAGCGCTAAATATCAGAGTAATTGATCGGACCGACGTTCTGCACCACTCCATTGGCCTTATTTATTAATTTGTCTTCGTCCTGTTGTAAACGTCTTGCAATTTGCGATTGGCCAGTATATTTATATGATTAGGGTAATTTGATTATGTAAATCGTTGAATATGTTGCAAGCTTTAGTAAAGTTGTTTCGTTAGGAAAAATAAAGATGCAAATATTTTCACAATTAGCTTATCCGTATCGTACCTTCGAATTAAGTACTTTTCGATGAGAAATCATGAGTTTTAACCTTTCATAGTTCGTTTTTAAATATGATAACACTGCTATTTTGATAAGAAATATGGCAAAACTTTATATCGCATGCTATGTTTTAGGGAAAATTAAATTGAAATACACCGATATAAAAACAGAAAAGAACATCAAGCGTCATTTTTTAACTTCAATCCACACATGGATGTACCCATGATACCCATGTATGTACGCTGATCTGTAACTGATTGGGAAGCTGACATGAGAAATATACATCAAGTCTCTAGTGCTTTACTTTTCTGTGAACACATGCTAAAAAAAGGCGAAAATCACAACTATGCTGTCATTCAGTCCGCTACAAGTTATGGGATGTTACCATAACCCCCCATAAATACAAATTTCAAACAAACTGTTGAAGTAATTGGAGATACGAACCGTGGGGACCAGTTTAGGGCCTCTTTTAAACAACTCAAAATGTTAATCTGTATAAATCATTTTTTTTTCAATGCTGTGCTCAGCAATTGAATTTAGGTTCACGAGGCAAAAACAGAGCAGGTGGTGGGTGCAAAAATACTTTGCAGCAGCCCAAGCGTTAAAAAAGCTTTACAACTTTGGATAACAAACCATTTTATATTGGAGAGTTTGAATAAAAACGTCAGACACAAAACCAAAAAATATATATATTTTCAATGAAAGCCATGTAGTGCTAATAACAGTTGACTATTTCCTTTAAGTTGCAAAATTGAGCTGCTAGGGTCTCTGAAATTTTCCAGCTTAATGATAGTGTTTGCTTCAGGCGCTCACTCCGCAGATATATACCTCATGGCTACTGAAAATCATATTAATTTCCAGCCACTTATCACTGGGTATTCCTTCCAGATTCCTTGTATATCGTCTTCCTATATAAATAATTTTCTTCTTTCACGATTTATCGTTTGCCGTCGTAATTTTAAACCAGTTCAAAACTCAACAGCTTTGTTTTTGTAATCTGAAGTAATGTTATTGTTCCTGTTGCGGATTTTCTAGTAGTAGTAGTAGTAGGAGTATGAATATATGAAGGCTCGCCCTTAACTGCCATTTCAATTATGTGGAGGTGACTCTTCCCTTCTAATTCTAATCCTTCTGTACTTTCTACTGCAAAAATCATTTCGCGAACATTTGTGTCTATCAAATTTCAGATTAACACGTGAGTCATATTTGCTAGATTGATAGCAACTATGTTAGCTACCGACATTAGAACGATATAAACTGAATTTAGATTGAAAAATTCATTTTAGGATTTCTGTGCCAAGTTGTACGGACCACATTGTCCGAGATAGGTTAAAAATTTGCAAGTGAGACGTGCTGAACATCAACCCAAGCTCCCATAATTATTAGAAGCAAATGTGTATACCACACGCCTAAATATCTGTTAAAATAAAAAAAAAAACACAAAATCATGTTTGCTTGTCTCTTTTTTTTGACGTTCACAATCATGTTTTTTTTGCGATTACAGCGCAATCTGTTACGAATCGAAAAAAAGTTCCAAACAAAAACTACATACTTGATGGCGTGGAATCCGAATCTGCAATACAAAATGGGGGTTCCCATTTAAGATTTCAAAGTTGTCCCCCCTTCCATTCGAAGGGGGGGGGGGATCTAGTTCGGCACCGTTCAGTGAGCCCCCTACATTATAACAAATCTTATTAAGATCTTTTTTGATTTGATGTAGTGTTTTAGAGATACTCCGTTGTCTCAAGATAAAAAACTCACCCAGTATACATAGATATAAGTAGAATAATATATAGATCAGTACGTGGAAAGAAATAAGGAAGGATAACAAAATTACATTTAAAAATAAATTCTCGCTATGAAGTCCAATGGTTTACTGATAACATTTGTTACAGTGATGCTGGTATGTAGCTATTGACCTTTCTTTTTGACATGTCGATAAGCTGATTTTTTTCTTGTACGAACAAAAATATTCTAAAATACTCTATTTAAATGAATCATAAATTAGTTGGAATGTAGAGTTTCAACACATTTAATATTGTGGACGAAGATTTTTCTAATAATCTGGTACTGCATATGAATAAATGAACAAAACACTGCACCAGTAATTATTAAGTTTTTTTTCAATTAACAAAATACCATTCAAATTCCAACTGTGTGTTAACAACGTATTTCGTCGAAAAATAATGTAATGTGTTTATAGTAATTTAATTAATTCCAATGAAAAGCATTTCATTGTAATTATTTTTACCAATTTAGCGAACGAAATAATATTGGAGAGCTGTCTAGTGCCGCGCCTCCACCAATTATTATGAAATAAAAACAGAGAGAATTTTCAAATTTAATCGTTGGGCAAGCACTTGAGTCGATTACCGTTTAATGTATGTGCACACCCTTTCTGCAAGTAATTACACCGAAATGTGACATTAAATTTTGACAGACATCGGGCGCAGTCGAAACGTGACGCTTAACTGATTAAACTTGAATGGAATATCCAGCCGCTATTAATACTGCGGTTACCCAGAGTGTCTGACGCCTTAACAGTCTGTGATTCCGAATAGACGTTAAGGCATTAGATATCTTGATACGGGTCAGGATGGTAACCATTAGTCAGTTATGGTCAATAAAATTTTCAAAGCAATGTGAAATGCGGACGATCCAGAGACTGGTGTTAGTAAATTACCCATATTCAAAATAATATTCCACAACCGCGCACTTCGATGTCAGCCCCTAATTGTCTTGCATATCGAAAATGCTTTATCTCGTGACTTACACAAAGCTGCAATTTAGTTCCATTATCATATCTTGTTGTGGCGTGTCTAAATCATAAAGTAAACTAAAATATCTCATTAGTTGATCTACTCAGGAAAATCTCCTTGTATTAAAATAGATTCCTTTGAAAGAGGACTAATTTATATAAGATAGATACCCAAAATTAAATTAAATTAAAATTAGATTAATTGCTTGTTGGAGCTCATCAATCATGGTCAAGACCTTAAGGCCCAGAACTTTTCCAATATACCCTTTCAAGTCCTCCAGAAAAATATTAGCTTTTCCAAGGATCATATGCTGGATTCGGCGTCTCAAATGCTGCTACAAAAGCTAAGCCTCTCATTTAATTGAGGATTAGACTACAAACTGTTATCTCTAGGGTGGAAAATCTGAAGGAAGCAAAACTACCATAGCCCTCGCAGTGGCGGAGCAGCGAGAGAGAGTTCCATAAACTAATGTTTGCAAATTAATTTGTCAGGCACAAGAGCTGCAACAGCAGTTCTTGCAAAAAGATTCCGCGAAGATCAAATGTGGTATTATCTGGTATTCGTATAAGGGCCTTGGTTATCCAACACAGGCATATTAGGTGATCTGGATGAGGTTTCTGATGATCAGATTGACTGATTCTCGTCCAGTCTTCTTCTCACAGGAAGGAGGTACTAGATATAGAACTACATTCAGTTCAAACATGATGAGCATGGAAATTCAGAGTTCAAGGGTCTCCGGTACATGCAATCTGACATGTTGGTGGAAAATGGAGATACATGACGTATCGTGATTACAAGAGCACTGACCGGAAAAGACTGTAATCAAATAGAGATCCCGGTGGAATAGATTCACAAGGACCCAATTTCAGAATATTCCATAAATTTCCCACTAAAAGTAAAAATGAGCAAACATTCATGCAACCACAATCACAGCCTTTGTAGGAAAACAGTCCGAACTTTGTTCAATCGGCTAAATAATTAGGCAACAGGGATTAATATCGTGAAGCTCTGGTGAAATATAACAAGATCGATTAGAAAGTTCTGTCAGAGACTGGACGCCGACGTAACGAGATTCCATTGGATACTATGAAATTCAGTTCAAACGTTAGATTAGCTAACACGGCACTAGTAACCGCGGTATCCAACGTACTAAGATGAATAAATACTGGTAAATAGAGTGAAAAGTACAAATATTCAATGCCATTAACTGAGCGATTCAACCTCTTAAATCTGTGGAAACACAAGATGGAAACTGTATATTTGCGGCACCGTTGCAGAAAGCAAATACAGTGCTAATTCCCAACCTAGCAAGACTTTTCGAAGCTAATGTTGCTTGGAACTACATATCAGTAAACTCGACGGAAAAGGGAATGGTGTACATTTTAAGCCCTGTAAATCTTAACCATGTGCCAATTCTTCTCGACCAATTTGTCTAATGGTATTTCTTCAAAATATTAGAGGATACTACCTAATATTAGAGGAGACTACCTAAGCGAAATAATTCTTTCAGATAAATCCTTTCATGCACATCAATATGGTACCACAGATCTCACACTCACCTATCTTGTTCTACAGGATTTTGAACCGACTGAATAGCCAACTAAATAGCAGTAGCAGCATTTCTGACGCCTACTCGAAATCAGACCCTCTGATGACACAAAACGCCAGGAGGGCAAGGAGGCATTAGAACACATTATCTATCACTATTCAGTCGTTACTAGCGACTGGTTGGATTAGTTGTCCATGTCACCATGTCCATTAGGGCGTATTGTAGAGCGGATGCTATCTTAAAGTTTATCCAACAAATTCGAGATTCTACGACAGCTCAGAATATTGTTGAATGAGATCCCATTCAGGTTCTTCAGTAAAAGACAACCTTCTGAAAGATCACATATTCAGTGGCAGATGTGCTCTGATATTTTCAGTTTTCAGTTAATTTGATAATAACTGGCAGGGTAAGTGGGATACTGTTTTAAATGTCGGTTAGTTCGTCGTATTAGGCAGTTAGTTAATAACAGGTTTCGGTAATTTTAAATCATATTTATATAAAATTGGGAGGGTTACTGATTCAAATTGTGCTTGTGGTGGGGTAGATATAGCGAGGCATATCTTATTTAAATGTCCACTCACTGACATGAGTGGCGCTCATGCACGGAAGTTAGGAGATTAGCTAAGGGATTAAATTGGCGCGACGCGAAACAGCTATTAACGAGTCGATCGAATGGTGGGAATTTTTTAGTTATGCATAAATGAAGTATCATCTGAGAGTCCGATTTTGGATGTGTAGGTACTTGCTGAATCTGCAGTTACCTATACAAACAGAGACAAGTACTTTGGCACTTTTACAATCCAGTTCTAGCAATTCCTCGATTCCACCAGGATTGGGTAACATACACTCCGTCGTGTGTACCACATTAGGACGATTGTTCCCATATTGTAGCAATTTTTGGCAAATCCGGGAACTGATTTGCCAATTTTGCTGATTAGCCATCATAGGTCATAACCCAATGATAGGTTCTGATTTCTTGAAAGAGCTCCACAGCACTCTTACACCATTTGATTATTTTTATCAATATTTGCATTACAGTATTCAAATCATAGTTTAGTATAGTTATTTTGCGCATGTATTTTGTTAGACAAAATAACGTAATTTAATCAGATCGTATAAGGATGTGTGGTGATCCGTGGATATTCTTTTGATAGCAATATTAGAATTAGATATGATTTGTTTGTTAAATACGTAAAATTTGAACAGGAAATGATTCTCTGTATTCATTTACGGATGAATAAACATTTAAATTCAATACCTAGATGATCCTCTGTGGTCTCTGAAAGTTTTTAGCTCTACAACCATGCAACATATCTTGTTTTTTATGTTAGTTTCTGTCTTATGGAGAGAGATTGTCGTTTTGCTCTTGACCGATATGTCCTTCTTTCCAGATTATTTCCATCTTCGATTGGAATGAAAACAAATGCAAGATACTTGTAGCCTGGTCTTAACTAGAATCTAGTCATTGGTTTATATTGTTCTACATTAAAAACGTGGATAAGTAAAAAGAGGTATATGTTTTAACCAAAGGGAACGAAATTGAATAGGTTCTAAAAGATAATCATCTTAATATGATTATTAATCGAGTTGTTACATTCAAGATCACAAATAGATTTCTAATGTAATTTCATATAAAGATAAAGGTCTGATATCTACGTACGTGTATTAATTGAAAACGTAATTAACTATTAGGCAGTGAACGTTACCGTTATACGAAGTGTTCTTGTGATAAAATACTCTGTTCGAAATCTGCTAAAATTAATTAGCATCAGGAACGGGGTATAATGCACGTAATTCCAATAATTTCTGATCGCGGTGTGAGGATTTCACGAATACCTACTGGGAATACCTTAGAGCGAAGACGCACGATTGCGTGGAGATGCTGGGCCTACATAATAATAAAATACCACTCCATTGTGACGAACGGTTAGTCGATTAATATTCTACCCGGTTCGAACGTCATCGGTCCATTAAGGAATGCTTTAGCGGAACTGGAACAACATCGGATAGGAAGCAAAACAACAACTAACGCCGGTCAAGTCTGTAAAATTAATCTGCACTTACTGCAGGAAGTAATAACCGTCTATGGGATACGCCCATGTACAACAAAAGTTCGATTTTATCAAGTCGATAGTGCATTTAGAATTTTAACGATGATTTAGTTTACCTGCTTAGCGATTGAAGAAGATGGTTAGTTAGTAACTAACTAGAATGGGTGTCATCGTAACAAGCTCCGATGTTCGTAGTTAACAATTTTTATCAAACCAATTTATTATGCCAGAACAATGATGTAGTACTAATAGCGATCCTAGCTATCTAATAAAAGTTTCATATGAACGACACATACTACTTGAATAACTACCACAAAACCAAGAAAGAATGCGAATTTATCGACTCAGTAGAGACGTTTATATGGTCAAAGCTAACGTAAACTAATTTTATCTTTATGAATAATGTGTTGAGTTTCTGCTAGTGATTTCACACACTCCCGATCTTCCTGTTTCCAGTAGGTGGTCGGTGTCCTCTTGTGATATAATGTTCCAAGTAGCTTGCAATTCATGCCCAAAAAACTTCCATTGTTTCCGGATGACTTGCTTGATTATTAAGTAGTTCTTCAATTCTTTTTCCATATAGTTCGCACGTGTTCAGTTGGCGATAATTCATGAAATTTGGCAAGATATTAAGATTGGCCTCTTGACGACGACCTAAAAACATGAAGACAGGCATTGTCTTGACTGCTGTTGACGACATTTGAAAATTTTACTTAAAATCTGACAAAGGTAACGTGGTCATTTTAGATAAAAGAGATTATTTTGACGGTGTCAGTACTCTTTTAACGCAAGCTAACTAAAAATCCGTTATCAAAAATGATCACAGAATCCAAGACGACCTTATTAGAATGTAAGAATATTGTTAATAATAACTTAAGATATAGACTAACTATATCAAATCCAATGTTACCTAGGATGTATTGTTTACCTAAGATACATAAACTAGGGAAGAGCATGAGACCCATTGTCTCCAATATCAATGGTCCAACTTACTTATTGCCCAAATGGCTATCTGACAAATTTAATCACTTACCTGTGCAACCCCCGGATTTAGCAGATAAAAATTCTTACGCGTTCATTGAAAAGATTAAAAACATTGAACTTACTGACAATGAAGTTTTAGTTTCATTTGATGTGAGCTCACTGTTTTCCAGCGTCCAAATTGATATCACTTTAACTTACTTAGAAGATTTCTTGGAAGGTAATTAGTTGGGCAGTAATGAAGTTGATAGTTTTAATTCTTTGGCGAAGCTCTGCATGAAACAATAACAAAATAAGAATTAAAAATGTGAGTACTTTAGAAATTAGTGGCAAGAAGAATAAGAAATATGTTAAATTAACATTTTATCCAAGCTACACGAAAGATCTACAAAAAAATTTCTCTAAATTCAATCTTGACATAGCAACTACTTCAAATAATAGTCTTAAAAATATTTTAGGTAACCCTAAAGATCAAGTAGATAATTTGGACAAATCAGGTATTTATAAAATATCTTATAAAGATTGTGATCATGTATATGTATATTGGGCAAACTAAAAGATCAATTGAAACGCGTTACAAGGAGCATTTGGCTCATCTTAAATTTAAAAGGTTTGACAAATCTAGTGTAGTCCTACATATGCTTGAAGAAAACCCATAAAGTTGACAATGTACAGTTAGTTAAAAACGTAAGCAACTATGCGCAATTAAATTGTTATGAGGGTATGGAAATATATAAAAACAAACATATTTTAATGAATTCAGATTTAGGACCCTTAAATTCTTGTCTTTATAGTTTATTAAGTAGAAGTAGTAGATCAGATGGAGTTAGTATTAGTGACTAGTTAAGCATGACGGCAGTCAGCCAAGACCGTGATCATTGCACCAAGACCTTTTTAGGTATAAATTATGGTAGTTTTAGTATAGTTATTCAGTTCAGTGTTTCTGCTGATGATGATAGCTTTGCTATCGGAACGTACGTCCAGTTTAGTGCAGCTTGTGGTCAGGCGTCTAGGAGAAGTTTGCGACATTTGAAAACATAAGGCTTCATCATCTCATCCACGTAATTCTGGGGGTGTATGATGCTTTGGATGGATATTAATTAAGACATACTTATATATACTATAACAGTGAATACTACAATTCCCACGGTTCTATACTGACGCTTTTCAACAGACAAGTGGATGCCCCATCTTTCCCATCTCGCCGGACCCTAATGCGATACAGCCCTGCATAAAATCGAGACTCATTACTGAACAGCACCTATTACTTTAACGTTGCTGTTGGTGTTGAACCGTAACTAGCTACACAAGATGTAGTTGATGGCAAGTACAAAAACTCTAACACGGCGATAAACTGTTCTGAGTGTCACGTGACAACCAAAATAACGCCACAGGTAACGGCCACGTGGTATTGCAGAATAGGTTTCTCAATGTATTTTTGAACACGTTCGATAGTAAAGTGTTAATGCTAATATCAAATAGCGTATGCATATTGTACCTTTATTGTTTTAGTGACACGAAATGCGAAACCTTTAATGTCAAAGGTTTACAAGAACGAATAATGAAACCTAAATCTTTGCAAGCAATAAAAGCAAAATCGAAAACATGGGGAAATTTAAATAAAGATCGAAGGCACCTTCAAGGTCTTTAAACTGCGATAGTCTAGGAATGATGGAATGAAAAACAATATAGTGCAAAATAGATTAGCGCGTTTTTCGAAGAACACAGATTTCTCGATATTTAAAGGAATATGATTCACTGTATTTCATTCGCTAACAACATTAATATCTACCTGCATCCTTAAACAAGCTGCTATAGGAGCAATATTGCGGTAGATTCTGAAGTCGTCTGCATATACCAAAAAGCCAAATCCAGCCGTTGGAATACATTATTAATGAAGACGTTAAAGAGAAGTGAACTTAAGGTTGAACCTTGTGATACGTTAGCAAGAACCAAGAAAGAAGGAAACGCAAAACCATTGTAGTTAACGTAGCAAGATCTACTGCTTGGTATGATTAAATAGAAACTGCAAAATTAAGAATAAACCGAAGGGATATTCATCAGAAAAATGTTAGATGAATTGTATCTGAAAGTGTTTCTGTCATTTCAAGAAATGCTAAAGCATTTCTAAGCAACGCTTAACATGTAGTTGGCTTTTTGAAGATGCCGTAGTCACTTTTTCCTTGCCCCTTTGGTTTTTGTATTTTGACTGACTTGGAGTAATTGATAGGAATTGCTCATTTGGATACTAAGAAGGAAGACATGAGATACTGCATTCTCGATAGAAAATATTAATTAAAACTTGCAGAAAAGAACAAACGCTACAAAATCTAAAATGTTTATCAAGGCGTCGCCATGATTTGCGAGAATATTACCAAAGCTATTGGACAATAGCCATTATAAGAAATTGCAAAAAGTCTGGGTGGAAAGACATAAGAATATCTGCTTTATTTTTTGATAACCGTAAAATTGGATTAAGACATTCGCCAAACACAGTTTTTTTGTCTTTCAACAAGCTATTACCAATGCAGATTACGCGTAACACATTTAGTCATCGCAGAACGGTAGAAAAAAAAATAAGCTAAGAGATGAATTAGCGTGTGACTGACGTTTCCCTTCGAAGCATTCGTGACATGCAAATTGGATAATTTGCCAGTTTTAGCGATTCCTATCATACCTACGTCTAGAGCGAAGGTCCGCATACTCCGATACGATAGCTGAACAACGAAACTTCGCGTGCGCTAAAATTCAGTGTGCAGAAATTATAGCTGCCGCGTACTCGAAAATTACACGATCGATTTTGTTTTCTGTAATTGCTAGCGCCATCGGCAAATTATAGTTATACACTCTGTAATACCCATCGAAATTTCCCAGTAGTAACGTTTGACTATCACTATTATCCCCATTTGTAGTTGTACCTTTGGAATCAAAAGTTCAGGTCTACATACAGTGCGTTCAAAAACCTGGAAACGCCTAGATATCATGATAAACATGCCAATCAACAACAAAAAAAAAATTGAAGTTTTGATGATACAAGGGTCATTTTTATGATAACTTCGAAAGGATTCTAACGACATTGATATTTATTTAAATTACCATGTCGCAGTCTTGTTTCATCTTTTAATAGACTTTGGAGTACTCAAAATAGCAGCTAAAAATGTTAATGTTTTATGTCATTTCTTATCACATAAAATGATATAGCCGTTCCGACATGCTTATAAATTTTGCGTTTTGGTAATGCCGAAGAAGAAGCCAGTTCCAACGAATGACTTTGCCGAATCCTGAAAATTAGAAAACCAGAATATTGCCTGAATATCAGAGAAAATAACGACGCTTTTACATAACTTAGTTCATCTTTCTACATCGCTGACAGAGTGATCAATTATAACCTCAGCCTGGAATACCATTGTGTGTTTACTGAAGTTTACCAAAATGGTTTTTTTGCCTCCTTTCCGATATTCTGATTCCTAAGCTGTAGTACGCTTTAGAACTATTTGTATACCTGCTCAAATTCGCTCTCACTAGAGTCCCTTTCTCCCACTGCTTTTTAGGGTAAGGCCAGACAGTACAATGAGCACCTAGCTCAAGTGCCTAGACTAAAGATGTCCACCCTAACTTCAAAAAAAAAAACTTATCTGCAATTATAATGTGCTGCCATCTATCTAGGTTGAATTTATGAACTACAGCGTCACTTGGCATCCTCATAAGGGGCGCCTACTTAAATTTATATAGTACTTTTTGATGATTAACATCACGCGAGTTACTTATCGGAGGTTGACTGTGCATAAGGCTGTATATTGTAGATACAGAAGTTCGTTGTTTGTAAATATAGGCATGCTACTTAGTGTTTGGGCACCTTATCACACCTTTGACCACTATACTACTGATTCATATGTCATCATGGGTCTAAGTACTCTTGCGTAAAATCATATAGTCATCTTCGGGCTAAAGCTACAATTTCTTCCACACGCCTTACTGATTTTTAAATATGTGAGTTCTATGTAGGTCTTTGGTCAGATCATACCCCAAAGTGACATATGGAATTCAGGTTGTAAATCTTCTATCATTCTTTTACTTGTAAACGTGACAACTTCTGTTTTCTGAGCATTGACCGATAGTTGCTCTTCTTTGTACTGGTTATCGAGGGTATTTATTGGTTTGCACGCGTTCAACCAGGGTCTTTGAAAACGGCTCTCTAACGACAATTATAAGATCGTCAGAAAAAAAAATTGTCTCTGAATTTAGTAAATCTTTTTTCTTATAAATTACCTCCTAAAACTTGATTGTATTGATTGTATACAAGGGAAGGTCAAAAATATGAGCCTATGCTAAGAGTAAAGTATCTCAGTTTTTGGGTTTAGAAGATTCTTTTATTAATAAATATTGTTTCAAATTCAACACTATATCCAAATATGAAGTTTCGCTTAATTCTAGCAAGAAATGAAATTTAATCGTTTTTTCGGGACTACACTGTTTACAAAAGTGATTGAGGTTATACAACAGTCATATCCTGTTCTGTGCATAATTTGCAAGAGAAAAGCATGCATACTATATTAAATTAGTTATTTTAGAAATTTTTATAGCCTTCAAAAGCAAAACTTCAAAATGGGAATTATTTTTGCTCTACAACTTGTTTTGTTTTGAAATAAAAAAAAATAATAACAATATAGACCACATTTCCAATGTTTTTTTTGCCCCAAAACGACCACATGTTACTTTCTTTTCCTCTTCGAAGTTTTCAAAAAATTTCTGGCCTCTAAGCTCGTCAGAGCTATCTCCAATGGATTTCTTTTTTTTGGAGCTACATACGTTCGCGACATTCCTATTTGCCCTGTGGGGGCAATAGGCCATGAAAACCGCTGCCTCAATACAAGAATATTGGAAGACTTGATCAGCTCGTTATTGCTCAGAATCTCAACCACTTTGGCTTGGACCGGTCCCCCCTTCAACAAACCCATTTTGCACAATTTCGGTAAAGATAACAGTAATTCGGTCAACGATAGTCGTGGAATAAGGGCTCCCCACACCATCGGCTTCTGCAGCTTTTGCCATAGAGGATGTATTTAATAATAACTTCCATTGCTTGATTATTAATTTTATTATGTATCAGCTTAATAACATCCTTATGCGTCCATCCAGTAACTATTCGACTCCGAAATGCATTTAATCAAATCCAATGATTCTTGTCGTAAATAATACAAAGAAACAATCATTTGCACGCCACTACTGCATGGTTTTTTGATTTTTGATATGAATTCTATGAAGGCGAACAGATCCTCGTGACTCCTGCACATATTCAGTACCATCGTGTAGAAAGAGTGCCTTTGATCGGCAGTGCCACTATCGTTGGTGACCAAACGTGCCAAGGAGAAGAATAGGGCTCCCCTTCGTAGCAAGAGCGTCTCATTTTGAACGAACACGAATAAGTTCGTTAGCAAACTTATCGATTTCGTTATGTCATCTTTAAGTAGCTGAGTGGCACTTGTTAACTTCTCAGGTTTGTAGTAGCTATGTGTCTTCGGATCGCCGGATACAAAAGTAGAATTTTGTGTTCAGATATAGAAATCGCTTCAATAACGTTTACAAATTTCAGCCAATTAGAAAATGCAATTTGACACTGTACCACGGAAATCAATCCCATTGCTAAGGGAACTTAATACTAGATCAATAAAACGTTTACCAAACGGAAGACGACATGTACAAGTTCAATGTTTATTCTTAGTGTTAATTAACATCTGTTGTTGACATTATTGCAAATGGATTGCGTTTTATATTTTCTTTTGCTTGTGGTGGTCAACATTAAGAGCTACATAAAAAGAAAGACGATATTAAACCAATTGCGACTTTCTAATAATAACTAAAAACTAAAATTTGCATTAGGTGTTATTATTTTGTTTAATTCGAGTTTTGGGCAACTAATATCATAGTTTAGCGAAAGGAATATAGTGGAAGTTTACGGAAATTGCTCTAATGCTATAGAAATATCTTGAGAAATAACGTAATTAGTCGCGATTTTTGTTCGTCCGGTTTTTGGTAAATTCATAACATTTCCGGTTAAATGAAACCTTCTCAAAGTTTTACTAAAGATACACTGTTGAAAATTTTAACACTTTTTTGACTAATTTAATAGTCAGGAGAGGTCCACACTCTTTTCGTGTTATTTTGTCGAGAACTATAGAAGTTTAAATTTGACGAGCAAAGATAGTCAAATATTGTCTATTGCTAAGGAGTTATTTTGTCCAACTGACACGTGGAATTATAAAATACTTCTAGTCACATTTTATTTGATCTAGACTAGACAAATTTACTAGCTGTTTAACTAAATAAATGCGATTTATTGGGTGATTTAACACCATTTTCTAAACACGTCTTTTTAATACGCCACTCTTATTTCTTAGTGCTATAATATTCTCTCGTTAAGACGTTTTCTCAATTATAAATATGCAGAACCGGAGTGTCGTGCGATACCTCAAGGTGGTCACACGTGTTTTCCTTTTGCTGATATTTATTTGATTATTTATTAATAGTTCGATTCTTTATTATGTATAGTTTGTTGTAAAGTGATCAATTGGATTGCCCTTGGAAGAAACTTCCATACAGATAAGTTTTAGTTTATTAGTTTTCCTTTTATTTAATTGTTTCTATATTATTTGCGTTATTGGGATCTTTTTTGTTTAGTTTTCCTTCACGCGCATCAGGCGCGTGGAGGTGGGTCTGAGTACGTCGCTTTTATACGACTCAGTCAGTTGGTTTCACGAGCGCATTAGACGCGTTTCTGTGATTTAAAATGGAAAAAATATCGCTGGATAATTGCAGCACTTCTGTGGACGGAGGTGTTGTAAGAGATAATATCGTTAGTACCCAAGATAGTAATAACTTTAATGTTAATAAACAGTCCTTTGCCTCTATTGTAAAAGTAAATACAGTTACAAAATTTAATTCCCCTGAACGTGAGCAAGCAATTATAATAGATGCGGTAGGTGATATACAAAAAAACGAATATATTATAGGAGTAGGAAAATTAGTCGGCCCTAAAAATGTCATCTTCGCCTCGCGCATATCGAATAACAGGATATGTATATACTTATCGTCTAAAGAATCGGTAGATGAATTTATGACTAAATATGGCGGAATACATTAAACGGAGAGTTTATAACTGCACGAAGATTGGTATCACCCGCTAAGCGGATTATTTTGTCTAATGTGTCACCTAGCATACCTAACGAAATTATAACTGATGAATTGAGTAAATTAGGTTTGAAAGTTGTTTCATCGATTAGTTTCATAAGTGCAGGGCTAAGTTTACAAGAATACAAGCATGTTTTAAGTTTCCGTAGGCAGGTGTATGTTGACGTAGAACCTAGCGTTAAAATCCCCGAGTCCATAATTATAGAACATAAAACAAACACATTTAGAATTTTCCTCACAATAGATGAAATAAGGTGTTTCTTGTGTAAAAAAACTGGACATATTGCCAAGAAATGTCCCACAAATGGTAATGACAATCCCAAAAAAATTGTGGTTTCCGCTGATATACATATTAGTCCCGATGCCAATGCAGAGGTTAATGTACCACCCACTAATTGTTCTTCCGATACTGTTACAACGTATAACGTAGATGTAACTCCCAAAGCGAATGATTATAAACCCCATGAAACGACCAGCTCCTTCTTCATTCGCTTCTGAAGCTAGTAGTATCCCTGAAGTGCTACAGTATTCCAGTCATGATTCTGATGATTTTGGGAAAAATAATTTACCTAACATTAAATTTGTAAAACCGCATTTAAAGAAAAAAATTAAAATTGATAAAACCGTAGTTGATGACCTGTCAGAAATTGCAAATACATTTACTAATTTAAAGACGGATATTAGTTTAGAAAAATATACTACGTTTTTGAAAGAGACAAAAGGTAGGCAGGAGATTGTTGGTATTATTCGAAATTTAGATATTAACGTCGAACAACTGGTTGCTCTGCTCATTGAATCGATACGTACAGTTAAAACAAACTCTTATCACTTATCTTAATCACGTCTTAAGCGATTAGTTAAAAAAATAAAGAATGTATACGGTTCTAGCTTAGGTATTGACTTAGATTGTGACGAACTTGAATGTAGTCAATCGCAAGGATACTCGACTGATACTTCAGATATAAACGGATAGTTCTTAAAATAAATGTTTTTTCTTTCGCAGTGCTTTCTTCTGTTTGTTTTATATTTCTTTACTCACAAAATTCCATCGATCTTTACATAATTTAACTATATTGCAATGGAATGCACAATCTCTCGTATCAAAAAGAGACAGTCTAGATCACATTATAAGTGAATATAATCCCCATATAATTGTTATATGTGAAACTTGGTTTAAACCACATATCGATTACAAATTTAAAAATTATAATATTGTTAGGCAAGACCGTCAGGATGGATATGATGGGGTAGCTATTTTAATAAAAAAGTCCATATCTTTTGATATAATACGTTTCGAGAATCAGATTAATAATAATTTTATGTTTTGTGGTATTAAATTACATAATTTCCAACTTTCAATTTTTTCAATATACCGTACATGCCAATGTCCTATTACTACTGAAGAATATGTAAAATTTTTCTCACAAATGTCAACATCATTTTTGGTCTGCGGCGACTTTAACGCACATCATCACGCTTTTGGATCTATTAAATCTGATAATGCAGGAAATATACTATTAAAATCAATTGACATCATAGATTGTATCTTTTTGAACAATGGATCCCCAACTAGAATTTCCAGACCTGATCAGGGCGCTTCCGCAGTAGATTTAACCTTTTGCTCACAAGATATAGCTGAAAGAATTCATTGGCGGGTGTTGGATGATTCATACACTTCGGATCACTATCCTATTCTTATGAATTTGGAGTATAAAGGCGATGATATTGATACCATATACCCCACCCGTAGATGGAAAATAGATAAAAACAAGTTGCCTTTATATACTGATTACTTAAACATGAGATATTCCTCAATACCTAGTCTACTTCATGCAAAGGAAAAAATCAAGTTTTGTATCAGTAGCATTAGAGAAGCAGCCGACTCTATCTTTATCATTAAAAAACCGTTTATACGCAGTAGAACGACACCGCCGTGGTGGGACGACAAATGCACAAATGTGATTAAAAAACGTAAACAAGCCCTTCAGAATTATAGAGCTAACCGTACATTAGAAAACTATCTAAAACAACGAGAAGTTGCTGCATACTCCAAAAGATTCTTGAAATACAAAAAGCGAAACAGCTGGAAAACTTTTTGCACTAATTTGAATAAAGACACTCCTATTAGTAAAGTTTGGAGAACAATTAAAAATTTTAAGCAAGCATCTAACAATCAGTTCAAATTGCCTGATAGTCAACTAGATACCTTCTTAACCAATCTGATACCCGACTTTGTCTCCCCACCTATAGAAGACATAGATTTTAACTTAAATAGGGATCACTTCATGTTGGAACCATTTACATTGGCTGAGTTGAATAAAGTATTAAAAGATACCAAGAATACTAGTCCAGGTATGGATGAAGTCAGCTATGAATTGTTGGAACATTTACCTACCAAACATAAAAATAACCTGCTTGATGCTTTTAATTGTATGTGGCTAAATAACGAAAATGTCGATGAACTTAAACAAGTACTTATTGTTCCAATTTTAAAGCCGGGAAAAAAACCATATGTCCGTTGATGCATTCAGACCGATCGCTCTTATGTCCTGTATAACCAAAATATATGAGAAAATTATTAAAAAAAGACTTGAATGGTGGTTAGAATCCAGAAATATCCTACCTAGTTATCAGTACGGTTTTAGAAAAGGTGTGGGCACAATAGATGCATTGACAGAACTTGTTTCTACAATTCAAATAGCCTTAACGGAAAAACTAACCGTTGGAGCTATTTTTCTGGATATAGCTAAAGCTTATAATGGGGTGGATTTAAATATACTAGAGTTTAAACTACAGAGAATTGGTTTACCGGCTAATGTTTCGCGTGCTATTACTGATCTTTTTCGCAATGTTAAAGTCTTTGTTAGGTCGAGCAAAAATGAACGTGTTGGGCCTAGATTGTTATCTCATGGATTGCTGCAGGGATCTAGTCTTAGTCCACTGCTTTTTAATATATATACTCAAGATCTGTCCCACATAATGGATCCGCATGTTAATATTATCCAATACGCTGACGATATTTGTTTATATATTGCCAAGAAAAATGTGCAGCGACTGACTCATGATCTCTCCAAAACTTTGCATAGCACAAAAGTTTGGTTATCTAACAATGCTTTGGAACTATCACCTAATAAATCAAATGTGTTATTTTTTTCTCACGGTCATCTAACATTCCAAGCCGTAGTATTACTCTGGACGGTGACAAATTCTGTATACCTATGCACGTCAAATACTTAGGGTTACATTTTGATAGTAAATTAAAGTGGACGCCTCATATAAATCATGTTGTCGACAAATGTGAGAAAGCGCTCAATTTATTAAGGATGATTACTAAAGTACGGTGGGGTACGGACTTTCACACATCTATGAATGTGTACAGAGCTTATATTCGATCAGTCATGGACTATGGTTGTATATTATATAGTGACACTACAAAGAAGAACCTGCAAAGATTAGATATTATACAGAATAAAGCACTCCGTATTTGTGTAGGGGCCATGCGATCGACACCAATCCATGCATTACATATTGAAGCAGGAGAACCCCCAATTGTATTTAGAAGACGTTTCCTGGCAATTAAGCATTTAATCAAATTGAAAACTAAAAATAACACACCTACTTTACATAAGCTCTGCAGCTTATCTTTGCTTGACCTAACTGCGCCCTACTGGAAAAAGAAAGCGTCACCCCTATTATGGCAAGCATTTCGTTATTCCGCCAAATATGAACAACGTTTCTACAATAGTTCCAACAAAGTAAATGCAACGTATTTTGAATCCATAGAATCGAAAAGATATTTTATTTCCACCGTATACTGGTACACATGATCATGATACTCAAATTTGTCGAGGCATTCTGACAGATCATAAACAGGACTTAATTATTTTTACTGATGGCTCCAAAAGTAGCAATGGTTGCGGATGCGCCGTTTATTCTATCAATGATGGTTATCAGAAACTATATAGATTAGATAAAGATGCATCTATTTATACCGCAGAGGCGGTTGCTATTTTAGAAGCGCTACGCTATGGTGCTAAGACAAACTTCCAATGCATCGTAATCATATCAGATTCAGCCAGTGTTTTACAATCCATCAGTAGCACACTAAAGCCAGATAACCCTATAGTTGCAGATATCATTACATTGATAGTTACTTTAAAAAGAATAGGTGTTAGAACAAAATTCTATTGGGTTAAAGCACATTCAGGCATCAAATATAATGAGAAAGTCGACGACCTGGCCAAACTAAGCTGCACTGATGGTATTCTATACAAGCCCATCCTTAGTATCAGAGAAATACTAATGTTAGTGGACCACGAAGTACGATATCGCGCTTGGGAAGATTCTTGGCAAAGAGCTTACAACATCAAAAATGTCACAGTACGCTTATATACATCCGTCAGTTAATGAAAAGCCGTGGTACTACTCAGAAACTAAAATCTCTAGACGCTATCGAACAACAATAGCTCGATTAAAATTTGGACATGAGCAATATCCGGCACATTTGTTTAGACTTGGTATAAAATCCTCACCAAAATGTCAATGTGGCTACGAAATTGCTGACCTTAACCACATATTATTTAATTGTGCTTTACGAAATAATCCTCATCCTTAGTTTCCTATGTGGGTCCACCTATTATCCGTTGGCCGAGTTTTTGTGTGTCTTACTGTAAGTCATCTCGATAGGCCCCGAGATGTGAAATGTGTGTCCCTGTACGTTCCACTTGTATTTCGCAGCTGATTTTTACGCGAATTACGGAGGCATATGGGCTACGATCCCGAGATGCCATTTAACAAAAAAAAAAAAAAAATATGCAGAACCACACAAAATTTTGGTGTGAACTAAACGAGCCAATTTTAAAATGATTTTTTGAGAACCATTATAAAATTAAGTGAATGTTTATGCTACTTGATTCAAGTCTAAACTAATTGCGTAAATATATGTTCCCAATACATCGTTAAGATGTCGAAACTTTTTATGCCCACTGGAATTAACGTTTAATAACACGAGGTTACACTTTGCAAGTCAGTCACATTTGGTGGTTTGTTTGGATATGTTAATACGGAGAATCAAACACGAAAACAGATACACGTACAATGCAGGTGGTGCGTATAATGCAATACTGTATTAGATCAGGTGGGGTTTTCTATATTTCTATCCGAGGGAAAAATTCTGATTGGTTGACGCTTCTGAATGTCTAGAAAAATAGTCAATCCTCATATCTAAACAAAGAATTCACACGAAATTCTAGTCATTTCTGTTCTATTCAATACGAGTAGTCAACTCGTCTGGCAAAGTTTGGAAAAATCAACACTAAAATATTTGACTAGCGCAAAATTAACGCCAACACCGTAATATTTTCAACAGTGTAGATCATGTTATTGGATGTTCATTTTGATGTAAATTAATAATAAATAGCATTCTCCTTCATGCGTTCGAATATGACCACCAAACCTAATCATCGTTAGAAGTTCAATACTCTTTTTCAGTTAATTGAACCATTATTAATACTTGAACATTTACAAAATTAATTCTATCAGTTTAAGTCAAGTACTGAATTCTAATTCCATGGATAACTAGACATAGATATAAATTTTACAACAAAATAATTAAATATCTTTGTCGTTATTAAACCTAGGGCTGCTAAACCTTAATATTGTACTGCTGAAGCAGGGTTCTATTGAAATTCCTAAAAAATATACAGAGTGTTTCATTTAAAATAAAAAAAAGTTAACATCACTTCCGGCTAAACTGGAAGTCTGATTCGGATATAAATAATGTACTTATCGAATCCCCGATTTACATTTAATTAAATATGAAGAATCTCGAATGGATCCATACTTTTGGCTAATCCTGTATAATTTCATACAATCTATTTTTTAATCTTTCGTTTTGTACGTTCTATTGGGAAATTTTATTTTAATTTAACACATATGTATCCTTCACAATTCTATTTCTATACAAATTTATTAGAACTTAGCGTCTGTAGTATCCCAAAGTAAGATGCCCTTATATTAGTGCGTCTTTGTTTAGTATCCCTTGCATTCTGCCGCTCACTGTTTATTATCGATGAAACCGCAGAAGGCAGAATTGTTTTATTTACTTTTCCAATTTAACTTTCAAATTTAGCGAACAGGCGATTTGTAAATAGCAGTCCTGATTTCTCCAAACCGTTATTGACGCTAATTTCACCATCCTCATGACATAAACACCTCAAATCTACTTCGCGCCAGCGGAAAGGAATTCCCGGAATTTATCCAACTGCTCGTCATTTTCAATTATCCCTTTCGTCCCCTTATTCGTACTATTCCTCAAATCGACATAATTTATTGACATTTTATGCGGCCTGGCTGAAAGTGAATTTTAACTATATACGTTGCGGGAAGGGACATTATTTATACGACATCATCAAATCGCCCGAGAAACACTTCCACCATCTAATCGAGGATCGGATTGAAAAAAGCACGCGGAGCGGCAAAAAGTTTCGCAAAAGATACCTCGAAATCAATCCGTACGAGTGCGACTGTATTCTTTGATTTATGGAGCCAATTCGTCTGTTCGGTTTTATTTTTTTTCCGTCCTTGTTTTTCCTTCTCATTAAATTCTGTTTTCGGGACGGCGACAGTGTGGGCGCAGCTCCGCTTCATTACCGAAACTTCTATGCAGTCGCCATTAATTTTAACGATCAAGAGTTGATAAGCCTCGCAGATTCCCACCGGAATTACAATATGTCTCCAAATCTTTTCTTTGTACTAATAGAAAATATGAATTTCGCTTGACAAATATTTCCTTTGGGTACACTATGTATCGATAAATATTAACAAAGAAAAAGCAGTTTCGAGTAAATTAATGCTTGGACACCATTAAATTGCCCTACTGTTTGTGGTTTTACATTTTCTTTATCTTGCTGTGTCGCTGTAGCTGCTTCATCAAGCAATGCTGTGGTCGGTGTGGAGGATTTTCCGATGTGGTTAGCTATTGGTAAGCAACGCATTTGCCAATTCTTCATCTAAATTCCATAAACTCAATTGACAGTAATTTTCAAACCAATAAGAACTTCTAACTTACCATTATTGTTAATAACTTGTTCATATTCCTCTCTTGAAACATTTATACAATAACTGTTGCTTGTGATCGCGTCAAATAAGTTTAATTCTATGTGATCGCTCATATTGCTTCTTTTTAACCTTTTTACAAACTCGTTCAAATCACAGAAGTTCAAATTCAACTTGATACGACATACGATAATATACAGTTTATGAAATCTACATAGGTTATGTTGCATTAACTGCTATCTTATTTTTATCTGCATCCGTTTGCACCCCGTTAGCACTCGTTAGTTCATTGTACTATGCATAAGAGTTGTTCCGGAGCAGTTCCGGAGCAACACCTTGAGCCAACTTGAAAGCCACCAATAATATTGATACTAATGTCTCTTTCATTTTACAATACGTCAAGTTCTGATAACTGTTACTCCCACTACCTCTAAATATATACGTTTTGAAAACCCGTCTCGAAGCGATTTCAAGCACAGGGAAAGTTATTCGAATACTAACTTATAACGTCTTAATTTTGATAATAAAATGCAGGATTTTATGTATTTATAAATATGGTTTAGGATTTTCGGCAGAATTGTGCATTACGGATCACAACTATGTACTATGAGATTCAAAAAGATTGTCAATTCCGCTCCTATAGTAGGTATATGCCGCGTGTTTGTAAGGAAGGTTTGAACTAAGTCAGTGTACACAAGTAAACGGATCTGTCATAAATAAGGAAATGTAACCTGTAATTGAACTCGCATTATATAAACGACTATGGATTGGTGTTTCTGCTTGTAAAAATGAAATGTAATTAATTTAACTTTACTAAATTATGATTTTATAATTCAGTACTAACTGGTGTTTAACTAAATTTATTTATTACTTTAAATTATAACATACAATTAGTATAATTATTAAGTGACAAAACTGCATCTCTCAGTTCTTCTATGGTATGCATGCGGTTTCTATAAATCCTATTTTTTAGATAGCCAAACATAAAGTAATCTAATGGGGTTAGATCAAACGATCTGTTGAAGATATTGGCAGGTTTGTCGAACAGTATGTGCTGGAGCATTATCATGCTGAAAATAACCTGCTTCAAGCTCATTTTCTTGTAACTCTGCAATATACAATTCCAACATCTGTTGGTAATGTTCGGCTGTTATAGTTTCCTCGAAGAAAATTGATCCTATTATACGTTGCCTGGACATAGCTAAACAAACTCCAACTTTTATGGGATGCAATTGCGTTTCTCAAAATTCGTGTGGATTTTCTGCAGATCAGATACGATAGTTTTGTGAATTGATATAGCCGGTTAGATAAAACCAGGCTTCATCCGAGAAAAATGATTTGTTTAACAAGTCATCGTCCCTTAATTTGTGACATTATTCCAATCGCCTATCGTGATCTAATGGTAATAATTCCTGTACTGTAGAAACTTTATAGGGATGAAAATGTAACTTTCTTTTGACAGCTCATTGCGCTGAAATGTATGATAAGCCAATAAAATTATAAAATGTAATAAACTATTTCACTTAATGTTAATATTGATTTTTTACCTGTTTGTTGAGCTAATTACCACAGATAAATTCCCTTATTTTCTTACAGTGCTCGGAAATACTACTGTTGGTGATATTAGATGTAAATATAAACGGTTTGAAAAAAATTATAAGGTAAATAATCGAAAGATACTACAACACGAACACCAATGTCGCTAAATGTCAAGAAAATTCATTTAATGTATGAAATTTGTATGTAGCTAACTTCGCTCATTAAATGGGTAATAAGTATAGATAAATTTTTCCGGAAAACAGTTGGTTAGATTGGTTGCCCTCTTCATTTATTTTTGTAACATATTGTACTACACTATTATATACAAGTAGTATTTTGTCATAGGGTAGTTCAGCTTAAAACGTAATAAATACTAATAGGAGCATTTTTGTACGTGAATAGTAGAAAATACATCTGCGTTGAACTAAATTTTCAATAAGATACGATGGATTCAGAGTTGCAAAACGAAAGGGTAGACAACATCAATACCTGCTCAAGTTCAATTACATGAGTGGGCCTGACTTTTTGTATGCTTTCTCTTATTCCGACCGTCCTATAATCCCGCAATCTTGCCCGCCATTCTCAGTTCTGATCATTCTCCCGGGATACCTTTACCCGAAATACATCACCTAGTTGGACGAAAATAATAAGCTCTTTCCGCTATTCTCCAACAATTCTCGACCGTTTGCTATCCATTTGTTTACATGCAACGTAATAAAAAAGTTTCTTTCGTATAGTATCTGTATATTGATAAAAAGATAATGTATGTATTTTCGTATAGAAAGGTAGACAAATAAACTCGTGACGCTTTTATTTGAATATACAATAACATAATATTACTACTTACAATTAGTATACATATTGATTTATAAATATTCTCGCAAATACTTCAGATATTTGGTGATGAACCTCAATTTCTTAAATTGTATACACTTGCTATATAAATGTGTACAGTCACAACATTTTATTTTATCGACTTAGATACCTATGAATACAAAATTAGGAAATGCCGGTTCAATACCGAAAAAGCACTTTAGGGGGCTGACACAGCCTTGGGCAGTGGGTAATGGTAGAGGATGGGGTCCAAAAGCCTTCCTGGACGTAATTGAATTGCATCGTACAAAATAGCAAAACAGAAAATAGTTGCGGGGTCGTTCCCGTATTTGTAATAAGAAACAGATTTTATAGTAGTACTGACTTCACCTCTAAGTACAACCATATAATCTAGATCTGTTGCAAAAACAGTCGCCAGCTGTGTTCAGTGTAATTTTCATTATAAGAAAATATGTTTAATAATAGGTCCTCAATTATAAACCATAGCAAAATACGTGTTATAAAAATAAAGAAATGAAACCAACAATTCTAAAGCCTCAGAAGCGGAAAGGCTCATGCAAACGACTCTTCCAACGTATATTTCGGCTTCCTTTACTTATCAACTATTTTTTTAAAAAGTAAGCGTTTATGTGGATGATTGATATGAAAACAATTTATTATAAAATCCTAGGTATTAAATTTCAATGAAACTCACAGGTATGTCTTTATTATCTTTAGACATTTAATTAGTTAAAATCGGACTAGCTGGGAAAAATCGTATTCAAACCACATGAGGAAAGTGCTATTACAGGCTTTGGGCAATTACAAAAATTAAATAATATTTGCCCGCGGCCTGCAATAGGACACTTTCCTTTCTTGGCTTGAAATATACTATTAAACCGTGTAGGATACTCATGGAATAATTCAATTTTTTAAGAAACTATTTGTATTTAGAAATACAGGGTGAGTTTTTTTATCTTGAGACAACGGAATATCTCTAAAACACTGCATCAAATCAAAAAAAGATCTTAATAAGATTTGTTATAATATAGGGGGCTCACTAAATGGTGCCGAACTCGATCCCCCACCTCATCCCCCTCCCCCCCCCAGAGTGGGGGAACAACTTTGAAATCTTAAATAGGAACCCCCATTTTGTATTGAAGATTCGGATTCTACGCCATCAAGTATGTAGTTTCTGTTTGAAACTTTTTTTCGATTCGTTACAGATTGCGCTGTAATCGCAAAAAAACATGATTGTGAACGTCTAGAAAAAATACACAAAAAAGAGAAGCAAGCAAACATGATTTTGTGTTTTCGTGTTTTCGTCGATGGATCGGAAGAGGTGGTCCAGTGTCTTGGCCTGCGAGATCGCCAGATCTTACTTGCCCTGACTTCCTTTTTTGTGAGGCCATTTAAAGTCTGAAGTTTATACAGAAGTGCCAATCACGAGGGAAAACATGATTGAATGAATCACCAACGCTTGTTCAAGGATTACGCCGGAAACACTTTTCAGTTGTGTGCAATCATTCCAATTGCGAATAAATAAATGTATCGAAGTGGAAGGGCACATTTTCGAACACACTTTCTGAAATGGGTATGATAAAGTAAAGTTCTTCGCTGTTGAATGGCTTTTTGAAATGTTATTTAATGTTAAATAAAAAAAAAAAACACAAAATCATGTTTGCTTGCTTCTCTTTTTTGTGTATTCTTTTCTAGACGTTCACAATCATGTTTTTTTGCGATTACAGCGCAATCTGTTAGGAATCGAAAAAAAAGTTTTAAATAAAAACTACATACTTGGCGTAGAATCCGAATCTACAATACAAAATGGGGGTTCCCATTTCAGATTTCAAAGTTGCCCCCCCTTCCACTCTTGGGGGTGAGGTGGGGGATCGAGTTAGACACCATTCAGTGGACCCCCTACATTATAACAAATCTTATTAAGATCTTTTTTTTTGATTTGATGCAGTGTTTTAGAGATATTCCGTTGTCTCAAGATAAAAAACTCACCTGTATATGAGCATAATTCTAATTTATAAATTGAAGGCAAAGTTAATATTTTCAATTTTTTAAACGCTTCTTTACACGTTTCTCGAAAAGCAATGTCTGACGGCACTCTGACAGCACACTTTTGCAACAGAAACATGTGCTGCCAGTTACCACTATTCCGTACTATAATACTGTAACGTAATTGCGAATAAAAATTGGCATTACATAAATTTAAAAATACATGTTGACTGCAATATTTAGACATAAATTTAAGAGCATAACAAACTCCCCGCAGACGTTCACAAAGCAAGTTAATATGAGCCCCCAAAGTCAAAGTGGTATCAAACAAGACGCCCAACAGTCTAACATCGCCTGCATAAGCAATACCAACTGAACCTAGACAATCTTTTTTTTTTAATTCTTTTAATTTATAAAATGTGTTTGTCTCCTTTAAACATATGTTATATTGATCAGACCAAATTCTTAACCTTTTGATAAACATTAGTGATTTGATGGTATGATCCTTTTAAATCTTTCTCCGTAATAATAATCGTGGTATCATCCGCATAAATGCATAAATGTGTATTATTGTAGTTACTAAAATAAAAACAAAGGTCGCTAATGTAAATGGCAAAGAAAGTGGCCCCAAAACTGACATCTGAGGCACTCCCTGAATTAAATTACTGATATTACTAGTTACTGAGCTATCTGTTTTAACAAACTGAGGCCTATTCAAAAGATATGATTTTAAAAATTAAAAGAAATTCCACGAATACCGCAGGTTGGTAAGTCGACTAAAGATTATATTTTGAAAAAAATAATGGTAAAAGTTGTGCAGTAACAATTATTTCAATAAGTTTGGAAATACTTGAAAGTAAACGGAGAGCTCTATAATTGTCAAAGGCATTTTTATCTCCTTTCTTTTATATAAAGCTTTAACCACCGCTACGTTGAGCATACTCGGAAATTGTCCAACACGAAAAGATAAGTTAATATTTCACACACACCGAGCTTAATTCGTTTCAATAAATTATTTCGTCAAAACTACATGATCCAGTAGATTTGAATTTATTTATTGTATCTAGAACATCAAAACGTGTCACAGCGGAAAGAATGTCTGCTAAGAGGAGTTACACTGTATCGAACAACCTTTATTTTACCTGAGGTGCAGAATATTTCCCAGATTCTTTAAACGGGGTAGAATCAAAAATGCAATTTCCATCCCTCTAAAGGCACTTCAACATATTTACGAAAAAAAAACTCCCTTCGAAATTCATATCTGTTTACCCAAAAACAGATGAAATACGTGTCTGTATTTGACTTCGACATCGAAAGTTCTAACTTGTAGGGTCGTGTGGGAACACTGGAAAAGAATCAATATATCAGTATTTTTTATGTGACTATGTACCTACTGTACAGTATACTATTGAGCGCGCTACTAAACTCATAATCTCCTAATTAAGCATGATAACGGTAACGTACCTTAACAAATTTGATACATTCAATTTGGACTATTAAATACATCCTTGATTAATTCAATTTAACTTATACCAACGTACTTGCAGATATGTATGGGTTTCATTAACGTTTATTTAAGCCTTGGCTAGTAATCGAGTTGCACGTTATCTAATTGAATTTTACGGCTAGCAGAGGATTACCTTGAAAATTGGAAATGTAACGACTTCAATTACACGAGGGAACATTTGATTGCGCTCCTACACCATTTGTGGAGGTTTGAATAAATAATTTTATTGGAAGCATTTATCGCAGAACTGCTAACAATGATAGCGGCCAATTGTCGGCACTATTTTAACATTCAATAAAATTGGGAAGAGTTCCGGGAGCTAGTTTCTTCCACAGCCCGCATCCTCCCTTATATTTATGGATCGAACATTTCAGCACCTTTCTCCGGCGTGCTTTATTCGTCCTGAGCAAGCAGAAGATACAGGCCATAATAAAAAGAGATATGTATCGCGCCCATAAAGCTAGCTCTCTATTTTCTTTCCTTTTCGTTGGTTTCTCGGATTCGAACTTATAAAAATTATAATAGATGATTTATGGCGAATACGAATATCGACTATGTAAATGTTGCTCAGACAGGGAAATACCAAGTGGCGTAGGTAATATTTCGCTTATTTTATTACACCGTCCTGGAGGAATTTACTGTGTAACAAAATACGTGTTGTGTTTTTACATGAAATAGTATACGCTGCTTAAATAGGCCATTCTAAGGGAAGCCAAATTAGGTTTAAAGTATTGTTGCAACCAACTTTTGGGCAAGCAATTTAATTAAAACAACATTAACTCTGTTAGTGTAACTTTAATTTTATATTATTGCCCACTTTTGTGGAGTTAAATAACCTTAATAGCTCCTAAAATATTAGCCTGAAAATAAATCTAATATGCACCCTCCAGAGCGTGGGCGAAAAACCGACGTCATGTAAGACCAACATTATACAACCGGAAGGCCTTCTAAGGAATTCCCTCTTGCCGATTTATGCATTGCAACGTCTTAAAGTTTTATTTAAAGTATCATTAATACGTCCGCAAGAAGCGTAAGTACATAAATCCGTAATTAATCTTCGTTCTGGTTTAGTTTTTACGGTGGACGCTTTTTCAAATATTAGCTTATAACTATTTAAACTGGGTCTTTGTTTTTCAAATTTACTAAAAAGAGATTCTAAAGGCGGAAATTCAAAAAAAAAAATGGAATATATTGAACAGGAACAGACACAGATTCAAATATTGCTATGTAGATTATACAGGTCCAGTTTAGCTCCAGAAAACATACCAAAAAAATTAAATAAGGTAAAGGCTATCTCCCAAATCCCCCAAACCCTCGTACGCCAAGGTTAAAGCACAACATTCACACAGAAAAGAAATGCGTTAGCGAAACTTTCTAGAGCAGAGGTCACTACACCCTCAACTCCTAATGGAAGCATTTATTAATAACCAGTATATTACAGTAATACAATTTTTGTATAAAATAAGTATTTGATAACATCTCCATTGAATTAAAAATAAGAGAAGCAATCAGAGCCATGTAGACGAGCCATAATAGAAGGAAGACTCATTGAAATATGATCAACAGATGAAACAATGCAGGTGTCGGTACGCAGAGGTTGCCTAAAGACATGGGTTTTTTCTCCAGTGCTCTGGGAATTTGTCATCGACGAACTCTTTGCAACCCTAAATAATGCAAACTACTATAATCAGGAATAAGCAGATGATATTGCAACACTCATATTGGGAAAACGGGAAATTCTAAGCTCATTCTGCGAAAATAACACTAGTTCTCTTCACAAGCAGAGGAAAGCTCGGTCTCATAGTGAAACGGTTTTCATTTTCAGCCAAAATGCTTAATTCTTAGGAATTATTCTTGACTGGAAGTTAACCTGAATCAAAATCTCGAATAGATGACAAATAAAATAAACTGACACTAATGACAACCTGCACAGCAATTGGAAAAAAAAAACATGGGAATGCGCTGGTTGCGTACTGCAGCGGTTGATTAGATTAGGATTGGAGTGGCTTATGGACCTGTTTCACTGCGACCTTTTTAGATCTATTGTGATCCCCTTTATTCCTATGGGACGCCCTGTAATTTTGCCCTCTTATTTAGGCCTATCATCTTTGAGAGCGGCTTCTTTGTGTAGATACTAGCTGTTGGGTTCTCCACGCCCATTACTAGAAACCTTGTCCTTGCCTTCACATTCGCACAGCAGATGAACTGGTGTTTCTTTCTGCTCTTGGCAGAATTTGTAGGTCATCTACCAGCGTCATCTACCAGGCCTATGTTGTACAAATGCCTATCTAGTCCACAGTGATTAGTCAGCAGATCTACTATCATTTTGACATCTTTGTCCAATAGATCCCTAGTAAATTCTGGACTTTGCTCCTTTAGCTCCTTTTGCCTGTCTCTGTCCGGTGATTTTTGCCACCATTCTCTGGACTGATTATGTATCCATACATTAATGGATTTTTTAATTTGTGATTTGGTAATGCCGAAAGAAGGGCCAGCTCCAACCAATGACGTTAACGAACCTCGCCTGGCCAGCTCGTCCGCCGCCTCATTTCCTCTCACACCCAAGTGGCTAGGGACCCAGGCCAAGGTTAATTTCCTTTGGGTGCTCACCTCATTTAGGGCGCTACACAGTCCCCAATCTGCTTAGAGTCCACGCTTATGGAACTAATCACTTGACTGACTGTCCAGAGAAAATAGCGACGCTTTTACCTGGCTCGGTACATCTTTCTATTTCTCTGACACAATGGTAAATTACAGCAACCTCAGCCTGGAACACTGTTGTGTCTTTGCTGAAACTTACCGAAAGAGCCTTTTTAGTCTTCTTAACGTATTTGCCACCCAGATCAGGAAACTGAGAATGCAAAGGTATGCAAGAGAGTACATGGACCGAGAAAAAATCACGTCGCCGTGACTCTAAAAGATCCAAAGTGGAAGATGCAAATCAGGCCGTCAAGGAAAAAGCATGAACTCAAGATGGGAAGCAGAAGTCAGACAAATGGGGGGTGAAAAGAAGATGATCGAGGGCAGCAAGAAAAGAACTCGGCAGAACCCAAGGGTACGATAGCGAGGCAAAGTCAAGACTACAGATGTCAGTAATAAAGCAATGTTACAAAAAAAAGAAACCCTGAATCAAGAGCAAGTGGATCTGATACAACAAACATAAAACATAGAGACCATCAAAGAGGACGACTGATGAACTACTGGAGCTTAGTGGGAATCATGTTCGCACCGTAACAGGTCTCCTTGCAGGGCACTGTATGTATACTGAAAGAACATTTACAGAAAATTGCAATAGACATTGGAGATACCAATTGCAGACTGTGTAATGGGATGCCAAAGTATATACTTACAACATTCTGTGTGAATGCGAGGCTCTGGATGCAAAAAGACAAGCAATTTTTGGCAAGCCAAAAATTAATCTAGAAGATTACTTTGATCAGCCAGCCGGGGTACTAGGATACTGGAACGGCTAATATAATCTAATGGATAAGAGATATGGGAGACCAAATACAAAAAACCAAGCGGCTTCGATGTTTCCGGAGACTTCAGATCAGACGGCTCCAACTTGAACAAAAGTACTTGGATAGTTTTTGCTGAAGCGAAATTGCCTGTTTCTCTCTGAAAACATTCGCCGAAAACTGAACGAGGCGATAGATGACAATGTGGATTTTTTTTTTAATAGTCCCACACTAACTCGCGTGCATTTCATACATTTAATAAAAGTGATGCTCAATCATGGAATAGTCAGTAAAGGTAATTTAAAGAACGGCAATCTGCAATTACCAAAAGCTCTCTAGATCTAAATAGATAATCTTAATTGCCCAAATGGATCGCTAAAGAATCTACAAGGGCAAACTGTAGGGTACTCAAAACGGCACATTTTCTTAGATCAATTTAAAAAATAACTGCCGCCTTGCGCCGAATGATGTAATAAAAATGTCCGATACCTTTGTAGGGCATTCATAATTGCTTGTCAGGTTAAAATCTTAATTGATTTTATATTAGAAGTCTTCGGGTGTCTCCGAGGGTGAATGAATGTCGAACATTCAAAAGGAAATTTAATATGACACTAGAAAATTAATGACGCTCGATAGAACAGAAGAGCCCTTCCATCTATTCAGTGGGAATCGCGTTTCGCCTAATTACCTCATGTTCTCGTAAGTGTCGCTGATGCTATGTACCGGTAGAGTTCTTGCCGCGTTTTGCGGAAGATTGCCGTATTACCCCGTAACAACGTTTCGGTGGCTGTAATAGGAACCGTTGCGAGGACATTGTCCTTAATTAAAGTACCATTAAATGCAATTTTCCTTATATAATGACATAGGCACCTTTATAACATACCATTAGAGCAATAAACATTATTTAATCTGCGTGTAAGTATAATTAGTAATGTTTGCGAGTGTACCATAGATTTTTAGTAACAATATTCCATGACAATGCATTACAAAATCAATTGTAACTATATTTAAACTTAGAAATTACAGGAACAAATTGAAGAAAAAGTAAAAGGGGTGAAAGAACAGGAAATCAAGTTAGTAGAAGTAAATCAAGCTTAAGCAACATCGCTGAAAAGTTTAAAGTCAATATTTTCTCAGTATAAGATTCAATAAAAGGGCACGTGAGAAGTATTTCTAGCACTGTTATATTGGAAACAAATTTTCTGGACAATGCATACAAACGTACAGCAAATAAAAGCTTTAAAGTAATTAAATGTGATATCTGTTCAAGTGCTTTGGTATATTAAACCTTTTATTGTATGTGTATAAAATTTGCTCTCTTTTGAAGTCTGTCAATTTTATTCCTATATACAACGTGATCAGATTATTTTAGACTTACTTTCACATTTGGTATTGATGGGTAAATGAAATAAATCCATTTGCATTACATTTTTTAATTCTACTACCGAATGAAGATTTCGAATAATGTTTACTTTTTCCCACGTTACAAACTTAAAAATAAAGAATGCAAGAAATATAATTTACATGTTTTTTATTTGCCAGAATTCATAACTTATTGACAAATATTTCAAAAAGAAATACTTTTTTTTAAATTTAATAGTAGAATTTATTTGTCAAATATAGGCTATTTTCACAGTCAAACGTCAACATAATACTCACAGAAATACAATGTAAAACCCATTAACCCATTAAGATCTGGTGTCCACTGTGATAGACACTTCCTGAGAGATCCAATACTTGACAGTGTTTTAGTGTAAGGTAAGAGTCGTAGATTCATCCATAACTTCTATATCATTAATACAAAATTAAAAACAAAATCGAAAACATGACATTTGGATTTTGTACGGAACCGTATGATAGGAACTCTAGATGGAACGCAACTGTAGAACGCCTAGTAAGCAAACTTAGTAGTAGGCTTCCAAACCAAGACAATAAAGGGCTAGCGTCGTTTTGCTGCAGGAAACGCCAGGAATCAGCAAATCATCAAAGAAGCAACACATAAGAAAGCCACTCAAGAATTTTTACCAAATCACTAAAATATCACAAGAAAGTCATAAAACATTAAAAAATTGTGCAAAACGATTTACTCGACATTCCCAATCTAGGGAATAAGGAATAAGTCACAAAGGAAGAAAAAATAGTAGATATCAGATCAGGTATGGAAAAGATTTTGTTGAGTTTGGAAATCTAAAACCTATAAATTTATGATCTGAAATTGTTTTAAGTCCCAACGTCTAATTGGGTTATTTGGACAACCTCCTTCTTTAGAATTTTAAATCAATTTCCAAGAAATAAGATAGTTTCAGATCACACAAACAAATCATCGATTTATTATTTATCATATTGAAAGATGATTTTCGTATTATTAGTAAAAAGATCAATTACTAATAGATCTCAAAGAATCAAAAACTATTTAAATCACAAAACAAATATCAATCTGGCCGAAACAAGTACCTAGATAGGTATAGTTTATAAATTTGTTTCCGGTCAAATTTGGAATCAATTTGCGTCCTTTCAGTATCAAAATTTTGAGCATTTTCACCGTTTTATATATGCATAAATTCACCAGGTAATAGTATATAATATATACTCAACGTAGACTTTCCATTTTACCATTCACATAAGGAGGAAAATCATTTACTGCTCATGTGGAAGTATCTTCTCTACGAGCACAGTCCTTATTAAGCTACCCTGATAACAGCAATACTGTCAAAAGTATGATATAGACAGTCCAACAGATTAAAATAGATTAGATTAGGATTGGAGTGGCTTATGGACCCGTTTCACCGCGACCTTTTCAAATCTATTGTGATCCCCTTTTTTCCCAGAGGGCCTTCTCTAATTTTGCCCTGTTAATTAGGTCTATCATCTTTTAGAGCGGCTTCTCTATGTAGCTACTAACTGTGGGTTCTCCTCCTCCAATATTAGAAACCTTGTCCTCGGTTCAAGGCCTTCACATTGGCACAGCACATGAACTGATATTCTTCCTCCTCTTGGCAGTATCTGCAGGTTGCATCATTTGCCAGGCCTATGTTGTACACATGTCTAGTCAGTGACCAGTCAGCAGACCTAGAATCATTTTGACAGCCCTCCTGTCTTTATTCAGTAGATCTCTCGTGAATTCAGGCCTCTGCTGCTCTAGGAACTCTTTTGCCTGCCTTTGACCCGGTGATTTTTGCCACCACTCTCTGGACTGATTATGTATCCATTCATTGATGGATTTTTTAATTTGTGATTTGGTAGTGCCAAGAGAGGGGTCGGCTCCAACGAATGACCCTGACGAACCTTGCCTGGCCAGCTCGTCCGCCGCCTCATTTCCTTTTACGCCCGAATGGCCAGGGACCCAGGCCAAGGTTAATTTCCTTTGGGTGCCCACCTCATTTAGGGCGCTTACACAGCCCCAAATCAGCTTAGAGTCAATGCTTGTGGAGCTAATCGCTTTAAGTGTGAACTGACTGTCAGAGAATGTAGCGACGCTTTTGCCTGACTCGGTACATCTTTCTATTTCTCGGGCACAGTGGTGATTTGCAGCAACCTCAGCTTGGAACACAGTCTTGTCTTTGCTGAAGCTTACGGAAGGAGCCTTTTTAGGCAGTCCAACAGATGGAAAACATTCCAATCACACATTTTAACAGATCTTTTCACAGCACAATTTTATTGCTGTTGTACTTTTTTTATTGAACGCAGTAACTTACTGAATCTTCATTATACATCTACATTATTACGCAAATGATAAGTTTGATGACATCGCATTTGTTATATCACTGGTCATTTACGTGTCAGTATAATGCTAAAAGTGCAATAAGTTCCTGCAAAATACATGATCAATACAAGAAATTTTTAAAGAATTTAATTCTCATTCTCATTTTACGGCAATTTCTGGTTGAGCATCATATTTGACTTACTACCAACTCTGTGTTCCATCTAATTCTCATTTTTTTTTTCTTATTCTGGTTTTAATTGATGAACCATAAAAATGACAATTAAATTAATTGATTAATTCATGTTATGAAGTATGTTCCTCTTAAATGTTCATACCTTCATAAAAAATTAATTTCACACAACTGTTGCCACTCCTAACTAATTTCATACTCCCTACTTTATGATTCTCTTCGAGCATGAGTAAGGGCTGCACTAGATTTGTGGAATTTTCTGAAGATCAGCTGAATGCTTTTCATAACGAGTTCTGACTAATGTATTGATTAATATAAAGTTCGTTACAGCCTTATCCTACTATTTTATAAACCAATTTTCCAAGTCGTTTACTTGGTCGTTAGGATTTTTTAAAACATGTTTGCATGTAGAACCAATTTCAAGACCAAACTTAAAGAGAACTTATGAAAGTCTTCAGGGTGACTTGGATAATTCTCCATGTTTAATGCTAGCTTGTCACGTCATTTTTTTATAATTACTAAGATAGTTAATTACTTACTTTCATTAATAAAAAAGGACTTCCGTACCTAAAATGTTTCTTTAAAACTTTTGCAGCTGCACTTTGCCAGTTACATCTAAAAGATAATTATCATTTCCAAAGCCATAATCGAATGCATTACATTAATGGTGACAAGGATGTTTTCACATGGAACAATCTTTTAGAATTTAGTTAAGGTAAATAAACTACAACGTATTTGGGTTTAAAATTAAATATTGCTATTTACTGAAAATAAATGTACCATATACAAAGATATAAAGTTTATAGCTGCGTTAAATTGCTCTTCGCATGACTATATTACCATCCACAATGTAAGAGTATGGTATAAACACTTTAATAACAACTGAAATTCGTTAAACTTCATTATGTTTAATGTCAAATCCCCAAGAATGAGACACTATGTCTGTAAACGTTGTAGCTGTGCGTGTTTAAGCTATGTTTCAGGTAACTTTTCAATTAAGTTTACGAACAAAACAAGCGGTAAAATCCTACAAAACCTACGCCATGACATGAATAATGCAATTGAGGTACCTTTAAAAAAAAAGGACTACCATTGATGAAGATATACGTTTTGTGATCAATATATCAGATGCTTGATCTGTGTTCGTGGTGGTGCCGGTTCTTACGATAAATCAATATAGTTTCCCCAAAGACCGCGGCATATCAGCGACCACGGATGTCACGGTAACCCGCCTTAGCTAAATCATCCCCTAGATACTATTAACTCATAAATGGAGAAAAATCATACCGGCAAGGACACCGTCACCTTAAAATAATAAATTTTGGGAAGCCGCAGTCCTGCGGATTCCCTCCAAATTTATCGCTTGTGTCGCTAACCCACTGGGCGGAACCAATTCGATACGTTATAAAAAGTTATCTCAACATTGGCCATATGAAAACCATTGTGTTATATACCTCCGATAGTATAGAAAATAAACGACTGCTCCGGATGGAATGTAGCATACAATTGCGTTCGTTAAATACAAATTCACTGAATAAATATCGTTGGTTTATATAAAACCGAATATTATTCAATTATTTTGTTTCCACTTTGCGATTTAAAATTAATGAACCTCAGAGCACCTGTATGTGTGCCGAACACTATAAAATTTGTAAACACTAACGAAATGTAGTATTTTTCAATATATCCGTACAGAACGTGTAAGGCCAAACATACATTACTAAAACATTCTAGCTATTACTACAAAAGGGCATGAATCGAATTTATTTCAGAGACTATAGTCTGAAGTAGATCAAAAGGAAAAATAGGGAAAAGGGTAATGACAAAAAAAGAATTGAAACAAATATACAAAAGAATCAATGTAGTAATTGAAATGATAAACAGTCCACATAAATATACTTCAAAAACATAAAACCAAGTACACATTAATTGAATCAAAACACTTAGTTCACAGTCAAACTTTTAAAGTTTTCTTAAATTTATTTGTACTATATTCCAACTATCAGGAAGAATGGATCTATAGGATGTTGATTGATTAGTACCGGCAATACATCTTATTGCTGCTTTTTGTTTACTGAAGACTTCATTGGCTGAAGAGATGGAGTCCCAAAGAAGAATTCCACATAACAACCGTGATTAGAATTCAGCAAAAATATATAATTTTTAGCAAATTAGTACTTACTGATTGTTTAAGTTATCTTAGTTTTAAAATTAAAGTATTTAGTTTGGAAGCTAGACTCACAATGATCCTTCCACTTTAGTGAGAAAGCTAAGGTCATGTTCAATAACTCAGCACAATCAGATTGTGCAGCAATATTATTTGAGATCTGTAAACTGGAATAGGAAGCGATTTTCTTAGATGGAATATATCATGTTTTGTTGTAGTTTAAGAAGAAATCATTCGCACAGCATCAGTTAACAATTCAGTCCAGTATATTGTTTGCGAGATGTTCAACATCTTGTTCGTTGCATGCACTGAAAATGGTTGTAGTCATCGGCATGATACACTCAAGTAATGAACAATGGTCACGGTGAAAGATTGCAAAACGTCAAAGTTGAAGTAGAACTAAGAAAGGACTTCGAAGATAGACAATAGACCAAATTTTTATTGTGAAACAACTGCAAGAGAATGCTTACGAACGAAATTTAAGCTTGAACATGCTCTTCATAGATTATAAGCAAGCATACAGCACCATCAAGGAAAGCAAGTTAGACGATGCATTTGAAAAACTCCGAATACCAAAACAACTGAGAAAACTAGTAGAAATGACAATGAAGAACGCACAAAATAAGGTAGAACTAGAGGGGGGATTATCGAGAGGATTCACGGTAAAAAAAGGGTTACGAGAAGGAGATCCATTATCCACAACGCTCTTCAACTTAGTTCAAGAAATCATTCTAAGAGGAAGCAGGATAAACACCAAAGGTTTAATATATGGCTACAAACGCCAGTGTCTGGCATAAGCGGACGATATAGTACGCATGACAAGATCCAGGAAAGAACTACAACATGCATTCAAGTTATTGGAAAAAAAAGCAAGGGAATATGGCTTGGAAATCAATGAGGAAAAGACGAAATATGTGGTCGTAAAGGACATGGACAAAACAAATATGATATAAAAATGCTGTGGAAATAGAAGCTGTAAAATAGAAAAGAGAAGAGAATAAGGCGTTCCACTAACTAATAGAAGAGATTAAGAAAAAGAAATAGATAAAGAATAGCAAAGGGAAGCAATGCAACAATGTTACCAAAAGTAATCAAATCGAAAGATATATTGAGAACAGCAAGAATAATAGTGTATCAAACATTAATAAGACCTACATTACATACGCCTGCGGAACTTGGACTATGAATAAGAAAGAACAAGATAAATTAGAAAATTGAAGCGTAGAATTCTCAGAGAGATATATGGGGTGAGTCAAAGACCGCGAAGTTACCAGAAGAGGAACAAACAGAGATATAACAGAAATGTACAAGATGCCAAGTATTACCCAAGTAGTTAGGATGCAGAGAGCGAGATGGCTGCGACATATAGGCAGGATGACAGAAGATAGATGGCTTAAACGAGTGCTAAAAGGTGGCGATGGAGGAAGAAGGAGAAGAGGAAGAGCGAGGATGAAATGGCTGGATGAGACTAGAAAAGATTTGAGGACAGTGGGATTGAAGGACTGACAAAATGAGTCAAAAGATAGAGGAAAGTGGAAAGAGAGAGTGAAAGATTTCGGAGCCAAGGGTCACTAGGCCTGCAGAGCTGACTTAGAAAACTAATTGCAAGTGTCAACGGATTTGAGGCAACAGGATAACACAAATCCTAAAGAGAAAATTGTGAAAATAGAAACAATGAGGGATTATAAGGCAGTAGAGAAAGATGTTAAAAAGTAAAGGAACATAATAGAATGCGAAATTGCACGAAAAAAAACAAAGGGCATAGGAATAGCTTGAAGATTTAAACACTATACTCATACAAAGGATTATTTAAGATAAAGAAAGCATTGCCTTAGAGATATTTATTTGTTTCAAAGTCGTATTGTTTACACAGACATTCTAAATGACAAATATTCTTCCTATTTTAAAAGCAGAGCAAATTCGCGCAATATATAAATACACAATTGAATGAATCAAAAATAAGGAGCAAGTAGTAAATATTCACAAGCCTAAAAGCAAATAACTTTGGCTTGGGTGCTCCTCTATAGAGCCATAAAGAGAAATGAGGCCGCGGAAGTACAGGCCAGACAGGAAATGTTAAATGCGGTTCATTGGAGTTGTGTCTTCTTGCAGCTTTTCTAAATTACAATCAAATAACTCTATTAAACAAGAGATACATAACACACTCAAAGAGTTGTGGCAAAAATGATCAGAATTGTGGTTCTCTAATTCTGATTCTATCTTATTAAGATAAGATATTATCTGAGTGCGGATATGACTCTTGTTGTATGTAATTACGCACAAATAGCATCCATACGCTATACAATTACAGACTTGGAGCACTGATAGCCTCTGGTGACATCACTATGTATTCTGTTCAATTTCCTTTTTTCCTGTGCATTTTCTTTAGATAGGATTGAAGTATTTTCTATCTATTCTATGATCTGTTTCCCAAGCATGTGGGCCAATTTCAATTTTGTGTTCTTCTATTCTTATTTTGAATGGTCTACTTGTTTCACCATTGTATGAGCATCCACATTCAAATGGAAAGCTGTATACACAGTTTTTACTTCGTTGGTTCATGTTGTCCGGTTTCCTTCTAGTTAAGTATGACCTTGTTGTGTTGGAGATTCTTGTCGCCGTTCTAATGCCGTATTGGTTGGCTAACCTTTCGATTTTTTCTGATAGGCTCTTTACATATGGAATTGTGGATGTGATTTTCACTTTTTTTATCAGGTCGCGTTTATTTTCAGACTTCGTTTTGGACAATATATCTTCTGGGTGTCCATTCATTTCGACTGTGTCAGTTGAATCGGATCATATGATTTTTGCTTTATCATATGGCTATCTTTCGACACCAATTTACATTACATATCAACCACCTGCGACTAATCAAACTTGAAGTTGCAAAATACCTATACGATAGAGCGAAAATCATATGCTCATATGCTGCATAATACTCTGATGTTATAGCAGTAATGTTCTGCTTCTTTTCCGATTTTTATTGTTATCTTTCTCCCTGCCTATTATTTGGTTTGCGAGCTAATTCATGCAAGCTTTTATATAAGTTAGCGTCGGCCTTTTTGGTTACTTTACTGTTTGTTTGTAATTGAAGCATGCTTGCCCTACAATCGGATAAATAAAAGCAAGAGCATAATTTGTATTGGTCAAATGTTTCAAGTGCATTTTTTTCCTAAGTTAGTCCCAAAATAAGTGATAAGAAATTAGATAGCAACAGCAGTTTCAGATTTTCATCTAAAAATGAAACGAGTATAGGTGAAATAACTAGTTGAAAGGTAACAGTCTGGATATACATGTGTTTACACACCTCCCTCACATAGTCTGGTATATTAACATGTTCAATGAGACCCCTGGGAACCTCGCCCACGCCTATCTCCTAGAGCATATGGTCGACCTACGCTATAATAATATAAAACATGCTTCTGCACAAACAAAGGTGTTTCCGATTCGTGCCCACAACTAACATTTTAAGTAATATTATATAAATCATAACTAACCATGTTATATGTCATTTTACACTTAGACAATTCCCCAGACAATTATCTTCAATAACGATATTCCTTCCCACACGTGCCTCCATTACAATAGAGTAGAATAAGTACGCAAATATGTATGTAAGCAGTTCGTTAGTAAACATATGGCTTGCTGAACTTAACGCTAAATACACCAACGTTAAGTTCGCAGCATTCTCCAAACCACAACATCGGAGTTTAGATTAGAACTATAACGTAACTTCGTCGAATTTTGGTTACCGTGCATATTGCATCACTCATTTTGAAATTAGTGCCACATGGATGTGGAAGCAGCTAAAATTTCGCACGTCCGTCTAATGAGGTTGTCTCAGAGGATGCTGCATATACAATGTTTATGATGGTCATAAAGACAATTGTACATACTTGTGATCTCTAGATGCATGCCTGATTAAATAAGAGTTTTCAAATAGGACTGTATAATGACTGCAAAGTAAGTAAATAATAAATGTATGTAAAATCATATGATGATTTAAATCCCTATTCAGTGAAGGCGATGCAAAAGCTAATACTGGTGCTGTCACATATTTTGTCGGGAATTCACAAACACTTAACGAACCTTATGAAGTGTAAAGATTATACATGAAGTGGAACCTTCGTGAATGATTTTTCATTGTAGACATAAGACACAAATAAAATGGTCATATATGTCTTAACCCATTTCAAAATAGCGCATTATTTTCAAATTTTCTACGGTAATCTAGGAACCGTGGGCTTACAAATTCGTTAGAAGCCGTTGTCGTTACCAGTAAGAATGTAGTTGTTTACGCCAGTTTAAATTTTATATTTTTATTTGAACATTTTTTGTTTTTCCTTTTTTTTGTTTTTCTTTTAACGTATGTCAGTTGTTGATATTCACTCGCCGCATATAGTTCGCATATATTCGCCGCGTATAGTTAATCCGCAAGTAGTAGTAAATCGCCGTATATTAGTTGATAGCCGCATATAATTGTTTCCCTTCCTTCCTGCCCCCTTACCCATTGAAACCCTTTTAATTGTATGTGTTGTGTCACGGTTCGAGACGCGGATGAGTTTAGGTGAGTTTAAGTTGAGTATATATCATTATTTGAACCTATACGCTACACATTTTGGTCCTTCGAGCCGGATCTTTGGTTGCGGTTATATTAATACGTGTACCTAAGTTACCGATTAACTCTATTTTAATTTTCTTAAACATCGTCCGTGTTTTTAAAAAACCGTATTTGTTAATTTAATTCACGGGGTTCGCAGTTTGTATTTGCTATATTTTTCAATATTCAAACAGCACTCGTTTTCAAGGTCATTTGTGGCATGTGTGTTCTGGAGGGAGGCAAGGACTGGGATTTTCTTTTTTGCAAATACTATAGCTTCATCGTTTTCTATTGGTAACAGTTACTTTATTGGTGTTTGTTAGTTGTTTACATTTGAAACTTGATTTCACGATGCCGCTTACCGAGAAGGAAATTTCTTTAAAATTTTTAGAATCAAAAAAAGAGGCTTTATTTCTTCGCATACAAAATTTGTACGATATCAGCTTAAAAGTGAAATCTCCCATTGCCTTGAAAGAGTTTAAAAAAAATACAATATGTTAGAGGAAACAAATGTGATTTTATTAAGATAGTAGATTCTATTAATGAACATAAACTAGAACTAGATGATAAATTTGTGCCAAATTTTAATCCAATAGATAGTATGTACAGATTTACTGTAATATCAAAGCCACTGCGAAGCAGATATCAGAGGTTAAATTCGAGAAGGGGCTGAATCGAATGTCGCGACAGCTGTTTGAAAGTTGCCTAAATTGGAGTTACCTAGTTTTAGTGGTATTATCCTGTTTTTTACGAGACTTTTAAAATCTTGATACATAATAACTCCGATTTGGACGCTATTAGTAAATGCATATTTAATAGGAAAGCTTAGCGGTAAGGCTTTGACAGTTTGTACAGGTGTTCCACTTATCGCGGACAATTACAATATTATTTGGAAAGCACTGGTAGATAAGTATCAAGACAAACGTTCTTTAGCTGCTTCTTATATAGAACAAATTTTGAATTTTAAACCTGCGCATACCGAATCATCGCATTGCCTTAACGCATTTTGGAAAAATTGATACAGCAGTTAAGGCTTTAAAAACCTTAAACATTACCGATTTGTTTGATTTTGTTATATCGCACATTGCACTTTCTAAATTGGATACCGAAACTTTTCGTCTATTTGAGCTATCTCGTACGGGTTGCAAATCGGATATACCGACTTACGAAGAAATTTTAGAATTCATTAGGGAGCAAACTAAGATCTTGTCTCGAACTAAAAATATGAACCCAATGTTAGTAAAATTAGTAAGCCATCTCTTCAGAAACCGGTTCGTTCATTCCTAATTAATCATTCTAGTAACGCACATAACACGGGTCATAATTTGGTAATTTGCAATAGTCCACATTCAATTTTTAAATGTGATAGTTTCTTAAGATGGAACCGCACGATAGATATAAATCCGCCAAGGAAAAGAATTTATGCTTAAATTGCTTAAGCTCTCGCCACAATATTAATAATTGCCACTCGCAGAAATTTTGTAATTCTTGTTCGAGCCGCCATCATACCCTGTTGCATTTTAAAAGACCGCGTATTGGAAAAGACATACCACAGAATAACATTGTCACTAAATCGCCCTCGCAAGAGATACACCGCAAATCGCAACTACTAGTAGCTTTTGTTCGACTGGTGATGATACGCGATTGGTTGATAGTGCGCGTACACTATTTGCTGTCTACCGCTTTAGTTGGAATCTCTACGCCTCTAGGAAACAGACTATACGAGTGTTAGTTGATTCTGGAAGTATGTCGAATTTCCTAACTTTAAATTGTTGCAAAAGTTTAGGATTACCGCTCCGCAAATTTGAATCCTCTATTCAGGGAATTGGTAGCTACGAAAGACCAGTAAGAGGTCAGGTAGATATGGTTGTTAATTCGCTTCGCCACTCTGATTTGTTTATGCAATTAATGCTTTGGTAATTGATAGTATTACTGATAGATTGCCCGCCAAAAAACGTAGATATCAAATGTTAAGATATTTAACCCAACTTCCATTAGCAGATCCTTCATTGATACGCCTCCGAAATACACGCATACTGGGTGCCGATTATTTGCACAAATTATGGGCATACAAAGATCGTTGTCCAATTAATACCAACTGCACTTGAAAGTATTTGGTTATATCGTTTTGGGAAAAGCACCTGTTGTGTTCTCGGGTGATATAGTTGCGCGAAGTTTTTGTACATTTGTAGAACCGCTGGAAGTGTCGTTAAACAAGTTTTTCGATTTAGAAGAAGTTCCGCCTACTAACGCGATAAGTACTGATGATTTGAAATGTGAAGCGATTTTTTCGTCCACATGTAAACGCGATAGTGTTGGTCGTTATATTGTTTCTTTGCCCTTTAAGGAGAGCCTACAAACTTAGGTGATTCATATGCTATAGCTAAGAATAGATTTTATGCCTTGGAAAGAAAATTTGAAGCTTTACCGGAATTTAGAAACTGTATTCGGATGTTATGCAGGAACATATCGATAAGGTTATATGACTTTAATTGCCGAAGATGACGTTCCTCAACCAAATTACTTTATACCGCACCACGGTGTATTTAAACCTGAGAGTACAACCACACCATTACGCATAGTTTTCGATTGTAGTACCAAAACGACTAGTGGGAAATCTCTCAATGATATCTTATATACTGGTCCGAGTTACATAGCGATGTTATGACAATTCTCTGAATTTTAGATTAATGCCAGTTGCAGTAACTGCTGATTTAAAAAAGATGTTTCATCAAATCCTCGTTGCTTCTGAGTATAAACAGTTTCAATTGCTTCTATGGAGAAGTGATTGTAAACAATCGTTAAAGATCTATCGTTTTAATCGCGTTATATTTGGCTTGAGATCTTCACCCTATTTAGCTTTGCGTATTATTAAGCAGCTAGCGTCTGATGAATATAGTGCATTCCATTGGCAGCGGAATAGTATTGAGAGACACATATGTTGACGATTTTATTGGTAGCGTGACAGACTACAAACAGCCAAAAATTATATCGCGAATTGTACCATTGTTCAGGGCCGGGGCTTTGAAATTGTTAAATGGTGTAGTAACTCCTCTGAATTTTGGAACATATTCCAAAAGAACATTGTTCACCGCATATTTTGAATTTGATACTGGTGATACGTCTAAAGTCTTGGTTTACAATGGAACGCAGACGCTGACTCATTCTCATATACAGTTAACGCAGGCAAGAATAAGTGTACAAGCGCAACATGTTGTCAACAATAGCACGAATTTACGATCCACTTGGGTGGTGCCCCTGTTACGCTTTTCGCAAAGCTATTGATTAAGAATTATGGTTGCTGAAATTACATTGGGATTCAGAACCTCCTCAATCCGTATTGAGCTGTGGACTGGATTTTGCGACGATTTTCCGTGTTGCAGATTTCCAAGTACCTCGCCACATTTCTATATTTCCAGAGTCTACGGTGGTAATCGCTGGATTTGCTGATGCCTCTGAAAAGGCTTATGGCGCAGTTATCTACGCTCATGGTGTTTGCCTAATTCTAGTGTTAAAGTTTCATTAGTTTGTGCTAAATCAAAAGTTGCGCCAGTGAAAACGGTGTCAGTGCCTAGATTAGAACTTTGGCGGCTTATTTATTAGCTAAGTTGTTAATTTAGTGATAAATACCTATAATACGCGCATTAGTATTAGAAAGATTACGCATTTTCTGATTCTTTGGTGGCCTCAGTTGGATAAAGGGTTCGCCACAACGTTGGAACACGTTGTCGCAAATCGTGTTTCTAAAATTCAAGACATTATAGAACCGCAATTCTGAATCACGTTAGTGGAAACGACAATCCAGCCGATTGTTTATCAAGAGGATTAACGCCCAAAGCTTTAGTAAACCACCCGCTGTGGTTACATGGCCCTACTTGGCTTTCTGAAACAGAAGAGAGATGGCCCATTGAAGAATCTCAGGAAGAATTCAAAGTTTCGTTAGAAGAAAAGCTAAAACGCTTTTTACGCAAAAACAGAAGGCTCATTTGAACACCCACTTTACGACTTAATTTGTAGGATGTCTTCTTGGTCCAAATTATTGAACGCCCTTGTATATGTTTGTCGATTCTTGAAGAAGTTGCATAGCAAAGGTCCTATTACTGGTAGAGGACTTGAACAAAGTCGAAAACATTTTGTTACGAGTAGTCCAATGAAGCATTTTGTTGTGAATTGTTGCATTTGGAAGAAGGGATCCTGTCCGCCAAATATAAGAAATTTAAATCCATTCGTTCATGATGATTAATTCGAGTAGGAGGTCGTTTTGCGTAACGCCCCGTTAGATTTTGATCAACAGCATTCCTATCTTATTGCCAAAGAATGATTCGTATGTCAATTTAGTCATTGATCTTATTATCACCGCAAGAATTTCATACAGGCCCGCACTTGCTTCTATCGCTACTAAAGGCAAAAATATTGGATAATTTCTGGACGTAGTATAGTTCGCAGAAGAATAAAGCAATGTAACCTATGTTTTAGAAAAAATCCTAAACCGACATACCCTTTGATGGCTGATTTTACCATTCCCGCGTGTTACACAAGCTAAGCCGTTTCTAAATACGGGATCGATTATTCTGGACCCTTTTATATACAATGAGTAGGAGAAGAGGAGCTAAAAGTCAAAAGGCATACATCTGCTTGTTTCGTTTGCCTCGCTACGCGCGCCGTACACTAGAGCTAGCTTCTGATTTGTCGACGGATATCTTTCTAGCAGCATTTAAACGCTTTTTTAGCCCGTCGTGGTCCATGTCCACGATTTATTCGATAATGGACTAATTTTATTGGTGCTAAAGCCAAATTGGACGAAATTTACAAGTTCGTTGTTTCGGATGAGTATAATTCTACTATAAGTCAAGACTTACTTCGTTACGCATTCGATGGAAATTCATACCGCCTAATGCCCCTCACATGGAGGTATGCTGGGAAGCGCAAAAACAAAAGTGTAAAGACGCATTTATCTAAGGCTATTGGTACGCAAATTTTGACATTTGAAGAGTTTGCAACTGTGCTAACGCAAATTAAAGCCTTGTTAAATTCTCGCCCGCTCTGTTGGCTTAGTTCTGATCCGCAGACCCCTACCGCTAACGCCCCATTTTTAACGTTTACCCCTCTGCGGTTTTTACGGCTATTGATGTTTTAAGTCAACCGATAAACCGTCTTACGCGCAAAGAATTCTTAGACAAGTAGTTCAATCGTTTTGGAATAGATGGCATTTAGAATATTGAATACATTGCAGGCTCGCCAAAAATGGAATACTTTATCATGCCTGTTAAAGCAGGGATGGTTGTACTAATTAAACAAGACAACGTCGCTCCTCTTCAGTGGCCTTTGGGGTAATTGAAGAGGTATTTCCCGGTGCGATGGCATCGTGAGGGTAGCAAAAGTTAGAACAAAAACGCGGTTTATCAGAGGCCAGTGGTTAAACTGTGCCCTTGCCTTTGCCAATGAGATTTGTTGTGTTGTTGCGCCACTTCAGAACATCTCATTTAGTTTTACTGATTTTTTTTTGCATTTGTGCTGTTTGAATTGATTACATCACTTTCAGCCGGGGGGATGTTTACGCCAGTTTAAATTTTATATTTTTATTTGAACATTTTTTGTTTTTCCTTTTTTTTGTTTTTCTTTTAACGTATGTCAGTTGTTGATATTCACTCGCCGCATATAGTTCGCATATATTCGCCGCGTATAGTTAATCCGCAAGTAGTAGTAAATCGCCGTATATTAGTTGATAGCCGCATATAATTGTTTCCCTTCCTTCCTCCCCCTACCCATTGAAACCCTTTTAATTGTATGTGTTGTGTCACGGTTCGAGACGCGGATGAGTTTAGGTGAGTTTAAGTTGAGTATATATCATTATTTGAACCTATACGCTACAGTAGTTAATTGTAAGATTAAGAAGATTCTTGCTTACCAGCATTTATTCAATTGCTTAAGTAACATTTGAAAATATTATTTATGTGCACGCACAAAAAAAAAGTTTATTTCGAGAGAAATTATTATTTTGAGCTTATTGATTTTTTTACACTTATGGTAGTTATGATTGTTCAAGACATTTAAGTAGAAAATATTTTTTGGAGCTTCCCACTGTGCTAGCAGATGACGCCACCCTTAGATCGCGAAACTGCTCACAGAAGGCGCTAGTATACCGTGCGTCAATTCGCAAAGGAAATTTCTGGCGTGAATGACTGGAACCTCCAGGGAAGATTTCTGCTCGAGTCCGCGCGGCAAATATAAAAATACACGCATGAGTAGGGAACAGTCAGTCTATATCGGAGAGAGCTTAGTGAAAAATCGAAGCGCAGCGAGCGAGCGGAGGACATGAATCAGATAGCAATTGAAGGGTGCACGGGAATAACGATCAAAGTCCGTATTCATACATTAAGAGATAAATGAATTTTAAAGTTTGACACTTAAAGGTTTAAAACGAAACTACATTATAGCAACTTTGATTTCTACGGACTACGAGCGTTTTTGAAATAATTTGAACGCGCATTATTATAATACTCAGAATTTCCTACAAAATGGCACCCTTATCTCATTTTCACAAAAAATGGACTTTGATCGTTATTCCCGTGTACCCTTCAATTAGAAAATATAAATCCTAAAAATAAGTATTGTAATTAAGTGAATTAATTTAATAAGTGTTTTTAAGTAGTGTTTATTATGTTATTCGACTTTAACTATCGGAATAAATACTTTTTATTAAATTGATTTAATTGGTAAGTATTTAAAGAGATGATCAAAAATCAAGAGAGTGATGATAGAAACCGTAAACAGATTTACTTATTTGAGTTTCGTAGTAAATGAGAGTGGCTAAATTGAGGAATAAGATTACTCACGTCCACCCACTCAGTCTGGCTTGTTAATTTGTTTTATATCCCAAATGAACCACGGTATATCAAAAGACATAAATCCGCTAACGCTATATAATAATTAGCTTCTTACATTTTTTAATTATTTTTTTTCCACCAAACAACACTAACAAACTTTTAAATTAACCTTTTATCTTTTCATATACTATTACGCAGTTCGCTTTAGTGTTGATACTTTAATGTTATAGAACTTTTCTTCTTACATTCATTTCAGTTCCTATTAAATGAAGATTAATTGCTTTTTATCAACTTCTATCCAGGATTTGTCTAAAGCGATAACACTTTTATTTTTTAATTAACAAACTTTTTAGAACACTTTTAACCTTGGCGATAATTCACTAAATATATTGTATTTTACAGCCAGTGCATAAATTCTAATTTAAAAGAATAAAGTTTAATCGAAATATTAGAAAGCTATCCTGTTTAAAAAATCAAGATACTGGTAATTGTCTGGAAACTCAGAATCCTTTATGGGTATTGATAGGTATAAACTCTGGATGTGCTAATAGCAGCGTTCGGTTCAATCGAGTATTAGCAGTGCAAATCGATTCCGTATTTCTCCACCCTTTGCATGTTTTCACCCTCTGACACATGATCGGTGTGTGCGGCCAAACGGGATTGATCGTGTCTAATGTCGACAGTTTAATAACACCCACATTTATAATTTAAAATGGAGAAGGTGCCGCAATGCTGTAGCGCCCCACACCGTGGTTTAGAACAAATGGTAGTAATTTCGACACTTAAGAATGTTTAATGGGACCGCTTTAACTAAAAAAAAAAAACCTATTCTTAGTTTGCTTTTGTTGACATATTGTCTTTATTCCTTCTTATATTTTTACCATGTTGTTTGAAGCACTTCTTTTTACAAATGAAAACGGCAAGTTACTAATTAAAAACCTATTTTTTTATATTGTCATTTTAAACGAATGTGCCACGGACAAGAAGACATTGTTCTCGTTATTGCTCTACATACGATCTTTGCATTGTATGAAAGTTTTGCTTTGGGCTTGGCTTGTTACACCTTACACCTGCCCGCTCCATAAATATTGGTTGAACACACTACCATCACATAAATCCAATGGACTAGTTTCGGGGATGGACCCCAAGGTTTTTCACTGGTTCGACAGATTTGTGCAAATTGCCTTGCCTTATTCCTGAATAGTAGCAAATGCTCGGCCTTGTGGTGAAAGGTTTCTTCAAGGTTTTGTTTTCGGATTAATGAGCAGATTTCTTCTACCGTACCAGCTACAGATGGCGTTAATCAGCTCTCGGTGAGCTGAGATTTCCTTCACATCTAATCCTATTAAAAGCATTATAATATCGGCATAGGAGTGCACTTTGTCTACAACTAGAGGCATAACAACAAGAATAGAATTCCCTCCGCAGGGAACCTCTGTCTGCCCTGAATCTGGGTACATCTTCTCTCGTGGTAGTTAGGCAAACCTGTTTTAAGCATAGCAGTGCTTCAGCTTGCTATGATTGATTCTATGCCTAGGCTTAAACTGCATTGTATAGAGATGGAGCAATCACAGTATTCAATGCATCGTCTATCTGTGTAATATTCTTGTTAGTGTGTTTCAAACCATGTGCCGATGTTGTTCGTAATAAGATCCGCCTGCTCATAATACTAAACTTCGAGTGAGACTCTAACATCACAATATTTCAGATTGCTAACAAATATATCGGTTGCAAAGTCTCTGAACTCAATAAGTCTAATGTCATTTCTGCTTGAGATTCCTGAAAAAAAAATGCTAGATAGACACATAAGGAATGATGTATCGCTGTATCGTTCACTACACCAAGACCAGCAGGAACAGTAGGAAAATCTACAGAGACAGCCTTGCATGAGCTCACACAGAGAGCTGAGCATGATCTGCAAACTAAAGAAGTGCTTTTATACTCTTTCCTGGACGTAGAGGGAGCTTTTGATATCCACAGGGTGGAATTTTGTCACCCCTGCTGTGGAATATTGTCGTGGACGGAACTACTAGTAAGACTTGAAAATGAAGGGCATGAGCCTGGGATGAAGCCCAGGATGAATTCAACAACGTAGTGCTAGACAAAATGTAGAACGCTCTACAGGTTACACAAGAATAGACTGAAGAGAAGGGTCTTAACATTAGTCGCTCCAAATCGGCCATCATAGCATGTACGAGAAGGAGGAAGTTAGATGGCCTTGGACCGCTAAAACTCCGAAGTGATGAAATAAAACTATCAGAGGAAATGAGATATCTTGGATGATGTCATTCTTGATTCTAAGCACACTTGGAATCGGCAGTGTCAGAGAATTAAAACCAACCAGAGCGGAGTCAACACTTATGCTGGCTAAAAGAGCTGGTGAAGACGCATGGGATTAAGACGAAATGTGATATACTGGACATACATCACAGTTGACATATCTATTTAACAAAAAAATTTGAGGTGGAAATCATGGATCCGATAAGCTGGAATCAATTTAGGTTACAGAGACAAGTTTGGGGAATTGATCTAGTTTACAGGCGGATCAAAAACCGAGAATGCGATTGGAGCTGTAATCTATACTAAGGCGAGAACCACAATGATTACCCTTCTTCTCGGAAAATATGCCACGATCTTTCAGGCAAAGGCATATATTATTTAATATTGCCTAATGTTGCAACTAATATTAATCAGAGGGCTTATAAAAACAAGCCGATCTATATTGCAACAGACTGTCAGTCGATTCTGCAGGCATTAGTGAAAGTAAAGGTACATTCAAGACTGATTTGGAATCCCACAGCACGAGAGCAAGTAAGAAGTTGGATTAAAAAAAAATATAAAGAACACTGGGATAAAGCAACCAAGTAAATTCACCTTTCATAAGGGAGTATCAAAAAAGGAGACTGAAGAACTACTACAGCTTAGTAAGAATCATCTTTGCACCGTAATAGGTTTCCTTAGAGTGTACTGAGCACTGAAAGGACATCTACAGAAAATTGAGATCAACACTGGAGATAACAACTCCAGACTGTGTAATGGGGCGGCAGAGAATACTTATGACATTCTGTGTGAATGTGAGGCTCTGGGCGCAAAAAGAAAGGCAATTTTTTACAAGCCAAACGGGGAGGATTACTTCGATCAACCATCCAGAGACCTGTGAGTGCAAGGAACTAAGATACTAGAATGGCTGATATAATTTAATAAGTTCAATGATGATATGTCGTTGCTGATGCACGCATCGGATTTGGCAGAACTAAAGACAAAATCTAAGAAAGCGCTGAAAGCAGCGTGTGGTTGGTTTACTGCTAACAAATTAAAAGTGAATAGGTCTAAGACCCAACATTTTATACTTACCACACGGAACATTGGGCTGCAACCAGAAGTTTCTAGGTTTAACACTGGAAGCCAATGGGCAACATATATTTAAAGCTTGATTTCTAGACTGTCATCTGCATTGTATGGACTCGGAAGGCTGTTCTTTTCACGCATTACTGTATCACGGAGTGGCAAACGAAGCCCAAAGAGTGTTCATTCTTCAGAAGAGGGCAGTGAGATGTCTCTGTGGGCTAAAGTTTAAAGAAACATGCAAAGGTCATTTTAAAAGTAAGGGCATTCTTAACTTAGCGTCCATGTTCGTACTGCAAGTCGTTACCTTCATTCATAGTAATCAACACATGTCCACGCATAACGGGTACAACCACAGCTATTTCATTCGAGAGAATTTCAGAGTACCGTGTCACAGACTGGCAACTGCGGAAAACTCGACTAACTACTGGGGTCCAAAACTCTACAGTCACCTGCCGACTGAAACGAAATAGTTACCAACCCCACAATTCAAAGCTAGAATGAAGCCACTTTTAATGGAAATAGAGTGTTACGCAATCGACGAGTTCCCAACCCAGGCATTAGACACATCACGTTTAACGTGTGTAAATACATTTTAATATTTTAATTTTATTTAAAGTAATTTTTTTTGTTGAAGATGTTTATAATATTTTTACTAGAAATAAACTTATATTAAAAAAAGCTATATTAAAAATAGGGGCCAAAATAAAAAACAAAAGGCTGCCGGGTTTCCCGAAAATTCAGGTCAGACGGTTCTCATTGGCAAAAATATGTATCGGTGCTAATGAATCATATCATCATCCGAATCTTTGCTTATATCATCAAACACGTTTTGCAACAATCACGTCGTTTGAATTTCAATTAATCGAAAGGTAATAGTCAGATAAACAGGCCAAAAATTCCACATGAAATTCAAATGAATTTTCGCGTTTTCACTTAAAATAGAAAGACACTTGTTCAATTCATTGCAACCTAATCTACACAAAGAGCTAATGAAATAAACACTAAACTACAAGCAGTGCTACACCAAGGTTTGAGAGTTTATCCAATATTAATGCTAATTACGACGGTCAACAATTACATGAAGTGGATTCCCTTCCGTAGTAACTTCCGTGCGCTGCGTCTTTGCCATCGCTTCCGCCAGAACTGCATGTAGCAGCGTAATTCTTCAGAGACCGCAGTGTTGTCCGCATGGCCTGAAGTGACGGTAGCGATCGGTTTGGCCTGACTGAATTCACACCCCTGTTGTAAATTACCTACCGATTCGCTATCCGTCCCCCGAAACTGATTAATGGCCAACACTTGGAAGTGGAAACCGTAGAAAGGTTGCCTGCGGTTTCTTTTTGAGGAGTGAGAACCAAAGCAATGCAAACGCCATCGTAAGTGCATGAAGTACTTTTAATTTTGTAGTTTGGGTTTTTCTAGGTTATAGATAGAATTTATCTCGATCAAAAGTGTGTTTATAAATACGTACCTTACTTTCCTTTGAATTATACTTAAAGAGGTCACTATAAAATTTGAGTTGTAAAAGTGGGCGAATTATGTTTTTTAAAATAGCCAAACGGCGACTTTAACGTACCGCTCTTCAATGCAACTGCAAGTGACAAAAAGGCTACGATTGTTCGGAATTTTATGCAATTGCTACATCTACGACAACTAAACAACATTACGAACATCAACGGAAGATTACTTGACCTTGTATTCACAAATGTGGACTGGGAAATAACGATTACTCGTGATTTGGAACCGTTTGTCCAGGAGGATAGTCACCATCCAGCTCTTCTCCTTAATCTTTCATTTAATAATCTACATAAAGCGGTTAATTTTCCTGTCGCCTATAATCGCAAATATAATTTCCGAAAAGCGAACCTACCTTTACTCTACTCTGAATTATGTACCATAGATTGGTCATTTCTCCTACATACTAATAATGTTGATGACTGCTTAAGTGCGTTCTATAATCGTCTTTACTCTATAATCGACAAGTATGTACCTTTTAGTTATATCACTCATCGACGTTGTCCAGTTTGGTACACCAATACTGTTAAACATCTTATCAAAGTAAAGGAAAAATATTTTAAAATATGGAGGCGCTCAAATATACCTTACCACTATGATGAATTTAAAAGAGTCAGGGAGTTATTAAAACTGAAACGAGGGTTGCCTACAGTGCTTACCTTTGTAGAACCGAAAATAATATAATTGATAATCCACGATCGTTTTGGTCCTTTATACACGGCAGGAGATCGCAAACAAGGATACCAGGTTCAATGTTTTTGAATGATCAGGAAATATCACAACCTCAGAAAATAGTCAATGTGTTCGCTGATGAGTTTTCAAAAAACTACTCTACAAGCTCAAGTAATGTTTCTCAGACGTTTACTTATAATCTCTCGTTTGATGTGGGAAGCATTAGCCAGGAAGAGATCTTAAAAAGTATTTTAAGGATACGTGATGACATGACTACAGGCGAAGATCAAATACCTGGTTTCTGGTGCGTGACTGTGCTGGTACTTTGGCTTATCTTTGTCAGTTATTTATAACTTAATTGTACGTACTTCAGTGTTTCCGACCATCTGGAAAATAAGCAAAGTGATACCCGTTTTCAAAAAAGGTGATCGTTGAGACTTTAATAACTACAGGCCAATTAGTATAATATCAAATTTTGGTAAGATTTTGGATTATATTCTATACAACAGAATCTACAGAAACGTGCATCAGTTTTTATCTACCCGGCAACATGGTTTTATGGCTGGTCCCTCCACGGTTACTAATTTAGCCTGCATCACACAGTACATTTCATCAGCTATAGATAGGCGTCAGCAAGTTGATGTGTTATACACTGATTTTAGCAAAGCATTTGACTCTATCGACCACAACATTCTTTTGACGAAAATAGATGGTTTTGGCTTCAGTCCGTCTTTTACCCAGTTGATGACATCTTACTTGTCAGAGAGAAAAGGATACGTGTTCTACAATGGATATTCGTCAGCATTATTTCCTATGGACTTTGGTGTTCCCCAAGGATCCAATCTGGGACCCCTACTATTTAATATATATATCAATGATCTTCTGCAGTCTCTTACATGTGAATGCTTAGGATATGCTGACGATCTGAAAATTTACAATGTGATCAACACTGTTGAAGATTGTGTCAATTTGCAAGAAAATCTATGCAAGGTGGAAAAATGGTGTATAGAGAACAAAATATCTTTAAATGTCAATAAATGTGCTGTGGTGTCATTTTCCAAAATAGTAAATCCACTGGTTTACACGTATCTTATCAATTCGGAGTCTATAATAAGACACACGCAGATGAAAGACCTCGGTGTAATATTTGACTGCCATCTGACTTTTAACGAACATATAGAGTCTATTTGTCTCTCTGCTTCTAGAAACCTAGGCTTTCTGATAAGAACTTGTAGAAATTTCAGCAATATTCAGACTATGAAAACATTATATTGCACGCTTGTCAGAAGCCGTATTGAATATTGTTCTATAATATGGTATTCCTACTACACTTTTCAACACTTAGCAATTGAAAGAATATAAAAGCGCTTTCTGAAATATTTGTCGTATAGAGTTACTGGAACATATCCTGAACGCAACTCCGATTATGCCACGCTACGTATAGTATTCATGGATTCAGCTCGTTACTTACTACAGTGCCAAGTTCTTATTGAATATACTTTTGAACAAAGTGGATTGCCCCTCACTGCTTGCCTTGGTAGACTTTAATGTACCGTTTTTCACTACACGGAATACCACAACGTTTCGTGTTCCCCGTGCGCTAACTAATGTGTCGGTAAAATCCCCAATATCTCATATAACAAGAAACTTCAATGAACTGTATGCGGACTGTGAGTGAGTGTTGTTTTGTGTATGTAGCTTTTGATTTGCATTTTGTATTATGATATGGATATTTAATATTTGAATCTAAGAATATGTCCCTTTGTATTTTTAAATTAGTTTCAAATTTCATGCAATAACTTTGATTTTCTTTGTTATACTAGGATCATGATCTTTATTTCTATATTATGTTACCGCAACGCCATTAAATTACTCTTTTCGTCCTGTAATTGGCTTGTTTGCTGTTGGACGTAATAAAGTATTATTATTATTATTATTATTATTATTATTATTATTATTATTATTGTCTATGGTTAGTGCGATGCCAGCCCTTTCCGTTCCTGATAAACAAGTTTTGTCTCTGCACATACTTTTCTTTTGCATTACAACTGTACCGAGCATAAAGTCCAATTTGCTGCCATCAACAGGGTCGAGTTCATGATCAGATTAAAAACAATTCTACTTCCCCACATTGTTTTGTATATTCCAAAGCTTGAAAAAAAGTAGTAGGGCCTTTTGATGTCAAAGCTGGAGAAGCAAATCCTAAGGTATTGCTAAGACCTAAGTCGAAGGTGCCTGCTATTTAACCTTTTCTTAAAAAAAAATATAGAGAAACTTAGATACCACTAAAAAAGCTTTTAGCCTTTGTTTGTAAGCGAATATATTCAGAATAATGGTTAGATTTTATAGACATAGATTTTTTTATAGATGTTATAAATATGAATACATACAGTATTCAGGCGCTTCAACTTAACTACTACGAAGGTGTCCATGCAAATCTCTGATCTGCACTAAATTTCAGAAAAAAAGTATGTTTTCTTTTGGCTGTAATCGATGCTCTAAAGCGAAAACCTCCTTTTAGAAGAAGCACTTGAATGGAAGCTAAATATTAATTCCTGATTTTTTTTCTTCTAAAATTCCTTAGTTATGTGCTTACTGCACAGGTTTCACCGTTTCAAGCAGTTTATGACAAAATTATAAAGTTTACTATGGTCACTTAATAGCCAGTGATGCTGTTTCGTTTTACACCTTGTGAAAAAACCAGAAAATATGACACTTCATGAAAACCTAAATAATTGCAATTCATCTTAAATCTTGCTGTCTCCTCCATTGGCGGAAAGATGGACATCGTAATGAACTGAAAGCAAATAAAATAATAGCAGTAATTATTTTCATGTTTAACAATAACTTAATCGCAGTTGCTCTAGCCAATAGTAATTAAATTAAAAGTCTATATTTTAAATAACCTAACCATGGTAATTTTGTACTAATTCAGACCACTACTCTACCAGCTATCTAAATATAAAGCGTAACTTATCTACTTCTTTAACAGCATTATTAAAAAATTCCCACCATTCAACCGATTCGTTAATATCTGTTGCGGGTCGCTATCAATTTAACCCCTTAGCTAATGCCCTAAGTTTCATACGCGACCACCACTCATCATTGAGTGGCGGTAGTTCAAATAAAACATATTTCGCCCACCACATTCATAATACGAATCATTAACCCCCCCAAATCTACCTAAATATGAGTTGAAATTACGGTGCCCCGTTATTAACTTTACCTGAAAATAAAACAAAATTAAAGAAAGTTGTAAATTATCTAGATCTGGACGTTCAACGTGAATCACAGATATCATCTAGCTTCTTCATCTGCGAAAGACTACGCCTTCTTATGGAACATGATGTATTATGTTCCTCTACATGATAAGTCTTGGGTACCAGATGATTGATGCAATGAAGTGAGAACCAAGCGAGAAACTTTTCCATATTCAACAATGTGTAAATATTTAGAAAGCCTTCCAGATACATCTTCCAACAAAATGGAAATTTCAGTGTGATAACTAAAAATCCCAATAAAATGTGTAAATAATTTCGAAAAACTTTTTTATTGGATTAAATACCTTGGAATAAATAGAATATACTTAATAAAATATCTTACATGTAATAATTTAACACCTGCATCATAAATCATGAATTTTGTTTGTAAAAATAAATTGACTTGTAGGTGGTATTATGATTCTGAAACACTCCATGTAGACAAAATGGAAACCTACAGTCATCCGATAAGAATGGGCAGATAATATCCGAAAGTACCAATTTCAGAAAGATGAATACTCTCATATTGCAACACGAATCGCCATTACTTGGACAGACAAGATAAGCAAGTTAAAAAGATGAGCGCATTACTTTTTAGACATCAATGCCAATTATCGGTATCTACTTTGCATTGTTTGCTGCTTTGTAATCTTCGCGAGGAACTTAAATTAATTCAAACTTTAACGTTAACAGAAAGTTGCAGTAGATAACAATTTCGCGTTAGTTGCAACTTGAAATTATCTTCGCAAACTTGTCCTCCGGCACGTTTAAGTTCGAGAATTTTAAATGTCAACTCTAAAGATACACTCAAAAGTGTCTTCTTTTATTTTTCCTAGATCGCGTTAAACTTTTCACAAATCCGACAGCAGTTACCAAAGAATCGCTCCCATCCAAAGGACATGCGATACCGGAACAACTATCGTAATTATGTTAATTGTTATTAGGCTTTACTGCAACGTGCGAAATCATGAATAGTTGATTGCGTTCATTAGCGATGCGACATAATCATCTTCAACATTGAGAGAATAGCGCTCACGCGGCAATCGATTTCGGTGCTTCAATTAATTCCGTACTGCGGCTAGAATTCCTCAAATTAGTACTCGGGACTCTTTGAAAATATAAACCCACGCCGAAAACGTTAAATTTGTTTTAGGATCTCCGGAGGGTGGCTGCATTTGATGGAAAAAAGGACGCCAGAAGTATAAAAGAATTCATTTACAGGAGCGTTTAAAGTTTGGTGATTCCATTGACGTTAAAAATCTTCTTTCATAAAGCATAAAGAGGTTAAATGTTCGAGACGCAGAAAAAGAAAGCTTTTTCGCTTTAGAATGTTCGACTTCTCCGTCGTTTAACATTGTTAGAATGTTACTCCCCACTTTCAGTCAAATGTCCATTCGATAATACGATTTCCACTTTGACGGGAAGAACTGCATTTGCTAATTACATCTCTGTCATTAAATCGAACTTTTATTATTCTATTTAAAAGATTGAAATGTCACAATTTTAAATCACATCTTACTGAATGGTGCAGGTGTATTATTAAGGAAAATACTCTGGATTATTATTGTTTGTCATTTTAATTCATACTCCAGCAGCAGTATAGAAATATGTAGTACTAAAAATGAATGTTTATATCTTACCACATCTATTTCTCAACTAGGTTCTAATAATTGAATAAATATGACACTTCTTTGGTTAGGCTTTCAATTTTTTTTACAGTTCCTTTTCAAATAGTTAGAATAGTTAGCAATCATGTTTAAATTTTAGCCTTGTAAAAGAAACAATCTGAGACGAATTGATCGATTGCAATTCTATACAGCCATTATCCAAACTTGATAAGTTTAAGTTCGAATAATGGCTTTTACGTATGTTTGCTTTCTCAAACAAGTTCAGCAGTCGACGTAAATTACGGAATTTCAAATATTGTAACATCTCAAAATAGTTGTCCATGCACTGCACCTGCAAACACATTTTCACAGTTTTCAAGTGGAATGAAATCGTTTTAATACAATAAATATTTGCTCATGGAGGGTTCTATTCCTACACATTTACGTCGGCCAATATTTACATAACCAAATAGGTATCCGCGAAAATATTTACGCTGAAAACAGGTGCCGAACTCGCATCCTGTTTACATTAAAATTGCAAAGGAATAAGGTACTTGGAATATTCGCCAACAACAACGCGAAGTCACAGGTGCCTCCAAATTCTGTGATGGGTGTATGATCCAGCTATTTAAATATTTGCATTTGCTATCCAATTGTCAGTTAATTCAGTCCTTTCAAATATTGAATTTCTAAATAAGCCATGTAAGCTTTCTTTAATAATTCAAGTCTTGCAATTAACTGCAAATAGGTATATCGAACACAGTTAAGAGGCAATTAAAACAGAGTCACATGTACAACATACGTGTTAATTTAAATCGAAGCTATGTGGAGAACTTTGTATCAAAGTTACTAGTTGATAGTTCAACGGATATATTGCTCGTATGTATATAAATAGCTTCATGAGTTTGTCATATACCCGTTTAAAGCTACTATTTAATTAAACAACAAATTGGCAGTTTTCCCGTGCTAGGTAGAATTTAAAACGTTCCAAACATATATACGAAATAATTTGATTTGAGTACATAAGGAATACCGAATTATCAATCCTTACTAATTGCAACCTGCCTATAAAATAGTCTCATTAAAATAACGATTTCATGTATGAGTTGCATGTTAACTAACGAGGACTATATTATTTGTTTCATTAGTAGGACAAATTTTCCAGGATATAATGTAGCTGACTCCATTATATGTGTGGATGTATCAGTTAGATCACATTTTGCGGTTGCATTATGTATGTATATTCCCAGTAGAGATGCCAACAACTACGCAATAATGTGTATTTATAAAATCCATATCTCCTTGTTGGGTTTGATTGAATGCTTTTGTTCTCTATTCGCAAATATACATACGCACCAATGGTATTGTAATAAAAAGTATAAACTCGCAAAAATTCAAAAGACGTCGAACTATATCTAAAATTTACATATCTTTAAAATTTTAAACAGTCTTTTCCGTTACATCATTTTGCTTTGCTTGGCTGAGCAATAATCTATTTTCAGTTTACATTTCGAGTTTACAAATTAATTTAATTAATTCTTCTATGAAAAGAGTAACATTGTATGAGAAAAGTACCAGGATTTATGCAGTGAAAAGAACTCTGCTATAGTTACTTTATGGAATCAAGGTTCGAGATGTTAATGTTCAAAGACTTAATAAATAATTTGAAAAATTGAAATGTAAATTCTTAATAATTAATTTAAATAATTTCAAAGTTCGAAAAGAAATTTGATTTAAATTTTGAAAAAATAAATTTATGAATTATGGAAATAATTGAATTTTAATTTTTTGACTTATTCTCTTCTAAATTTTAAGATATTGATGCATATATGTGGGTGAGTGATGTTACACTGCGACCTAGGAGATCTCTTAGGTCTGTTTTGGTTCCAAATTTGGACGGTTCTATTACGGTCCAAAGCAAACGCTCACGTGCGTAGTAAAAAGTTTCCCACTACACGACAGGGTCTTGATCTATGCTGATCTACTGCTCTGAACGGTAATAGAACCGTCCGAAGTGAGAACCAAAACAGATCTATGGTATCCCCTATTCTTGCTGTTTTACAGCTGGCTTTCCAATCCTATTCCTTTTAGAAAGTGTAGAATATCAGAAGGCCCCAGGTTAGGTAAGTCTCTTCGATTTTACATGCTCCCAGGTGCAACGGCCTTGGAGTTGCACAGTCCTACACAATTTGAAAGGAGATGGATGGGTGTTTGATCTTGCTCCCCACACATTCATATTCCTTTGTGAATCCAAGCTTACTCAGGTTGACGCATTCTGTAAATATCTTCTGGCTATAGGCTCCCAAAAAAATTTTGAGGTAAGAAGCTAATATAATTATATTTTCATATCACAAAAGTTTAAATGTAATTATAATTTATTATAAAATTCATTAAATATAATTGTTTATTACACATTAATTTGCATTGTTTAATTTTTTGAAAAAGCAAGATGTATACATCTGCGAAACGTCAGCAAAGTAATAAACTTCAAAATTATTTAGATAATTTTTATTCCATTTCCGACAATACCAAGAAAAAAATTAAAAATAAATTATCTCAAATGGTAGGTACTGTTGTAGACAAAATAATTATTGAATAAGATAATAGTTCTCTTGCGGTTTTTCTTGTTATCTTAAAAACAAAAATAATCAGAATAGCTCGTATAATAAACGACAAACAAATGCCGTTCAACAAACGTCTGATATTGGTTTCTATTTGGCATGATAAACAGTAACAATATTAGCGGTATAAATCGTTGAAATATAGTTTATTATTATAGTTTACCAATTATTGGTGTATCATATTTTAATGGAATATTTCTGTGTTTAGGTGTAAACAAATATTAAAGGTTTTTTCAATTATTTTGTGCGTTGGAAAAGTTATATACTTAACCAGAACAGCTCGTATAGTAAACGATAAAGAAATGCCGTAAACGTTCAATAAACATCTAAAAGACGACGGTTGTTAGTGAACTTCTATAACAATTTTTACGCCACTTAGAAATATAAAAGTTCCACAAACTGTTTACCTAAAAAGTATCGATTATTAAATCCATGGCTTACACCTGAATAATCGTAAAGATTTTCCTATAAAATTTTCTGAGAAGAATCCTGGGTAGAATGTTATTCCATGACCGTTATTGGAGGCCCTGAAATCGAACGTCCATCTTGACCCAGAGAATTACGTGCTCACACCTTCATGTTCAGCTGCCCATATTCGCATCCAAAGTATTTCATCAAATATAGTCCATCTAAAATGAGAATACTTAACTAGTTTCAATTCAATGTTACCCAGTAAAACAGATTTTTGTAATTTATTTTCACCATAATTTAATTTTGGGGTTAAGTTTATATGAACCGCCATTATTTTAGTTAGTTTAAGAAGTCTCAAAATTGGTAAAACGTAGCATTTTGGTATTTAAATAAAGAGTTACGCTTGCATTGTCTTTTATTTACGCATTTGGTGTGTTGTTATAAATGTTGTATATTTGATAATTACATTTTTCAAATTTAAACAATTAGAAAAGGAGCTTTAGGAGCGCGCTCTTTCGGTAAGAAACTGACTATTTGTTAGCAAGCGTCTGGGAAGTTAAATTGCTAGGTAATTTGGTGCTCCTACAAATATCCCGTGCCACCTAGCATTTTCCATATCGCAACATTCCATTTTTCGACGAGCATCGGTGACTTCACACACTGACACTGTTGTGAATAAAATGTAATTTCTTCGCGTAATATTTACACTTCTCACTGTTACAATAAATAATAAACAACAACAATAATAAACTGCATACGCAACTATTTAACTGTGGCTCAGAATATCTAACGATTTTAGTAATTTAAATGAAATCAGCGGGGTGCATCTTAAATGTGAACAAGGGGAATATTTGAGAAGCGTGATACCTCAAAGGGCGCAACCTATAGTAAGATTAATTTTAGATTGCCGCCAAAATAGCTGACTATATACGAATCAAAGTTAATAACACGGAGCTTGTGTTCTTTTTTAATGAATAAGGTGTTACCAAACGTGCTAGATGCTGCATATCAATAACTAATAGATTAATGTTTAGATCTCTTAATCTTGGCATCATTTTCCTATATTTCTTTCATTTGGAACAATACAGAATTGAATGATTCGAACGAGATGCATCATCTTTTCAGATTTCTGATGTTTATAGCCGGCCTAGAGTTTTTGTAATTTATTTTTATTACGTCAGACTACATCTTTTACTGTATTTGAAGGACTATCGCATATGTATTTCAGACTAGTTACAATAAATAGAAAGTAAAAGCAATGCGTTTGCACACAAATTTGCATGTATGTATTAGTAATATTGATACCCTGCTTAATCCCTTGTATATACAGCATGTCGAAGGATGGAGGTGACAGTAGGTATAATGGATAAAAAGAAGTTGATTTTGAATTTAATATTTAAAAAATAAGTCCTGCTTGGCTCGAAATTTATCTATTGTCTGCCTTCTGCAGGTGTGTCAATAATGTGTTGTTTCAAGTAAAGAACCTTTTCCTTTTACAATATGCTAAAATGTAACTATAAAAGAAATATTGTTCTAAATGAAAACTATTTAACGGTATGCAAATTTTCGGAGTCATTAGCCTACTTTGATACAATCCATTGTCTGTTTCGTTTCAGGTAAAATAGTGTTTGTGTCCACAGTAGGTCAATATGTTGCTACCCAAAAATTTACAGCAAATAGTTATAGATTTATGCAAATTTTCATATTAAGCGGCTTTGATTGATTAGTTCCTCCTCTCCATCATTATTATAAAAGTAGACCGATCAGTGATATTACGGGTACGATATTAGACGGGCCATTGCTGCCAATGCCCACGGACAGTATGGCATCCGAATTATCTTCACTAAAAAGGTGAAAATCGCCATACCGAACAGAGACCAGGCACGTAGTGATATCACTACTTTTGATGTTTCACAGACGGATCCAAATCTAACCAGAGCACAGGGGCCGGTAATTGTTGACCGAGCCCTAATCAAAGGACATCCACAAGCCTGGCAAAGCATGTGACAGTCTTCCATGCAGAGGTATTCGCCCTTGCAGCTTGCACAGACATAATTGCAAAGGGTGGCTACATCATGAGGAAAATAAGTATATTGACTGACAGCCGACCGGCTATCAAGGCAGTCTCGAACTTTAGAACTAGGTCAAAACTAGTTAGAGACTGCAAACAATTCTTCAATACACTGCGACTACACTGTGTCACTGATTTGGGTACCGGGATGTGAGGATATAAAGGACAGACAATATAATAGCCGACGAACTAGGAGGGCTCTAAAAAGACACTTCATAGGTCCAGAGCTCGTATGTGGGATTACCATAGATTACCAAGAAATGGAGGTCGACTGAAGGTCAACTCCACACTAAAGCGCTAATAGGGGATGGAGACGCTAAATTTTCTGATAACCTATCAGATGCAGCAAGAAAGAAGCTAAAACCATTACTGGGCTGGTAACTGGACACTGTCCCCTGAAAAAGCATCTGTACAACACAGGTCGAGTAAGCGAACCGTGGGACAGAAGATGCGAACTACACGAGGAAACGAGTTTACATGTAATCTGCGCATGTGAGGAATTGAAAGTACTCAGGCAGAAACATTTCAAAAGGATCTATTGGAGCCCTCGAGGGTTTTCAAGTTTCCTCTAAGCGAGATAGCGGGCTTTATAGAGAACACCAAGCTGCTGGAGTGGAAGCAAGGGATTTAATTGGGACGGTACAATGAGCACCTAGCTCTAGTACCTGAATTACCACTTTAACTTCAAAAAAAAAAGGCCTTAGTAATATACTAGCGTATTGTGAACGTAAATAGTATTTTACCTGTAACGAAATTGACAAACAATGGATTTTATCAAAGTAGGCCGATTACTTTGAAAACTTGCATAGCGTCATACTTATGCTACTATAATAACTCTCCCTTCAGAACAAGATTACTGACAGTAATAGAATAGCTATACAGGTTCTGGGCCAAAATCCCATAAGGTTTACATAAGGGGTCTCAATTCACATTTTATTCCGTCCATTCCTACTTTTATCTTGACTTCATCATGTAATTGGTCGGCTTCGAAGTGCACGAAATTTGATTACGCATGGGGCCCCACAAATGGGAAACAGCTTAACCAGTTCCTGCAACAGCTTGAACAGATCCCGGAACAGTTTAAACAGTTCCTAGAACAATTTCAACAGGTCCCGGAACACCTCAAACAGTTCCCGGAACAGCTTAAACAGCTCCTAGGACAGCTTAAACAGTTTCTGCAACAGATTAAGCTGTTCTAACGATCTAAGCTGCTTCGAGAACGCCTTACCTGTTGCAGGGACTGCTTAAGCTGTCCTAGGAGCTGGTTAAATTGTTCCAGGAATGTTAAAGTGTTGCAGGAACTGTTTTAGAAACAACTGTTCCCATTCGAGGGGCCCCATTCGTATTCAAATTTTGTGCGGTTCGAAGCCAGCCAATTACATGATGAAGTCAAGATAAAAGTAGGAGTGGAAGGGATAAAATGTGAATTGAGACCTCCTACGTAAACCTTATGGGATTTTGGCCCAGAACCATTATAGCTATTCTATTACTGACTTACTAACATTTTGACGTATTGCCAACAAAACAGACACTTTTTCTGAAACGAAAACAGTTTTCACTCAGCTGCAGGAGCTTAGTGGACTTTGAAAAATCTTTTTAGCCTTTGAAAGCAAAGGCTAAAAAGATTTTTCGTGCATCATACCTACGCATTTAATTTTAACAAAAATCTGGTTGATACATATTCGAATTGGTGTATAAAATTACACAAACTGGTTTTTATTTCACATTCAATTAAATCTGAAACCTAAATTAACATGTACCCAAAAAATATTATTTTATGTTCATCTCATTGCCACTAAAAGCGTTTACTTCAATAAAAAAAAAACTGTAGCTAAGGTTATCGAAAGCTTCAACAGTGTAGTAACACATTAATCACTTCTTCACTCTTATAACGTTTACGTCATTCATCTGTGACCGAAAAAGTGAAGTAAACATCATTTCGTTCAATTTGAATGGATCGATATGAACGGGTTTTTTAAGTGTTCTGATCCGAATGATCCGAATCAATTGACTGAACGGGTTTTTTCATCTCTAGTAAAAACCAACCATATACAGAATACAACACAGGAAGACTGACAATGTGGCAAAATAGACGAATTGACTACATTTTTATATTGCCCACTGTGAAAAGGAGTAAATTTAATTTTTCGACGTGTTAAAGTTTTAGAATCATCGTATACATACCTTGCTGTGTCTCCTGAGAAAGAAATCTTGAATTTCATTGTTTACAATAATATGTGCATCGGCAATTCTAACAATCAAGCTCATTGCCACTCACTACACCCATAATATGATAAACTTTGGGTCGTATAGAGCCGATCTAATTGTACTCACACGATTGCTAGCTATCCATTATTCTGTTACACTGTATGCATTAAACCTGCAACGCCTGTCATTGTATGTATATGTACTTCGGTGTATACGGATTACCTAAACGGAATCTATTACACTGCACTGCGCATATTTCTGACAACTTCCCTAATATTTACTTGAAATTGTTCGCAAGGAAAGGGAGTAGTTTATATATTGACTTGTACCAATATAAGAATATTTTCCTATACTTCCACATAAATCGCTCTACTGGAAATTCACGCGAGACATAATCACGATGAATATGCCATTAGTTTAACGTATATTATTATTTCCCTAAGTTCAGTTTCAAAAAGAACTATTCAACTCAACAATCTTCAAAAATTGTTTATAAGATTTATTATAACAACTTGGTTCACATTCAGTCTTCAATTATTTGTCGGTGTCCTATTTCAAATATAATAATAATAATAATAATATAATAATAATAATAATAATATAATAATAATATAATGTATATTTGCAATAAAAAAATTACAAAAATTGTCAATTGTCAAAATGAATGTAATATATTATCGAACAGATATATGTATATATAATTGTAAATGACAGGAACACAGACAAGAATGTACAAGAACCACAAACAATTAAAAAAGGAAAAAATGACAAAGAGAGACGGAACTACGGTGTCGTGCGCCGCATATGGTCGATATATATTCTGTTTAGACGATTAAAAGAAAAATAACTGCAACAATTAGTTAGTGGGTATAATGCTTTATTTTATAGACTATTTTTAATTTATTATCATAACTCTTTCTATAAAATTTGATACAGATATTTTGACAGTTCTAATTTATTGATTTTACACTAATTGCACGACAATTTTAGCCGGAAGGTAAATGCATGTTTTAACGAAATATACGATTAAGAATTGCTCAACTGGTGGGTTTCGTCTTTTACAACTTCACATCACTATCTTAATATTCTTCAAATTAATTAACCTTAGGTCACTTTATTTTAACTTGAACTCTTGCCCAAGTTTTAACTTTTGTTTTTTTAGTGACGTAAAAGTAGGCAAATGCAGTCGCCAAGCTAGAAAGTTATCCGAAAACATCGCGCGTACACTCATCTTTAATTTTGGGAAGTCTATTAATAAAGTTACTGGCCCACCTAACAAATTAGTCAAGATGAGAATCTTTTCATAATTAACTACGACCCAAAAAGGTTACCGTGAATTTGTTGGAGCCCACCGCTGTTATCTGCCCACTATCTGCCGCGTAAGTATTATGAAATGAGAGGGTGCAAATTAATGAAAGTAACTTCCGAAATGGACGATTTCCGTGATCAATTTGCGCGTAGTCACGCAATTCGGTCATATTTATGCGTATTATTTTCAACACCGCGAATTACGTAAATGGATTTTCCTTGTTCGAGTGATACCTCCGGTGCCTCCTACTATTATTTATATCTCATTTAAAGTTATAGAATATTTGGTGTTTGTATTATTAAAAACCATTTATACTCAACTAATCTGATGTTGCATGTTTTATAAATACTGGCCTAACTACAATAAATAAATAATGCGCCATATGGTATAATTTATTTACTACACGAAAAAATGGTGTTTCAATGCAGTAAAATACATTTTGTGATAGATATTTATTTATAGCAAATAATACTTTATTGCCGTTATTTTTTAAATAGACATTGACATTGTTAGCAGCAAGTCAGTCAAACAAATATAAAAATACAAAATAGGAATATAAAATGAACACTAAAGATAGTAATATGCTAAATTATTAACAAAGATATTCCTCCACAGTGTAGTATGTGCGTGCCAGTTGATACTTCTTAACTTCTTTTTTAAATTGGGTTTTTAAAGGGAGTGATTTTATATATCTTTTTTATATATCTGGTTATATATAATTGTAGCTTGATAAGGTGTGGATTCATAACATTTGGTTTTATTAGTGATGTATAAAACTGCTTCTTTACGTTAGCAGCTACAACCTGCTTCTGCTACTTTTGGTTAGCAGTTTAAAAAAGCCGCTACTTTTGTAACTGTTTTACTTAAATAGTGGTATACGTTAACACTCAATATTTATATTGCGGATGACTCTATTTGATTCAGTAACGAGTGGAGATACATGTACTTACATATGTACTGCTGTGGTTAGACAACCCATTTCACTGAGTGTATTTTAAGTTGCATATTTTTGGTTGTTTTGATTTCTCCATTCGTTTGATTTCAATTTACCGAGAATTTTCACAAATTTTATGTTGTTTTGTTTAAGTTTAGTTAAAGAGTTTATTGTATCATTTTAATTTTATAGTGTTAAGGTTTTTTTTTTAATTATTCCATTCATTAAATTGTCTATTGTTTGCTTGTGCTGATTTAATACGGATTCTATTGAATATTGTCGTTGCAATGTTATACGTCTGCGTTGTACGATTTTGAGAGAGGGATTTTTGAAAGAAAAACAGTTGCAGAGTTTTGTTAAGGACTTCCTTGTTCGACTATTGACGTGAGTAGACGTATCTTTAAATCTTGATTGCCAGTTTGTAATCCATTTTAATATTGTAAATTTCGCTATAATTCTGTAATTTTTTTAGTCAACCAAGGAACTTTTATTATAATGATTATTAATATATTAAAGTGTGCAATTATTGATATAAGATCAATTATTATTTTTTTTGTTTAGGAAGATATGTTTTAGTTTTTTTTCTCTCATTATTTGAGTTAATTTTCCGTTATTCAATTTTGCTGTTTCATTTTTAATTATCAATCACCTCGTTCGGGTGAGTAGAAGCATTGTTCTTGCATTTAGTTTAGTTTAATTTGTGAAACACGTGGATAGAAATTCAAAGGTTGTGTATTTTGGTTAATCTTCCTAAACAAACAAAACTTTTCCTTTGCATAGGAAATAGCATTGTCCTATTTTAATTTAGAGTCAAGTGCAGTTTTTATTTTAGACCAGAACCTTCAGTTCAAGGTTTTTTTGCACAATCTGTAATTTAACCCGTTGTTCAAATAAATCGATTGTTAATTAGCGTCATTGGGTTAAAAATTTCTGTTCTTTTGTTTTATTTTAAACCTTTTCAATTTTTCGGGTAATTAAGAAAGTCTGATTTCATTCACTGACAATTTACTTTTCGTGGCTAGATTCAAGTTTTAATTCGCGAGGGTAACTCTAAGATTAATAGTTCTTTTGCGTTTGTTTAAATCTTTACCGCTGAGCTAGCTAAATTTATTTTTCTTTCCATTTTTAAATATCAGTTTTGCAATTTTCATTTAATTCAATCAGTACACAGCAGTACGTATGTGAATAGCTTTATATATATACACCTAGGTATTATACATGTGAACTGTTTCTTACAATAAAATATTTCGTGAATTTATTATATCAAATAAATATAGTCTTTATGTATTTATCTTTGTTCCTTGTATTATTATCACCACCCAAATTTATATAAATTATTGTTAGTTTTTCAGTTACAAGTTACCACCAAAGTTTACTACTAGAATAAAATAATCAACTAAGGTCAGCGCAATAAATTGAGTCTTCAAATATAACTAATACAACCAAGTAGATAATTATCTAGCGTAAACAAAAACACTAAGCTTTCATTGATCCAAATAAGTGTATAGACTGAATCCAATGTTCTACAATATTTAATCTAATCCAATTTCTTCTTTTTAAAACAAACGCTGTATAAATTTGAATTGAATATCCGGTGCTAATAAAGTAAGTAACGCTGCAAGTGTAGCTGAAATTTTAAATCAATCCCTTTTCCACAGATTGTTTTCGTAATAAATCCTTTATAGACCTAAACCTGAAGAAATTTTTACAGCGATGTAAAGTTTGCTCTTGCTAAAGTTTCATCCAAATGAAGCTATGATTAATGATGATAAAATTTGCATTGTGATGCGGAAAAGCAGTTAATAATGCTAACCGACATTATTTTAGACCACATCTACTTGTTACATATTTTTTTAAAGTTTAAAATATCGGGAAAATATTACCGAATCCATATTCTAATTACAGTTATAGATTTTAACGAATAATGATTCTGCAATTCAGTGGAATTCGACAATTAGCTGAGTTTAGTAGTATACAAATATAGGTGTAAAGTAAATAAATAAATTTTTATTTTACTTATTCTATTTCATTCTGTAACAGATTTTCTAGTAATTTCTTGATGAAAGTAGCTAAATTAAATTAGCAACGAGGTTTATACATTCATATATGTATTCACCGAATAGACCCAAAGCCCAATGCATAACTCTGTGGTCCTATTAATCATCGTCCTTGTCGTTGGCGAGGGTACACACAAAACGCAAAAGTTTAATGCAAATTAATTCATATGCAATTTTCATTAAAAGGCAGGAACTAAAACAAAAGGACATCGTGATTACTGCTATTGCCAATTTGCATTTTAAAGAGCTCTAGATTCGTTTAAAAGAGAATACTCAACTAAATTAATTCTTAGCTAACAGTGCTTGCAGCAATGCTCTCTTGATTACTGCACAGAGTTTCCACCTCCTTTTCATGTACATGTATGAGTGACAGTTCTACATATTTTGTTATGAAATTTCCTTTTGTCATATTAAACCTATATGAATGTCTTTCTACAACATTTAGTAGCAGAAATTCAAAGGATATAACACTTTAAGTTGAATATATTAGTGATGAAACGTAGTTTTTGAACGTCTCCATGCCAATTAATTGAAAATAAAAAAAATCTGTTTTACTGTTCGTTTCAAGTAAATGTACATTTCAAAGTAATCGTCCATCAACTAGTAGACATATTGCTCTAGATAACAAAGGGTTTTAAACTTTTGATTTTACTTAATAAAGCGTACAAATCGAGATGTAAATGCGGAAAAATATATATTTTGTAAATTTTAAACAATTTAAAACGTAAGTAGTAATGTAAGGACTGGTTCTCGTGAATTAAGTATTTTAATTATCAATAGTAGCAATGGAGTGTTAAAATATTTTTGGAGATCAGTAGGGATCTGTAACCGCCGTGCTCACTAACCTAACACAGATTGTGTCGGATTGTCTTGACAGCAAGATTACAGTTTCCTTAGTTGTTGAATCTTTCAAACGAGTGCATAAGCAACGGTTGTTTTCGCTGTTGCCAGATTCTTCTTTACCTACTTGGCTTGGTGGACTAGAAGCTATTTTGTGTCATACATGGAATCAAAAAAATAGATATTATTTAAAACATTTTCCTTCCAGCGATCTCTGTTTCTATTGTGTAATCCGTCGTAGTGCACCACATTGACAGCTTTTGTGCAATTTAAGGCGATATCTGTTATAATAATATTGCATAACAACGACTGATAATTAATTATACACGACTGCAGCGCTCCTATTGGTTTTTTCACAAAGTCACCTCCTAAGAGAATTGTGTTTTGTAGATTATACCTATATAATGTTGTCAGATTGGTTGCCTACCTACGATACCCCTTCATTCACTATTAATTTTTAACACAGTACACCGAGCTCCTTTTATTTCTATTACACATACAATTTCCCTATGTGTCACGTTGTAAAACAAATTGTCAATGCATTAGTAACTGGCGAGTAGGCAACCAGATATACCTCCATCTAAACCAGCTGTTTTGATTGAATTGATGTATGACATATTCTGAAATTTCACCATTATTTAGTATTTTTTATTATATATTTCTTTATTAATTATGGTATTTCAAGCCCACAGCAAACGTTATTAGTTCAATAACTATAATAATTGATTTTTCAGTAACTACAAAAAATAATGTGGGTATTAAACCAGTTTATTCTCCTAAAATGTAATTGAATGGTTGAAGCATCCAACAAGCTCTATGACAGTGACTATCCGTCACTAGCAGTCACTAGTAGAAGCTTAATAGAATATGAAAAGTGTACGAGTATTGTCGATACAACCAAAAAGTTTATGTAGAAGAAGTACTGATTCGCACTAAGAATGTTATTGAGTGTACTTTAGGAATTTGGAAAAGGTTTTTTTTTCCAGTGCTTTCTATTATAATAAAGCTGTAGCATACCAAATACTGTAATATTGCATAATAATCCCTACAAGAATCAAGATAATTTATCAGACGATGATCAAATAGATAATAAATGTACTCAAAATGACTCTACAAATGGTGCTGTAATTTGCCAGTATGAATGATGATGCTGTTAGAAGAACAATGGTTGATTGTTTTCAAAGTTTATTAAATAATAATGTGTAATTTTATTTATATTTCCTTAAAAAATTATAATAAATTATGTAAATTAAAAAATTATGATATTCTTTAACACCCCGAAGGCTACGCTGTAATAACTCCTATCTTATAAGATTGCGATTAGCAAATTATAGAAACAATGAATTTAAAGTAGCAGGATAATTTTAATAGTAATGAATTCGTATAAGAAGAGGTAGGAATTAATACTGTTCAGCATGTGAAAGGCAGGCTTTCTCTGTTTACTTCTATACATGGTAATTTATTTTCAATTCTTTTTAGTAACCACTGAATACTTCTTTGATAATCTAAATCTCTTGACAAATTCCTCAACATTGCAATTGTTAAACAGTTTATATGAAACCTCCTAATGGTATATTGCTTGTTACGATTAACTATTTCAACTAGATTGACTAAAACTTCTATGTACTTTTAAGAAGTCCTCCAATATGTGCACACTTCACGTTCATAAATAATTTCAAACATGTAAACATAACATAGCTTTTTGGTTGTATTGACAACATTCGTACATTTTCCATGTCCTATTACGCTTCTACCAGTGACTGCTACTGACGGATAGTCACTGTTGGCTGCTTCAACCATTCATGATGTCCTACATTTTGGGAGAATAAACTGGTTTAATACGTATATAATTTTTTGTAGTTACTGAAAAGTCATTTTTCTGTTATTAAACTAATAACGTTTATTACGGGTTTGAAATACCATAATTAATAATGAAATAAATAATAAAAAATACTAAGTAATGGTAAAATTTCAGAATATGTCATACGTCAATTCAATCAAAACAACTGGTTTAGATGGAGGTATACAGTCGCGAGCAAATGTTATAGGCACCCTAAATTTTGGGCGAATATCACAGTAAGAAATGAGAAAATAAAAACTTGTAGGTAATACATTATAAATATGTAGTATTTTAAGGGATCTTATTAATTTGTTGCATATTAGAGTGTTTTTAGTAGAGCTATAATACTTTTTAGATGGGAGGGGGAAAGTGACATCTCGAAGACTTGAAAATATATAAAAAAAATAATACATTTACAAAAGGTATCTATAAAGACTATTAGTAACCATAAAGACGATTATATAAACGTTGAAATAACTGTCACAAAAAAAATGCAAGAAACATGAAACCCATTAGTTTTCTCAAAGGTGCCTATAACATTTGCTCGCGACTGTATCTGGTTGCCTACTCACCAGTTACTAATGCATTGTTGCATATGTAATAGAAAAAAGAAGAGGCCGGTATGTAACTATGTACTCTGACGCTAACAATATTTATCTTTTTAATTTTAATAAGATATTTTAATCAGTTTAACCTAACACCAATTAATGATTAAATTTGTTTAAACGTTTATTAACGAAAATAATTGTGATCTCATCAAAGTGGAACTAATAAATTATATTTTAGAGGTATCAGTTTGCCTACATTTCCTCAAATATAAAAATACATACATATGGAAGTACAAACAATAAAGAAAAAGTAAACAGTTATTATTTGAATTTACATGCATCACGGCTCGAGTTTCCATTTATACCTTTCAAGTGAGACGTTCGCAGCAAATGTTCGGTTAGCGCGAGTGAGAGTTGCACGTAGTATTTACTCTACGCGAAATCTTGTTTGTAGTTTAGTGACAGAATAAACAAACCGCGAAGGAACATTCTGTAAACAAGAAAACCTTTTCCTTGTCCCTTGCGATCGAGTTAAGTAGGTGCCTACGTAGCTTTCAAGCAAACGCCTCTGCTTTTTCATAAAAAAAGTAACACGTTTTCCCCAGCGACCCATGGTTTTGTAATTTTAAATGTTTGCTTAAAAATTAAGTTTACGGCTACCTCTTGTCTGTCTTTGTATTGTAACTCTATGGGTGTAATGAAGTTTCCTCTTTTTTTTTTAAATTGTGTCTGCAATGCATAAGCAAAAGGAAGGAATTTAAGTGCATTACTTGTGAGTCTGATAAATAGTACTAACAATAATATATGTGTAAGTATATAAATGAGATAGTTGTATTGTTTTACTACCACCATTACAATAACTTTTGTTTATGATACCCAGTATTTAACTATTTTTTTTTCTTAAATCGCACGGAATCCGTTTCATATCCGTTATCCTTCACTAAAGGATAATAGTTTTTCTTCTGTTAGCTGTATTTGGGTAAGAACAGAAAGGACGAAATGTTATGACATAATATAGACCAGAGCTTAAAGTTAAATAAAGTAACAATGTACAAAGAAACATGAACAATCAAGAATATTGTGTGGGACAAACAAATTTTTATTTCAGAACACAAAGTAGGTAGTTTAGTTGAAATAGTTTAACTGCGAGTTTTACTGTGGTTTACAAAATATATCTTCGAAAATAAAATAGGAATTACATACGTATTTTATGTAAACATTTAGTGGAATTAGCAAGGACCATGTTTGCTTCACATAGTTTTGTAACATGTTTGATTGAATGTAGGAATTCAATAATTATATAGTTCCATAAATATTTTGTCGTAAAATGTTATTCTAATGCAGCCATAGTAAATAATTCAATAATTGCTAAAGTATTATCTCAAGTGACACTGTAGTTAAAATCCTTTTATTACAATCACATCTCGAAAGTGTGCTCAAGTAATTTACAATTCTGTAATTAAAAAAAATGATAATAACCATTAGATGCACAGTAAATATTACTATTTATACATGACATAGGTTTTCTTTTTTTCTGTGGTGGGAACAGTCTCATCTGAAGCCTCCGAAACACTGTAGCTTTTTGTATCTGGTCTTCTATTTCACCCATTAAATTATATCAGCCATTCCAGTATCCTAGTACCCTGCACTAACCTGAACAGGTCTCTGACTGGTTGGTCGAAGCAATCCTCTGGGTTTATTTTTGGCTTTCCAAAAATTGCCTGCCCTTTTCCGTCCAGGGCCTCGCATTCACACAGAATATGGTAAGCGTTCCTTGTCAGTCCATTACACAATCTCCAGTGTTGATTCCAGTTTTCTGTAAGCGTCTTTTCAGTGCGTATTGCCCTGTAAGGAGACCTGTTACTGTGCGAAGATGATTCCTTCTAAGCTGAAGTAGTTATTCAGATTTCTTTGATGGTCCTCTAATAAAGGTCTTTCCATGAAGTTGCCTGGTTGTTTTATTCCAGTGTTCTCTGTCCCTTCCTTTTACCCAACTTCTTACCTGTTCTCATGGTGTGCTTCTGGACACTCCTAGAACGCTAACTCGCTAACTCATCGACTTTTTCGTTTCCTTCGATTGCCGAATGTCAAGGTACTCACAGCAAAGTGACTTTATTGCGGTCTATCAGGCTATTCAGTTCTCGAATACATTCTCAAACCAGTGTTAATTGTATTTTGGGGCTCAGTAATGTCCTCAGTATCGCTTGGCTGTCTATTGCTGTAAGTCCTTTGATTGTTTTCAGTTGCACAATGCAATATTGCATATGCCTGTGCCTGAAAGACCGTGGCATATTTTCCTAGAGGAAGGATAATCATTGTGTTGCTTACCTTACTACAGATTCCAGTTCCAGTTCTCTTATCGGTTTTTGATCTCTCTGTAAGACAGAACAATTGTCCGAACTTGTCTCTGAAGCTATATTGATTCCAACAAATTTATTTTAGTTGGTACATATTGTTAAAATAATATGATCCGGTAAGTAAACTTTCTTTAATTGTAAGCTAGAGCAATTTGATTGATTAATTTAGTCACTAAGTACGAAACAGGTCTTCTCAGTAGCCTCTTAACACCGCAGCCGATTGTATTATTGTATGTCTACGATTAGTGTATTGCTTTATAAAAACAAGTCAATTCCCTTTACTTGGTTTGGTAGCCTGTGTGATAAACCCTTCTTTTTCTGGAAGCTCTGTCAAAAGGTTGTTTATTCCCAGCAATGTAGTGGTCTCTGTGGTTCCAATGAAATACATTTATAGACAGCGTGGTAGATGTTTTCTCCTTATCCCTGCATATGGTCTAGATATAGGTTCACCTTTAAAGACTTCTATTCCATGCAGATACTTTTTTTAGACAGTGTTCCTGTTAGTAGGCTCGTCACCATTCTAAGCTGTATTCGATCAAGTGTCGGCATATCCCCAGCTAGTAGCTAAGGTGGGTGTCTTATCATCTGTTCGCTATGTGTCTGTCCTTCCAATTAACTGCACCACGTATTGCAGCTTTGGATATTCTCAGATCCGGTTAAAGCGCAGCCCTTTCTTTGAAGCTCGTTTGCGAGTTTTTTCCTGTTATAACTTCACGCCAAAATTAAACTTTGTGGCGCGTAGGATTCTTAGGTTTCCCAGAAAATCCCAAGCTAGTTACGAGGTTATCTCATAGAATGCTAATTTTCTGATTATAACCCTTGGGTTGCAGTTCAAACGTTCTGCGGGCGCATATTTCTATTGCTAGTGCTTATGCTTGGTACACTGCAGTATTTCACTTAAGTACCACATATTTGTTAAGATTCAGGTCAATTTCATATACACCAACTAGAAAGCCTGTAATTCTTTTTGATATATCTACATATCAGTTTTGGTTTTGTATCTTTGGTTTCTGTTTTGTTCACCGCTCATATCATCCCAAGATAATCTTGGAAGGTTTTTCAAAGGAGAGTTTGGGAATCATTTTATCACTAATCATTTCAAAGCTGGGGTTCGTAATTTCGACTGTTATTCTAGATGAATCTGCATTCTACAATTTCCATCACTTTGATATAAATATTCAAGCATCCATTCAAACATCATGATTTCTACAGCGGCTGTTGATGAACCTTATGCAGCTCCAGTAATGCGATGGCAACCAAACTCGGTATTTTTGCAGTTTTATGGATTACCTGTTTCTGCATGGTCCCTGGTACCCAAATCAGAGTTTCTTGACTATAGATTAATACGGGCCTTACCACTGCAGTTGTTTTAACCAGTACATCATGCTTAGTTTTAATCTCTATATTTTTCCAAGTTCTGCTGGTTGTCATTAGTGTCCGTTTACATATATTTGTCGCCTATACCAACTGTTAATTCCAGTTCGACTTCGAGTCAAGAACAATTTCTAAGTATTTAGAATCTTGGTTGAATTGTACCGTTTCCTTATAAAAGAGTTGATGGATTAGGCCAATTGTCCAGAGAAGTTTCTTATTATAAGCCAAAATTAAAAACAGATGTCATAGTTATATAAAACGCCTCAGTTAATCATACGCTCGATTCTATCTCCACAGATTATGATGCTATGTCGCATCACGAAAGCTTTCATCCTTATGCAATATCTTTGAGCAGTATAACAGCTTGTAGATTTTCTGGTGTTACGCTATTACTTGCAACCTACATAATTTCCATTACGTTATGTTATTATTTAAATTTAGTTAAAGTTAACACGTAGAATTTATTAGAAATAACGTTAGCTGGATTCTAAAGATCTGTTGTTTTGGCAGTATGTATATACATCGTATACTGGGTGAGTTTCTTATCTGGAGACAACGGAATATCTCTAAAACACTGTACCAAATCAAAAAAAGATCTTAATAAGATTTGTTATAATATAGGGGGCTCACTGAATGGTGCCGAACTCGATCCCCCACCTCACCCCCCCAGAGTGGGAGGAGGGACAACTTTGAAATCTTAAATGGGAACCCGCATTTTGTATTGCAGATTTGGATTAAAATCTTTTTTTGATTTGATGCTGTGTTTTAGAGATATTCCGTTGTCTCGAGATGAAAAACTCACCCTGTATATATCTGCGTAACTGTACAACGCTGCAATATGCGGAAACTTTTTTTTTTCAATTCATTGCAGCGACGAACAAACACGACGAACACAAAATCGTAATTTCGACAACGATTAATTACAAAAGCACAATATTCTGTAATAACGAGACGTTACTAAATCGACGGTCCGATTCAATTGCGAAATTTAATATCGATTCCAAATTTATGCCCGTAATAAATTACAATACCAAGAATAGCGTAATAATTTTTGTATTGATTTGAGGGGTCTCCTTTCGGTATTAATTAGAAAGTTAGAAATCCCAAAAGATGGTATATTCGTAGTATATTGTCAGGTCCTTCAACAAGTTATACAAAAACGACTTAATGTAGCGTCAAACGGAGTTAAGTGAATAAAAAATATAAGTTTTTCGTACTAATATTAATATTTGTTTAACCATTGAAAAATTCTTTTTTTAAAAAATTATTAAAGCTCATCAGTTACTCAGCATAATCTGCACTTGCTACAGTTAAAGAATAAATATGTTACCATTTTTTTTTGCTCAAAGTGCGATTTCTTTTACCCCATACATTGGGGTAAAGTGAATCACATGTATAAACATTATATCTTTTTCGCTTTTGGGTGGTTCTGAGCAAAGTGAACCATACTAAACGTTCTTTAAGGTTTGATTTAGTCAAGAAAAGTTAGTTTCATCGAAAAAGGTCGAAAGAAAAAGAAGCAACGAATCAAAATAGAAACTTTATCCTTTAATTACTTCTACATCTTGTTGAAGAAATATTCAACAGAATATTTCTTCAAAAATGCTCATAAAATTAGTGGTGAGAGGAAAAAGTCCAAACAATAAATAAACTAAAACTTAAAATGATCTTAATTATGCCAATATCGAAAAATCCTCTTCACTACTTTCTTTTCTTCTCTTATCCTTATACCTATTTAGGATGTGGGATGTTACATTGTATATACATACAATAAAGTATGTATATGTATGTATATGTATTGCAAGGGTGATATTACACTAGACCCAAAAGATGTATTGTGTCCCCTGTTCTTGCCGTTTTACAGCTGGCCTCCAATCCTATTCCTTTCAGAAAGTGTAGGATATCAGAAGGCCCCAAGTTACGTAAGTCACCCTCTTCGATTTGACGTGATCCCAGGTGCTCCCTTAAGTTGCACAATGCTACGCAATTTGAGAGGGGATGGATGCCATCCTGTTCCCCAATCTGCTCCAGTCGGTTTGCTTCTCCCGCTGTTCCTTCCTTCTGAGGTACTCTCACTTTGGAAGTGGAAGGCTTTTTATGGAGGTCCTGCTCCAATTCCTGTTTATTAGCGGTGTCGTCCCGCTTCCTCCATGGTTGATCCCACGTGTAGCCAGGGAAGAAAAGGTCCACCTCCACAGAGCCCCACATACAGAGCTAAGGCTAAATACAATGGGGTGCGCCAGGTGCCCCAAGGTTGGACTAGTAGACAGATCTTCTATCCAGCCACGTATCCCATCAGCCTAGTCCGCCACCTTAGAATTTAGGTTTTTGTTGAGGTTGTCTCCTCTCGGTCCATGCAGTTAAGCGAAGACTCCCCATCCCTTTCGGCACCTGGTTTAACAGTTGGGCTTTCGGTAGCCGAAAGCAACAACTGGCATCATTGTAGAACCCTGTGCAAGCCCTTAGCCACGACACGACAGCTTGGGCGAGATGTGACATTACACTCATTGCAAATGTATGCAATCCCATTTTAAGTGACTTGAGTGCACTGCTTTGTAAAATTGCTTTGCGTCAATTTCAGATATATCCCGTATTGGATAGAAAAGAAAAACGACCAGTTTTTGTGCAGAAGTAGATCTATAGGTTTATTTCATTCTTCCCATGCTATAATAAACCTATAGATCTACTTCTGCTCAAAAACTAGTCGTCTTTTTTTTCTATCTAATGCTTACAAGAGCTGTAAAATTCTTAAACAAGGTATATCCCGTATTTGGGGATAAAAGAAATGTCCCCTTTCGGTGCTCTTTTTTCTTAACAATAAAATAAATATTAAATTATCGTCAAAATTGCCTTATTACGAAGTTTCAACATCGTCAAAACTGTTTTGATCGTCCTTTAATTAATTTTCGTTGTGATTTACTTTACCCCATAATTTGTCATTTTTTTCTAAGAATAGGGTTAAGTTTAGCGTATATAAGGGACAACATTTGAGTAGTGCATATAATTCCTAAAAAATTAGAGAAACAATATCCGCCGGCTGATAGACCGAAAATCATTCTTAGTGCTGCGTGCATTCAAGCGTTTCACCAATTTTTGAAATAACAATCCAAATATTTAAACATGTTTAATATATCTGCTGCTTACGTGAAGGAACGAGCAACCCATGCGATACCTAGCAGTATTACTTGGCAGGCAAAGAAACATATGGGAGTAATATTATCGTTACCTTTGACTCACTGATCGATAGAGACGCAAAAATTGCCGGTATTTACCGAAGGATTTACTTAATCCGCTGTGATTCACTTCACCCCGTTTGATGGTACTTCATTTTGTGTGTTATACGATGACGAAATCCCCAGGGTGGAGTAAAACCTGGGGCTTGTTGCATAAAAGTACAATTACAATTTACAGGTGATATTTTTGTTACAATCTGTCAAAATTTGACTTACAGGCGTTGCAAAAATATATATATGTCAAATTTTGACAGATTGTAACAAAAGTATCACCTGTAAATTGTAATTGTACTTTTATGCAACAGGCCCCTGGTAGTTACAAAATAAATTAAAAAAAGAAATTTTCCCTTAATTTTCTTTAGCAATAAATAAAAAAAAACGGTTTATTTGAGCAAGTTGAATTAGTCACTCGATTATAACATTTTACTTAAAGCCACGTTTCGAACATGTCTTATAATTTTCTTTATTTGAAACGTTATAGAAATCTGGGGTAATGAAATCTCTGAGAAGCATGTTACAAATGATAAAGGCATCACCGCTATTACCTTTTTCATCAAATGTTAAGGGTTATCAATCATATCTCCTCCCTTTCTTTTTGAGTTACTTATCGGGCACTGTTTCTTGTTGTGCTGTGCCATTTAACTCGTGTCTTCTATTTTATGCGTTGAAGTTTCTTTGCCTATTGTTTAATTCCATTTCCGAGCACAAGAGCTCTGACTGCAGCAAAAGAAAGAAAAACTATCTGGCACCCAGATCAGGAAACTGTGAAGGCAAAGGAAAATGGAGGAGAGTACGTGGACCGAGCAGAGACAACGTCGCCGTTGCTCTAAAAGATGCAAGGCGGAAGGAACAAACCAGGCCGCTAAGGAAACAAAGTAGAAATCCAAGGTGAGAGGCGGAAGTCAGATCACTGAAGGTAAAAGGAAGACGGTCTAAGGCAGCAAGTAAAGACCCCAGTAGAACTCAAAACGCCACCGCAGACCTGGAGGAGGTCCAAGGTACCTACAGCGAGGCATCGTCAGGAATACGGATGGCAGTAATTGAGTAATGTCATCTTGAAAAACTCTTGAATCAAAACGAAGAAGATCTCGTCCAGGAAAAAGGTAAACATGAAGCATACTGAGATAAAATAATCAGGCGATCTTTATTAAGCAACCATCAATGGAGAAGATTAAAGAACCACTACAGCTTAGTAGGAATCATCTTCGAACCGTAACAGGATACTGCACGCTGAAGGGCACCTGCAGACGAACACTGCAGACTGTGCAATGGGATAGCAGAGGATGCTTGCCACATTCTGTTAGTGTGAGGCTACGCACGCAAGACAGGCAATTTGGCAAGCCAAAAATGAATCCAGTGGATCAACCAGCCAGAGATCTGTACATACTAGTGCAGGGTACTGGGATAGAATGACTAATATAGTTTAACGGGTAAGAGAAATGGGGGACCAAATAGGAAAACCCAAGAGGCTGCAGTGTGGCTTCAGATCAGATAGCTCCAACAAAAGAAAAGGTTTAGGGCAAAAAGAGCAAACACAAATCATTAAAAATTTTCAGTGACATTCAGGCGGTGCTGGGAGGTCTAAATGCGCATAAATGTAACTCGAAGTTGATGTGGATATGTAAAACGCTCTAAATATATTACCGATGGCTAATACCCCGTGGTAAGATTAAATGTCGACTGTATTTGTAGGACGAAGGGACAGTTAAACATTATTTCTACCGCTGTGCTTTTGTAATGAGAATCAGATATGATATTATTAGGATGGTTGGTCTTTCCGTAGAGGACCTTGAGAAAGTCTCATTCAATAACATCTGAGCTATCTTAAAGGTTTGAAGTTATAGGAGAAACTTGTGTTTCATTTGTACGTGCGTAGGAAACTAGCTGACAATAATGTAAAAAAGTAAATAAATTATTATTTATACCTGTACCAGCATTCACACAATTATAGGAACCGCAATTTAATTATCTCTAACATGAAATTTTATAATTTATTAATTATACAGCGCTTTTATAATTATAATGCTTAAATTGCCACAATTTTAAATTATGCAGAAATATAAACTAATTAAACAAATTTCTCTCCCTTTTCGACATTTTTCTTTATCGCTTCCATGGCTTTGTTCAATAATCCCTGCTCGAAATCGGTAACCTTTCCTATACCTAGGTCTTTCTCGATACCATTTTTTCCCAACAAAAGCTTCGTAGAGAAATATTTAGTCTTCGCAATATCATTCATTGTGAATGCACATTCTATTATGTTTTGTTCACCTTTCATCGCGCGGAGCAAGCTGAAGGCAAATCTGGCCCCAGAGTAAGCCATGGCAAGTTGGGCGGATCCAGTTCCAACTTTAGCTTTCACTACATTCGTGCCCGCTTCCTGGATATTCTTAGACAAGTCCATAAGTTCTTCCTTATTAAAAGTAACTGGCGGCTGGCATTGAGATACAAGAGGTACTATAGATATTCCAGAGTGACCTCCGACAACTGGGCAATTCACTTTACCCGGATCCAAACCTTTTGCCCTACCAATGAACGTACTTGCTCGAACCAGATCCAAAGTAGAAATACCAAATACTTTTTCTGGCCCTCAGTTTGCCTGCCTTCTTCATGACTTCGCAAAATATTGGCGTTACAGAATTAACGGGATTTGTAATAATATTTATGTAAGCGTCGGGGCAAGCATCAGCGCAAGCTTTGGCGACATCCCTTACAACAGAAGCATTCGCTCCGAAAAGGTCGTCTCTCGTCATTCCTGGTTTTCTCGGTACGCCACCTGGTATTATAACAAGGGTGGCGCCAGTTAAGGATTCTCTGAATTTTCTCAACTCCAACAAATGATGTAACCTTTACAGATGTGCAAATGTGTGATAAATCAAGTGCAACACCTGGGGTATTCTTTGCGATATCATACATTACAAGTTCGGTTACTAGATCCGGCTGCAATTTAAGAAGCAAACACAATGGGGCTCCTATCCCACCAGCGGCGCCAACTACTGTAATTTTGTTATCGGTCCTGGTGGTTTTGCTGAAGTTCCTACACAGAGTATATACTTTTGGGTGACACCTTCGAGCTGCAGCAAACATTTCTATTTTCGTTTTTTAGTATGGGGAAAATTAAAAACTTCTACGTCGGATTGACAGTATAAATTATAAATAAAAACAAAAAAAAACAAACAACCGTTCTAGATTACTAAATGATCAGGATGTCATATACTGCATTTGAAATTGACAGTTCGCCTGACAGTATGTAACGTGAGAAACGCATATAGAATAGTAGTATTGTTTGGATAAAGTTAGGATTGTCTAAACGATCTGTAGTGTGATGCTTATGTCATTTTATTCACGTGCTTATAGATCGTGCATGTAAAAAAATGCAATAGATAACACTACTATGATTGTCAATATTACACTGAAGGGTCTATTCGTTGGAAAAATAGCGGCGATGTAAACTGTAAGTTGACAACGTCACAATTGGTTATCAAGATTTTATGGTAACGCCAAATATAATGCCAAATCGTATTATAGCAAAATATGGAGATCCTGCGTAGTACAATGCATGGTACGTAAAAAAATCCCTGTATGATTTGTCCGAATTTCACTCGTAACTCGAGTAAAGGTGCATCCACACGCTCGGGGTTTGCCGAACTCCGAGCAGATACGGGAAAATGCCGAACGTTCGGTGTGAGAGTTTAGCGTGGTAGCATTGAGTAATTGCATGAATTAGGTTGGTGTTGGTACAGAAATTATGACTGGTTATGATCCATTGCTGTCACTGCATAACTGAAACTCTTTTTTGGTTAGAAACCCGGCAAATCATAAATATTTGAAGTTCTGTCATTTTGGTTGCGCATGACAGAAACTCAATATGAATCACGTAGTTTGTTCGCGTCGCATGAACTATTTGCACTATTATGCACTTTTTAGAACTTTTGTATGCAAAAGTGCATAAAGGTGCAAATAGTTCATGCGACGCGAACAAACTTACGGACACCAGTAATTCATTCATTAGGTAATGAAAATACTGACACACAATTCTTATGCTATTATTTAATTTCTTTATTTTCCAAGTTTACGATGAATGAATGTATGGGTAATTGGGTATATAATGCGAACAAACTCGAACAAAAAAGGTAGTATTTTATTGAACCTTCTATAATTTTTATAACCAACGTGATAGTTTATCATTGAAACGTTCCGTCGTACAAAATTATAGTTAATCAAAGGAATATTTTTTGTTTCAAATTGTTCGCCATTTTTTATCCAATTAATCTACGAGTATCATACACTGTATGAGCAATATTTACAATGAGGCGAATATGTTTGCCAATAGAATCATGGATTATGGATTCTTTATCGTTTCAAATTGAGGGCGTGTGAAGAAGGAGGGTGGTTTTTTTAAGTGATTATTTATTAATAAATATCATCTAGTTTTTTAATTTATTTGCCGCTTTATAGACAACAAATTCAATTATATGTATTTAACCAGATCATCACATACAATACACATTTCGGACCCTCTTTAGTAAAATTCAAAATTTGATATGAATTATGAAAAGTTGTTCTTAAGCTTTTAATATTTAGGATAACATTGCATTATTTAATTACTTATCTACAATTAGTTTTAAAGATAATTTTTATAAAACTAAGATCTTTAATTTACTTGAAATGCATTCAATTTAAAATATGATGAATACTAAAATTACACTCATATCATGTCAAAAAAAAAAAACACGTTGAATTGTTTTATCTTTGACAATGCTGTTATTTTCAGCATGCGACATAGTATTTCAGTAAATAAATTTGTATGTTACCGCTGTTCATATGTAACAGTTATGAAAAACTGTAGGTATAATAGTATGACTAGTAAGAGACGAACTCACTAGACAGCTGTCAACAGCTTTCCCTCTCACTCTAAGTACCTTCCGAATGTGTGGACGGGTGCACGAACTCCGTTCTAGCCGAACATTCGTACACGTTGAGTGCGCCATTTTCCAATGCAGATTGGGATAGGCAAACAGTTTGCCGACTAGTTCGCCAACTCCGAAATCTGCCCGTCCAGACGACTAGGAGTTCGCCAAACTAGTCGTGTGGATGGGCAGTTCGGAGTTCGGCGATCTAGTCGGCAAACAGTTTGCCTATTCCCGATTTAGAGTGAGGGAAAGCGTTGACAGCTGTCTATCTAGGCTCGCATTGTTTTTAAACTATTTTTAATGAAATCATTTGCTGACAGCAGGTAATAAGCACAAATTCATTTTAATACACTACATACTTTTATTTTTGTTATTGCAGCATGTGGTAATAACTGGTCGTATATGTTAAAACTGACAGTGTTTCAGAAAGATAATTTTTTGACATATGCTCTTTTGCGATCTCATGTAAATGCTTTGATATAGGTGTTAATGATCATCATTACATTAAATTGGTTCATTTCAAATAAATTAAAAAACGGTATTTTCATTACCTTAAAAGTGTGTACCTAATACTGAAATAAATTAAATGAATAATTATTATAATCTTGTTTTAAATATGATGAAGAGGTTTCCAATCAAATTTCTTTGAACTTATGTGTATTGTTACAATACGATTTGACTTAAATGTGTATAATATTTCTCTTATAAATAGAAAAATTAAAAAGTTGGATAATATTTATGTATTAACAAATAAATTGTTAATAGGTACATACATGTTCACACATATAATATTCCGTCCTTGATGTGAAAAAAATAAATCATTTGAAATAAATCATCGCTCACTATGAAGAATTGTGTTTCGAAAAAAAAAATCGCTTAGCATGTTTCTAATCCTTTTTCCCTCATTTCTACAATACGCGACCAATAACATCAATCTGAAGGGGTCCAGTATATATACCCAACTGACAGCATAAAGTAAACTAATAAAAAAATAGGAATCAAATTTCAGCTATATGTAGTTGTAGTTGTCATATTTTAATAACTACAGTAATTGCGGAATACTCGTGTCCATGTCCATAATCTATCTGATTCATATATTCGTTTCCGCCACATGTTGTCAACCGCAGTCGGAATGACAGAAATACATAATATTCATAATTTTGGTGAGGGTTTGGAGGTGAAACCGAAAAAGACTTCAGTTATCAACGACAGCTACCTAACCTTCATAATTTCTGTACCAACACCAACCTATCTTATTCATGCATATTACCCAATGCTACCACACTCAACTTTCATGCCGAACGTTGTGCTCGGAGTTCGCCAAACCCCGAATTGAGTGGACGGTCCGTCCACACGATTCGTGTAGAGTTCGATAGTTGGCGAACATTCGGAGTTCAGCGAATTCCAATCGTATGGACGCACCTTTAGGAATTGTCTGGACAAACGATGCGAATTGTTGTACAGTAGAATCTCTATTATCCGTATCTTCCTTATCCGGAATTTTAGATTTTTCGGATTATATTAAAACAGAAAATGTATTAAATCCTCTATATCTTAGTTATGTATGTTTAACGGATATTGCCATCCCCGTGTTGGTACACGCACACTGATGAAATGAGCAAGTAGAATTGACATTCTGTCTGTCTCTCGTTCTTAATTGTGATACTAACAATAACTTCGTCTTTGTTTTGTGCCCTGGTACAGCTATGAGCGCCCAAATCGACACCAAATTCGAATTTTATAGCAGCTTACTGGCAATACGGAAGGAGGACGTCGTAAAGTTATATAGTGCTTCGGAACGCGAACACCTTTCAATAGGGACAAAACTTAAGCATAAAAACTAGCCGCAATCACCGGCAAGCTCCGTCTTCCATTGTTACATACATATGCAGTTATTCCATTCAAGCAGTAATTTTAACATCGTGTCCCTATCTAAAGATGCAGACCTGCCAAACCGATATCTGGAATACCAAAATTGGTCAACTATAAATGCATACTCTAGTAAACAAACGATAGTCCCTTTTATACGTGCCGTGCGTAGAGGATAATTATGTGCGTTTGTATTATTTTTTGTTATTGAATAATATTTACGGGTTTATGATGTAATGGAGCGTAGGATTGCTAGTATACAATATTAAGACTTTGAAATATATACCTAACACATATGCCGCAAATCATAATAGTTTAAGTTATAATAATGTCATTATGCATATCAGAAAAAGAATTTTAACAATAAATACAAAATACCCGCGTGGAATTATCTTCAATAAATGGAGCAATAAGAAGAAGCCTAAGAAAACTAATGTATGTGACAATAGACCCTGAAACTAACTCTTTTTGTGAACAAATATTTCATTACTTGCTATTACTTTTATACTTATACAAAATTGCTTTCACACCTTGTATATTTATATAACATCTAAAATGGCATTCTCTTAATGTGCGATGATTTAAAATGACAGCACTATTTTTGACAAAAAGCGTATATCACAGTACTTTTGTTTCAGAAACACTTTAGAAACTGTAGTAAACAATATCCCGAAGTTGGAAGGTGTCCCTAGGGAGCTACCGGCAAAATTGCTTGTGACTACTCTCCTTAGTTTTGATGAAAAAGCGCACGATATATTCCCACCTTCTTAGAGAGGGCGAATAGATAGAACTGATATTTATGGTAGTACGTATACAATGTGATGTATGTACATGCAATGGAACACAACGACATCGAATACTACGTTTTATTTACAAAGGGAAGGACTAATAATGGGTATAGCCGCCAAAGTTCAAACAAAATCCTCCCCAAACTATTTCTTGCTTCATCAGAGAATTAGCTACAAGAATACAACAGTATGAAGTATAAGGTAATTAAAGTGAAATAACTTACAAAAGAGTGTGCTTGGTAGTGAGTAACACAAAACAAAGTGGCGTAAACATTTTAACAATTTAAAAAGAAATAAAAAAAACTTTAAATCGCAATTTTAAAAAAATTAAATTATGAATTAAAAAAAAATCTTCATGTTTTCAATTGCCTATGCATACTTTAGATAATTTTTTTACATGTTAATCCGCAAATTAAAATAAGAAAATTTACTAACATAGTTTCTCAGGTTGATTTTAATATTTTTTTCCAAATAATAAATACCAACTAGGTAGTTAATCTTGCTGACATTCAGATCCCAACTAATGTAAATCTTGTCTCTTTTGGCCGGAAGTTTGGTATCTCTGTTGTTAAACCTAATGTCTCCAGTCTCCAAACAAGCAAAAGAGGCACTTTACGTGTAAAAGCTACCAAAATTGTTACCAACTACTTTCTAAAAGTTGCATATCTGTCACCTACTAATAGATTCTTGTCACAACAATACACATCAGCATTTACTTACTTTAGATTGAATAACAGACAGGATCCTCTGATTTCTATGAATGCCGCCAAAGACCAAATCATTGTGATAATTTAACAATCACAATAATGTATTATCACATTCCAACACCTATAAAATCTTAAACCACGACCTAATTACGTCCATACAGAACTGTTGTAATAGGTTTTCGAAACAACTACTTAGTGATAAATTAATTGACAATGTTACGTATCGTTCCTTAACTACATATATGTAATTATATTTGCCCCAAGTATTATGGACTAACTAAGGTAACAAACATGATTGTCTTCTATCGTTTAGTAAAATATTTTTCTAATTTCTATCATTAGCCTTTGCTATTTAAACTAACTGCAATATTAGTGACACTTTTCAGTTGATATTATTAACAATTATCAGCTACCCCCTGGCTTTATTCTTAACATACCACAATCATTAATTAATGATAATTGGATCTGATCCAATGTAATCAATCAATAAAGACAGATTTTCAGAATTACTGAATTTCTTACCTCTTCATGTTTCACATTCAATAATTGTTTTTATACATAATTATTCAGTACACAGATGAGCAGTCCCATAAGTCCGATTTTGGCTAGTGTGATTATAGACCACCTGTTGTATTGATAGGTTTCCGTTTGATTCGCCCTTCTTTTTCAGTTATATTGACGATTCCATAACAGCAGTTGTTGCTTAGGAGGAGTGGAGCAGAGATCTGAACACAGTGTCACTCTAGTAAACAATTTGAAGGCGGTCCTTATTACGCACTATAAAATCTTTTAATGCTCTTCCCACTGAACTAAAAATTATCAGAAATTTGAACACGCTTAAGTGTCAGTTGAGAAATTTTTTACTAGACGGACGTGTTTACAGCTTCAGTGATTTATTAACCATTCGGTGTTTTAAAAGAAAATAAACTTTTTTTTAAATATAAAATCCCGGCAACAACTTTACAAGATAGTAGCTAGGCTTGAAGGTCATTGAAAACAGACCACAAAAGAACAAAGAATTTTCCGAGCTCGTCCTTACTGGTTGTATACTATGCTGATACTTTTGTGTAGCCAACTGTCCCTCATAACCTCTATTTCATTGGCGCATTCGTTGTTGCGGATACACCGTCATGGCTTCTTCCTAGATTCAACTTTTTTAAATTCCTAAGTAACATATTTTAAATTTTATTTTATTATATTTATTTTATTTATATTTTTTAAGTTTTTTTTATTGTTATAATGTTTACGCTACGGTGTTTTTGTGTTATCCACTATTAAATACACTCTTTGGTAAGTTATTTCACTTATAATTACTTTTACTTCCAACTGTTGTATTCTTGTACTATTTCTATGATGGAGGATAAATAGATTGCGAAAGCTCAGAATCTGAACATTTGAGGTTTCTGTTGGAATTTTCGCTGCTATTTATCCTTTCTTTTGTGAACCTAACGAGAGTAGCCGGTACTTCTTTTCATCTTTAAATGCGTTTTACCTTTATTTCACTAATATATTAATTAATATTAAAGAGCATTTATTTTTTGTATTACTTCACATTTACCTGGTAATTAGATACGAAAATTAATTAAAATTGCTTTATATCACTGCTGTTTTATTAAGAATTTGTGGGAGTTTATGGCAGACTTTGAAGGTGTACTGTAAAAATTTGAGTGCAAAAGCAAATAAAGTACTTTTATAAAAAAAAACCTTTTTATAAAAAATAAATATAAAGCTAGGTTTCGTTTGACCCAGAAAGAACTCCTTGTAAATAATTTCTTTTTTTACGCTTTGTATTCGTTTGAATATTTCAAGTGAACAAAACAACTTACTCTAGACGTGGAAATATTTTCCATGTGAATGACAGTATCCGAACGCAATACCCTTACACAAGGAGCACATTCGTTTCTTGTCGACGACAGGTTGACCAACCGGCGGCCACAGCTTTCGTATAATTTATGAGAGGCGTTCACCCTTGCCGAAGCTACAAATCCTTACAAAACAACAGTTTCGGGTACTTAGTTAAACTTATACAAAGGTCAATTATAATTAATTCGAGGGTCATTCTCCATTTAACTTTCCGGTTCAATTTGCATCTGTACGGTATATGTTATAATGTTCATAGACTTAACTATGCTTGTAAATTTCTTTTTCATTTAGTGAATTGCTTATTTTAATGTGTTTGCTAAAACCAATAAACCAGGATTTTTTTTTATCTAGGCATATACGGCAAGTTTACTTGTTTACATTGAATATGAGCTTTGCCATCGTATTTCCAGTAAATGCTTTTAAAAAGTTTATAGTTGATTGAATACTTACTTAAAGAAGTTAGAATATTTATCTTTAGAATTCTAGTTAATGACTGGTTGCCTAATATAAATCAAATTTTAAATTTTGAATGTATAGCATATACACCTTTCATATGGGGCTCTTTGGTATCATAGATTCTATCCTGAAATTTTCCTGTAAACATCTTTGTAGGTAATTGTGCTACCTTATGCAGACAGGAACTTACCGGTCGTTTGGAAATTTCAGCATGACAACGATCCAAAACACGCTGCCCGGTCAGGTAAAAAATTGGCTTGTTCCTAATGCGGTCACAATTCTGAACCGGCTTGCAAGCAGTCCCGACCTAAACCCGATTGAGCATCTGTGAAATGATATAAAACGAACGATAACACAAAAGGAAATAACCAATTTGGACAAATTTTTTGAAGAAGTCGTGATGGCCTGGCAAGCTATTCCTCAAGAACGCTGTGCATCTATGGGTAAAAGATGTGAGGCAGTTTTAAAAAATAAAGGATATCCTACTAAATATTAATACAAAAATTAAATAATTATGTAAATTATCTTTTACTTGAATATTATTTTTGTTTTGTACTATGTTCCGCGGTTCCTAATTATCTGTCCAGCGTTAATTCTTTCTTTTTATCTAAGATGTCAATTCGAGACGTATAAATTAAATATTTTACCGTATTTGAAGGTGTATTCTTATTTTAATAAATTATTTTAGTATACAGTATACACACTTTAATTAACTCACAAGCAAACGTAACAAATCTGTTAAAAATATATCGTTCTATCGCATACAATTGGCCACCACTGTAGTTATGTAAATATAGATTTCGTAGAACTAATAGTATATTAGGGACAGCTGTAAAAAGATAGGCATCTAAAAGTATCTAAGGACGGTTTTGTCTCTAGGATACTATCGCGACCCTTTGCCTTAAGGGTCGGAAGTTTGAGCGGCTCGCTTTATTAAACTTAATTATATATACAAATGGATACTAAAAAGGTACTTACGGTTTTTTGACGCTGCGGTTGGAGTTTGTAATTATAAACTAGTACTTTATACTCTACACTGAATTTATTAATCCACACACCCTCTTCGGCGATTACAACCTAAATATCAATATCTCGTCGTTAATCCCCCCAGGAGTGCAATGCTCGCAAAATGCTGGCGAGGTTCCGGTAATCCCATTGTCATCTCTAAACACATCTTTATCTGTTTCTTAAACCTAACTTATTTCTATGTAGTGAAACTTTTCGTGGCAATACTATAAAATATTAGACACTTCTTGTATCTAACAAACCATAAAGTGTCTCAAGATAGTTTTTATACAAAAGATACTTCATAAATAATCAAGTTTTCTCATTATAAAATAAAGAGCCTGTGCGTTTACATTAGAGATATGAGGCTACAGTTATATCTCAGGGCAGCAATTTAGATCGAATAATATTAACCTCCACAAGTAACCTAGTTATCAGTTACTGACAAGTGGCTAATTACTTAAGTGCAAAAATATAATATGATAAATATAGTCTTTTCGGTATACATGAAAATTATCCCAATTGCAAAATTGTGGAGGCAAATTGTTTATTAAATAAATGAATATATCTAAATATAACAATTCAATAAATATCTTCACTTCTATCCTAGTGAATGGATTTCCTCAAACTTAGTGAGTCCTCAAAAAATCTAATAGTGGGTATATATCTAATCCTTAAACTGAATTCATATTATTTCATTGATTCTAGCTTTTGTCAAATTTCTATTCTTTATAATAATTATCAATATTATTTATTTTAGTATTTATTGTTAGTATAATTTATTAAAATACATTTAGAATGCATTTTTTTATCTTTGTTTGGTGGTTATGGTATGTGCCTTTTACACCTGAGCTACTTTTTAATTTATAATTTACTATAAATTTATAACTAAGTTAAAGATACTTCTTAGTATGTGAGTTAAAAAGTAACCTAAGATACATTTTAGTCCCTGAGATACTGTTTGAAGTTACTTTTTTTAAGTATCCCATATCTTAAAATACATCGAAAAGAAAGTTTCTTAATTTTTTAAAGTATCTGTCATAAGTATCGAAGATGCTTTTAGGATATATCCATTTTAGTTCTGATATTAGGTATTTGGCTTAAGAGAAGTCCTAAAACTTCCTAGCAAGAAACAAAACCCAATTTTTCCTATCATAAAAGGAAGAAGAAGAAAATCAAATGGAAATAATTACATTCATTTATTATAATAAGCCATTGTCCATAATATTAAATGAACCTACTGCACTCACCCGTGAATTATTGTTATTAAATACATATACTCACATTCTACTTTTACTTACTCGTTGTCTTATTGCATTTTTTAAACAAAAAACACTTTAAGAAGATAATAATCAAGAAGAAAAATGCATATCTTCATGAAAATGATTTACGTCCATCCATTTGTTTACATTTTAAGTGGATCTTATTTCCAATTTCTACACTATCTTATATCGTCGATCTGCTAACAGAACTGTGGCAATTACCAAAAGCAAAATTAAAGCTAAAAGAAAAAATTTTTAGTAGATACGTAGTTTAACGTTAAACCTAACTAAACCTAGGGATCTGTCGTTACCAATATTCCACATAAACTTGCGAAATAATTACTAATAAATTAATTAATTAGCTTATTAGTTATGAGGCATTGTGTTAAAACCAATAAGAATTTAGGATAAGTACTGCCGTTATGTTAATCAGCTTTAATGTAAATTTATGAAGCTGCTCAGCTACGTCTTTAGTTGTATACTCATCAGCTCATGTCTTATCTTAGATAGAGTTAACATCTCCTCAAACGAAATAATGATACCCTGGATATCTTGTATTTAATGAGTTTGTGATATGTTAAGTAAATTCTCTAAAACGTCGGTTAGTCCTAGTTGTCTGAGTACCAAACTATCTCTTAATTTAAAACCACTATCTGAAATTTGAATGGTAGTTAAAGCACTGGATAAAATATTAAAACAGAAGGAAAAAAAGAAGGAAGAGAAGATGGGCTTACTAAAAATGAGCTGTGTCACCAGTTGAAAAGAAAAATAATGAAATACGTATCCATCTACAAACACCATCTGAAAACCATTACTGCTTTGTGAATCATTTCTCATTGTGACGACAGAAGAGCTTCAGTTTCCTGAAATTCAAACTCGAATACTTCGGGATTTATTAAGAGGACCCGCAGTAGAAATTCTCTTCTAGCTTTATATGTCTATTTTCACCATCTATGCATACACTCGCTCGAAATAAAAAGGTTCTCATTCCTTTTCGGCTCGCTTGCTTTTATTATGCCGATATTACGCGGGAATTATGGAGACAACTCGTAAATATACAGATGTGGAGCCTGGAATTTGCTCTTATGAAATTTTTTAAACAAATTTAACGTTGCACGTAAATGTATTTTCCCATATTCCTTTTATCATCATAATACTGTAAATTAGAATGGAATATAATAGAATATTTATTTGGTTAGCGGACACAGAGTGTATATAACCAGCCACAAAGATCAGGTAAATTGAGAAAGAAACATAAAAATAATTAAATTAAAATAAAATAAAACTACATACAATTTATAAACTAAGGTAACTAAAATTATAATTCTTAAAATAAATTAAATAGAATTACTAAGAAAACAGGACACAGGTGAAAACTCAAAGTGGTAAAAAGCAATCATGAAGTGTCCAGTGCATAAAATTATGATAAATCATAAAAGTTGTGACAAAAGGAATTCCCTAATCTTGTTACGAAAGTTACGAAGCACCCGTTAATGATCTAAGTATTGCTTTTTGAGCCAAAAACACCCTTCTGGCAGCCGCTGAGGATGCCCATAACAAAATTCCGTATCTTAGGCGAGAGTGTATTTCTGCATAACGTAGAAATGACACTCCACGGTTATTCGCACACGCAAACAACGAAATACGTAACATTTACTATATAATTTACTAGGTAAGCCTAGACAATACTTGATCCACACCAGATTAACTTCAAAAGTAACGGCTAAGAGGTTAGTGGATTGAGTTTTCTGTAATTGTATATGATCTATGAATAATGGTTCAAACTCGGAATCCCTATGTGTCGTATTAAAAGCATGTATTTAGTCTTTTCTAGACGTAATGACAGCTTGTTACTAGCAATCCGACAGAGTACACAATAAGGCATTAGCAATGTATTCAGTATCGTCGTTGGTTGTCAAGAGAGCTATGTCATCGGCATAAATGGTTAAATACATTTCAGATAGAAAAGTATCATTAATATATAGACTAATAAGAACAGGTCCCAAAAGTGATCCCTGCGGTACTCCTATATTGACAGGTATGGTGTAAGATTTAAAGTATTTTATTTCATTTTCTGGTGTGATGTGTTTTAATCTAACAAATTGAAACCTATCATATAAATATGAAGTAAACCATGTTGCAAATATGCCTCTAACACCGTATGTTTGCAGCTTCTCCAATAGCTTATCATATTGAATCCAATCAAACGCTTTTTTTTTAAATCACAGAAAGTACCAAGCACAGATTTTCTTAGTTCAATACGGTCAAGAACAGTGCAGTAGAAATTAATTACAGTGCATTAGGGTGCATTTTTATAATAAGATTGCTTGGAATACTACTGCATCTGATTTGATACTACGAATATTATTTAAAAGCTGTTCAAGTTATATGCGGCAATTTAAATTATATGTCTTTGAGTATACTAGAATTGGCATACAATTAGTGATGATATAACTGGCATTTTATTCTCTTGAAAATTTTTGTTTGGGCTCCCTCAAATTTTCACCCACTTCTTTATTTTACTAATAAATGCGCCTTGGACTCTGCGATTCATAGCTAGTACACATCTACTTTATTCACCGCATGGTATGCTTGTACTTTAATATTTATGTTGTGAATTATCTCTTAATCAAAACATCTCACGAGAAAATAATCTGTGGATATAACATTGGATCCAGAGTCCTGCCCTGGCAAATAGCGAAGAAGCGGGCTGATTTCTGTTCCGTAATAAATCTCGAATTAACGGGGAATTACTAGCAAATAAAACGCCAATAAAAGTGATTTAGTGAGTACATAGAAGGTAAAAGTGCATCTAGGGATATTAAAAAGTAAGTTTAGTCCTCAAATAAACTAATTTGGAACATAATATAGAGAAGTGGATTCGGTCGAGTTTCTTTCCGCAGTAAAAAACAAAAAGAGAAGGTAACATAGTACACAGAAACAGTATCGTACCAGTCCAACACGCACCTTTCAGATAGCATGGTAATTGTAGTAATTTGGTTTCTTCTGACCACTTATTCGCGCGAGCTATTTGTTTGTAGCCTTTTATAAATTCAGTGACACTTTGGTCTTGTATTCCACAGAAGAAATTTGGTCGAAGATGTTAGACTTTTTCATCTTGCACTGTACCCTGTTAGTCTTGTGTCCGCTTTGAACTTGTTTCGCCATTTCTGGTTCTTTTGGGGTTTCTTTATCTTTTTCTAAACAGTCACGTAACGTTTAATTTAGTTCCTTGGATAGCCGGCGCCTCCACCAATTTGTGACGTCGGTACTCTGGATGTCGTAGAGGTTCCTATTAATGAAGACACGCACTCTGTAGGTCGTTGGTTATTTTATTTTTACTCTTATGTACCTTTTACATGTTACATGTACTAGATTTTCTTAACTCTTAACAACTCTTAGTACACGTAATTATAACTGTATCGCTGCTTTCCCATCTACGGTCCTTAGTCCGGTTAACGTTCTCTAGCTGCTGACTCTGACTTTTATGCAAGTGCATTTACCTTGTTTGTACTGTGCCATACAGTGCACCACACCTATATATTGTGCAATATGCGACAATTTACAAAAATTTTTGTATTTGTTAACTGAATGGTCTGACAACATCACGCTGTTTTTAAAATAAGTTTAATTAAGTTAAAATGTCATCTTCAGCAAAAATTTAAACACTATCACATTTTGACACCTCAAAAGATACAACAAATGACGAAACGTGGGTGAATTAATTCAATAAAAATGCTAAAAAAATCCACTATTCCCTGATTTTTTGATTGATATTTATATATATTTTGGCTAAACAATAACTTCCAACAAGTAGTATATTCATGTTTTATGCAATTTATTTCGTAAAACTAAAAAAAAAAAGCCAAAAGCGGACTCGTTGGAAGACATTAAGTCAAATCTATAATGTTCAAAACTTTTTAAATTCTACTCTCGCAGTATATAATATATTTCATAGGCAATAACCTTTCTAACACATCTATTCATGATGTAACTTTCCTCCCATGTATGATTTTGAGGCAAAAATATTGCGCCAACAGCCGGTAGCTGATTTAGCGTAAAACAAATTACGTACAGAAATTAATTTGCTCTAGATACGCGGAAAGTACATGGTCACATGTTGTGTCCGACACAGTTTTCACTCATTTAGAATGAGAGTCGCGTTTGCAGCCCTTGTAGTGAAACCTCTAAAAATTTTAATTAACGAAAATTTATACGTGTACCAACGTGTGTTCTCATACACTTATCCCTAATTAAAAATGATAAATGAATATGTGTTTTTTTTTTATTAGTGATGTTTAAAAAGAACAAATTTGAAGGTGGGTACACAATACAATGCAGAATTTATAAAATGCGATCATTTTGTTGCATAGATGCAACGTAAGGTAAAACTTTAAAATTACAAAAATTTAATACATAGGTATTGACAGCATATGTTTTGTCTTAGATATTATTTTCTAGATGCAAAGAAAACAGGCAATATTTCTATAACCCCAACAAATTCGCATGAAGTTGTCAGGAAATTTACCATGATATAGGTAACGAAGTTCTTACATGCTTAAATTTTTGGCAGCTTTAAAAATGTTGAATGCAAATCCTATCGTGGCACCAAGAAACATAATTTCTTAGTGCAATTATGTGAAATATGCATAAAACTGTGTACATTAGATTAATTAATCTGACCAAAAGAGTAATGTGTATCGATCGACCAAACGTAAAGCGGATAAACCCCCAAAACAATGGCACCTGAACAGTTAGGGCTGTTTGGAGCCTAGAAAAGATTTTACGATCTCTTTCGGAAGGGGAACAGAGGGTAAGAGTACGCATTTAATCCAAGAATATTCGTGCAGACGTTAAACGATTTATTAAATACTTACTTTTTTTTCTATGAAAGTTTACAATATGTTTATAGTTAAAAGCAAGAATAAATATTAATATATCTTTCTTTCACCAAAATAAAAGATTATGAATAATATATTACAAGTGCGTATTCTTAGAAGACATGTTAGAAAAGAGTATGCATTGTAAAGTTTAAGAGTACGAGAGGGATGTTAGTACTGTACGAGCCTTCAAACGTTTTTTCAGAGTACATTTATTAATCCCCAAGGAAGTGGTAATGGCTCTCTTGCTTTCACTATATTCCAGTAAGCCCCTATAAAATAACACACCAGATAGAAAGATTTATTTTAAATAGATAACTACAAAGAGTACGCATGCAAACTTTTTATCTGCGTACTCTTTACTAGCAGACTTATTGCTTGCATTTGAAACAACTATTTAAAGCTACAATCGAAAAGTGACAAAATTTATATCAGTAATGTAATTCCAAGACATACATGCTTGTATAATAAACGGAGCACTTAGAAATATTGCATCATACTATCATTACAAATTATTACATTATAAGAATTACATGGCAATGGTCGAAACTCAAATATCTTACCCATATACTTAACTACGTCTTACGTGAAACTAAATTTTTGTTTGCAAAAGGAACAAGTAACTACAAAACTATAAACAGTGCAAATAGCGGCATCTGTAAATCACGAAAGAAACTATTTACAATGCGTACTCTTAGCGACCGCGTACTCTTACCCTCATTTCCCCTATTTGTCTCACTTAATTTATACCAAACGGATGAGTCACACATCCTTCAGATTGATAATTTAAAAAAATCTCTTGTTAGTTACGTTATTCCACCTCATTATTGAATATTTCTTACCGGTTGTCTCACTGCTTATCTGCAATTGAAAATAACCCTGGTAAATATTCTTTTGATTTTAGATATTAATAAAAGAATTGTTAACATTAAAATTAAGTCTTTGTTTCAGCATGCATCATAGGAAGTTACTCAGCTTAAAATTAAAATTGCATAATTAGAAACTTATGACTTTTAGCTCATTCCGTCGACCGTCATTAAGTTTGCCTTTCCGAATGGTTTATGTGGGAAGTATTAGGTTATATGTAATTGAATTGTAGTGTTGGTGTACTTATTAATAAACAATAAATAGGTACTGCATGGAAAACGAATCTAAAAATTACATTACTATAGGACAACTGTCATTCTATATATTTTCTTAGATATGTTGATTTGTACAAATTAGTTAATTGAACCAAAAAAGTATGAATATTTAAAATACCATTATACAATATTCTTTAATACAATTATAACAATATATGATCTATTAAAATTTGATTGTGTACTTTATAATAATAAGGTTTCAATTGTAAATGGTGGATTATATTAAACGAAATATAATTATTTCCTATAGGAAAAGTATAATGCCCATTACCTCATTTGTATAAGTCCTCGGTACCTGCCACAGAAGCTAGTGCATAATTCTCGGTAAATATCATTAATCACATCACTATATCTATGGACAGACTGTACGCATCCACTAAATTCTACTGATTATTTAAGAAATGCATCAGGTGTATGCGACTGACAATTACATTTATTCGATAGTTTCTATGAGATCAGTACGATTAAGTAAGCAGGAAGTGACCGTAAAATTTCATTATCACTTTTTCTAACACTAGAATCTCATTATTCCCTACCAATAATAAACTCAATTTATTAATGAACAGGCGTCCAAAACATACTACAGGAATAAATTTCGCCCGAAATGAAATAAATGGAGTGAAAGGTATTAACTAAACGCAGCCCTTATATTATTTCTCCCCTAACCAAACATCAACATAATGAGTTAATAAATGTCAGGTGAGAAGAAGAGGATATCGATCAGAAAGAACGGCAGACCCATTAGATGTCGAAGGGAAAAAGGTGGAAATACCTGAAAGATTTCGCGGCGTAGCCATTACCGCCCTCTAACTCTTCAAAAGGCCACCATTTGGGGGAATCGTGGGTGTGGCACCATAAGCACATTTAAGTGGTTTATTGCTCGTTTATCTAGCAAACAATTTTCAACGCAATTCTTGACGATAATAATATAGTTCAGACGATTTGGCTCGTACGTTCTTGGGGATAGAAGCCTAAATAATGCAATTTATTCGGCAATTACTTTTATGTTAGAGTTTACTCTTGCAACACGTTACGTAACTAATTCATTTCTTAGGCGGATTCAATTAATTAGTGAGATCGCGTGACTGAAGTAAAAGCGGTAATGGTAGCTATTATACAAATGTGCTGGCAGTTAGGCACAATATGTCCTAAAATATTGTTAAAATATTATGTGTATCTACTTTAGATACTGTTCAGTTGTTTTTTAAAATGTATACTTGAAAAACAGTACGTAAGAGCGCATATTTTTGCAACTGCTTCACTAGAAGTAGGTATATTACGTTCACATTTGTATAAAAATATAATTTTAAGAAATGTACAGATTAATTAAACGAACTGGTAAAAAAATGTACGGCAATAATGTCGTTGATGTGTTAATTATCTATTCATTTAAAAAATAGCTTAAATTGTAAAGTGATCTTAAAATATTACATAAACAACTATAAAAAATCGAATATTTAATGACGTATATTTTATAAGAAGTGGAGGAGAACTGCCAAATTGACCGGACTTTTCAAATCTTAATCTTCCTAAATTGTTATAATAACTTGGTGGGAATGTTAAGTACCCTACAAGAGAGTGTAGTCTTTTAAGATATTTATTATAAGAGAATCGCAAATCCTATCCATTTCACCGGAAACATGAACGTCACGACTGCATTACAACAGCGCCGTTATTGGGAACTCACGGCCAACCATGGAACTACGACTGGACCACACTTACGAAATATGGCGCGAGATTTATATAGTGTTATACCATTGTTAATAATAGATCGTACCTATTATCTCACATTTATGCTGCAATTCTATGCATGATCGTAGTGATTTTAACGCAATTTGTGAGCCTAGTAACGGTATTTCGAGAATGGAATATTGAATAAGTTCTGTAAGCAACGAGACATCATAACTTTTCTGACTTATAGCGACGTTTCTTGGCCTGTAAGCTACAGACGGTACCTACAGTGACAATAGTAGAAACCACTTGCAGAAAAGTTGAGAAAAAATATAAAAGTGAAAAATGAATAACCTCAAAGTTAAAGCTGCAAAGAAGGAGGTCGCGCTGTCAGAAATAGATATTTAAAAAGATTTCTTTTTGACGTGAACAGAGAGTAATAAAGAGATTAAATATTTTTGTTTATAAATATTTGTTCTATTTAAACCTAAACCGGCTAGATGGCATCTGAAACTAAGAGCTGTATATTATCGCTTAGTCCGTTAATTACTCTCCGGTTAAGTGTTAAACTATCCTTAAATGTAACGAACAAGACCTCATCCTATGATCAAATACTTCAAATAAAAGAAAAAAATAGATGCTACCATAAAAATAATAAAATAAATTAATTCTCAAAAAAGGAACCGCATATTTAAAATTTATATTTCAAATCGCGGTTTTTTCTTTTTTCTTGAAATAGTAGATAATTTTCGCGCGAATGTGCAATTTTAAATTTTTGTACACAAAAAACGGTCCTAATGTGGACACTGTTGTTCGCCAAGGAATGTCGAAATTGCAAAATATAGAAATCGTTTTCTATAAAAGCCAAATGTCTTGTACTACGCAACGCTGGTATTCGTTGGTCTTGCACGTTTTCAGTTCTTTTGAAGCGCTGCAAGCAAAATTTGAACAAACATTTGCGATAATTCAATTTTCAGTTTCTCATAGATACAATATTAGAGAACATTCATTACTTACATAAATAATACAATAAATTTCCGGTAACTGCAACTACAGAAACACGCCAAATAACAGCGACAGCTAATTAATAGCATTGCTGAAGATATCGTAAGTCTTCTATTAGTATAATATATTTAATACATTTTGAATTAAAAATTTAATCTTCTATTAGTATATTGCATCTCCTATCTATGTCTCCTATCAAAGCGTATCTGATCTCGAAGAGCTACAGATACATGCTTATGATTGCATCTATTATTTTCGATATGCAAGAATTTACTCAGAACTTACAGATTTTACGATATAACGATTTTAGGATATGAATACACAGAATTGCAAGCATTAATCTAATAATGTCATGACTATGGTTTAATTCCTCTTTTAATTATTTGTGAGACTTCAGAATTTGTCGCTAAACGTTCCTCCTTACGAACATCCTTTATTAATATTCGCAGAAAAAGACTACAAAATAATAAAAAAAAATAATTGGCATGTTAAATTAAGTATGAGGTGTTGATTGATTATCTAACCACAGAAATCACAAACGTATTTAACTTTAAATCAAAAAGAACTTAAAAAATAGATAATATAAATAAACTAAAATAAATCAAATAAAAAAAAATTTCTTACGCTTTAGATATTCTAAAAGGAGAGTAAATTTTCAAAAATTAGTGCGGATAATTATTTATTACAAACGCTTGAACCGGCTACCATGGGGGTTACAATTGAGAAATGATAATTGTAAGCAGAATTATGGCAGTTTTTGGAACATACTCGAAAATCTTGTACCTTTGCAGAGTCATTTATTAAGTTTTAACATTGTTGAACAAACTATTTATAGTCATTTATGTATTAAGAGCGAAAAGTGATACATTATTGCTGGAGAGTAACAGTTATTGTACTCGAGAGCAATAATGTTGCTTTTTGCTTGTAATGCATACAATATTTTGTCTACAATCACTTAATAAAATGAAACCTTTAAATCATTGATTTTATCTTAACATACTTATAATAAATAAATAAAGCAGTAGATTACAGTAGTTCACTTATAGCATTATTTGTAATCTAGAAACTAAAAGTGTAGTTTGTATAGTCTTTAATAATAATTCCTGATCCCGGTAAAATATTAGTGCTATATTCTGATATGGTAATTTCTTGTTTATTGTGTTCAGCATAATTACTTATTTCGACATTCGATGGTTCCGGTAAAATTTTCTTTGCCGTTTCAATTTCTTCATTAATATTATTTTCTATGTACACTGAGAAAAAGGGCTAAGTAAAGTGTTTACTTGATAAAGAATTATTTACAATAGATAAAGTTTTACTTGGAACTATTCTCGTTAATTAATACCTGCAACTAAACCCAGTTTCCTGAATGCAAGTTGTTACAGTAAATAGTGCTTTTATTAACGGTTATTACACAGTGTACCTGACAAATTTTTGGTAAGTAACGTATTACGTATAACTACTGGTACTGTATCTAACTACAGCACATGGTTAGTAGAAGTAACAACAATGCTGATCGCTATTAAACTCACGTATTTTCTTAAATAGGTAACAACAAGGTCCCATCCGTATAAAGAATCCGAGCGAAAGAAGAAGTACCGAGCCTATAAGCAATCGAAGTGTTTCAAGATTGCAGTTTTAAACCACGTGGTGGGATATTTGAATTTCCCACCACTTGTGATGATATCTGCGCCCGTTGGTTAGTTAAAGTGAAAGTGTGGATGCCGTCGCTAGCTGAGTAACAAACAAGTGCCACCTGCAGTTAGGGATACCCGACGAAGTAGCTGTTTTCGAGGCGATTACCGGACATAGGTACATTATTTCTTTGTTTGTTATTAGTTGTAACTTCAAAGCCATATTTCTCTGTCCTTTGTTTAGATTACAATAATTTCAATGGCTAAATAACGTTTCAAGGGGATCCCATTTACCTTTGTTCATTTTTTTCATTATTAAGAAGTCATTACGTTGTAAATTGTTTAAAAAAAAACTGTTGTTGAAGTGAAATCAATACCTTTCATTCATATCAGGTAGACACTGTGTTGCATAAATAATCGAAGATTTGCGGAACTTTTTTTTGTACTTTATCAGTTATTTACACAGAGTACACAGCAAGCTACATAATAAATATTCACTAAACTTCCTCGTTTCCTACACTACCTATAGTTGGACAACAAATTTAAGGTAAGTGTATTGTGTATTTATAGCAAACCATTACTTCTATATATCAGGTATTTAGCGAACGTGCATTAATGATACTCTTTCCTTATCATAAGTGATCTAAATAGCTTGTATTAATTATGAAGGTGTGATAGCTGTTATAGAATAGTTCGCTCACAGCAATACACCTACTACTTGACAAGGGCAAATCTTTGCTTACTACAACTACATATATTCTTTGGCTTAACTACTTCAGTTTAATTATCATAAGTAACTTCTTAAATTACCGGTATGAAGCAGACCGTAAGTAACTTAGATTGCTTCTTGTTAGTATCAGTGTTTAGGATCTCTTATTTACTAGTTGTAAGTAATCTGTGCTTTTGTCCCCTATCCAGCTGAACTTTTTACTTACGATAATTGTATTTTTATTTATGATTTTTAATTTTTTTTCTCAGTGTAGCCTTCGGCAACTGCGGAACTTTTGTATCCCCCGTGTAGCTTTCATTGTGTGATATTACCTCCACCATTTACTGATAAAGTGACCAATGTTCGTCGGAAGCAGTGTCATGTGTTTAAGGAGCAGTTTGGTAGGTTTAAATATTTAGCATTTACACTTATTTATTTTGGTATTTGGTATTTTGGCAATAGTACTCATTTCCACAACTTGAACACTTGAAAACACTTCTTCTTTGGTACATTTTAAGAATAATCGTGGCGGTATGTTTTTATTTCTAGATCTTAAAACGGCGTATTTTTTTATAAAAGATAGAAGTAGGCGGAAATTGCGAGAAATTAATTATTGTACTTTTCAATCTGTCAATTTGAATGTTACATACTGGTTGCTATTCACGGCGCGCAATTTTTAGACTTGTCGGTGTGTGTGACGGCCCTCAGTAAACATCAACTTTTCGTTACCAATGACAAGTAAAAAGCATTCTTGTATCAAGTGATTGTAGAAAAAAAAATATTTGGAAATAGTGCTTTTAACATTACCAAAAAGCAATGGATCTAAACGTTCGTAAAAGCATTTCATTTATATACCTATGTGTTTAGGTATAAAGATACTTCAATGTTTTATTATATTACATCCTTTTGAGAAAAAAATCTGTTTTCTGTTTTTGTTGCCTTCCCCACAATAGCTCGTAATCGTTTCGAAAATTACATTACTAAGGCAGATTCGCGTTTATGTCTCCCTGGAGCGTAAGCGTATATGCTACAGTAGCTGTCCATCGCTATAGTCCCAAGCCGTAACAAGGTATAGCCAGGGGAAATTTGCGTTAACCGCTATGACAAATATTCCAGGTATTTTTGCATTTAGAGGACGCGGATATAACTGAATAATTCCTACTACTAAATTATAGTTTACGTGAGCACAGATGAAGACTTTAAATGTGCAGAAAATACTTTCGGACTTACCAGTTAGTTCTAGAACTAATTTCCATGTTGGGTACGTCTTTGAAAGTGCGTAACGTTGGCAACAGCTCACGCAGTTCAGCGTAACTTTAGAATAGAGGTAAGTAGCGTACTAAAACGGATTACGGTCGAAAGTATTAGAAGGGATATTTATGAGAGCGGAGACTATTAATCTCCTGAAACTATTTAGTCATTACAACACTGTGTAGTAGTTAGGGTCTTTGATCCGTCGCGTAAGCTAAGAAAGGGTTTATTCTACGTAAATCTAGAGTTGACTCGCCGTTTGACCCTACATCAGTAATAGAAATTGTTATATTTGAAACACTAGTTTTGAACACATGTAAATTTTGCCTAAAGGTTAGTATTAATGAAATTTCTTAAGGTTACATTCTATTAAAATAGGTGATGCCTTTACAGGGATATGAATTTTATGATCTAAAACGAGAATTTAATATAAAACCGGTGCGATAATATCTACTTGATATTTCATCTAATAACGTTCGGGAGATAACTACGAAAATGGAAAGAAAATTTAAAACAAAAAACAAAGTGCTGGAATGTATCTTAGAGTTAGGGAAAACGAAGTGGATAAAAACGAAGACGATATTTAGGAAAAAAAATAAGCAAATATGAAGATAAGAGTAAGAAAAGTAACTTTCGTAAAAATGCAGAGAGCAAACAAACACGCAGTAAATTAGCAATCATCAGAGGTAGAGATAAAGTTATAATAATTGAAGAGGAAAATATAAATGAGAATTTGAAAACGTGGGTTGAACAAGATCCGATGGACCAAAATTTAGAAATCATAAATGTTAACGATATATAGAAACCTGTATGGTCACAACCTGTGACAACTACGGAAGAATGTCATTTGTGGATGTGGTATGTAAATACAATAATGGCCACCATAACCAAGTACAATGGTTAAATGAACATGATGGTTCAGAAAAAGAAAATCAATGAATGATTAAATATAAAATTCTTTTGTGGGAAAAAAAAATAAAGCTAAGCTATACTTTTTTACTAATTATTCCAGTATCTATTATATCTAAGTATACTCTGCAACATAGGAATCGCTACACCAAGAAGGGATAAGAGTTTTTTGATCAAACCTGGCAAAACATTTAACTACTGATTGATTACAATTTCAGAAAAAAAAATATATGAACATAATATTTATTAATAATAGGTTGATCCCCTCATATTGGTTACACGCTCTTCCACTCTTCATGGCTTCGATTCTAGGCCATGGTATATTTTATCTTGAGATATTGTGTCTCAGGCATCCTGTAATTCATGCTGAAGAGCTGCATGATACCATTTTTATTGTCATTAATAAAAAAGAGGTGCTTCGACCATTTGCTCTGCTACATTAGGATTCAGGGGCAAATATACTCTGGAAGAGCATCTGAAAAGTACGAGATATATTGAATACCAAAAGGATATTTTACATGATATTTGCAATTGATTTATGCGCAGCTTTTCTTGGTACCAATATCCCATTAAATTAATTACAGGATCCACTTTTCCGTGGGTTCCTTAAAAAAATATAGCAAGCAAGGTATTCCTCATCCATCGACAATTAGAAAATATTATGCACCTAAGCAATTCGGCAAAATAATAAATCAAATCAGGTTGAAACTATGTGAAAATTATCTCTGGATAAGCGCAGAGGAAATGACAGGCATTAAAGGAAGGTGCGTTATTAGTGTTATGGTTGGCACATTGCATCCAGAAGATCCTCCAATGTCATTTTTAGTAGCTGCGAAAATCAGATTGCGTGTTTCTGCAAACGATATTACCGACAATATTATTAAAATATTATTAACAGTGTTAAAAATGTAGCTTGTAAACACTGCTTTTCTCTCAGATGCTGCAAGCGTAATGTAAAAAACAGGTAATTAGCTCAAAAAACGTTTTCCAAACATGTTACATCTAATATGGGTTGTGCATGGAATACATCGCATTACTGAACTTTATTCGTGAAGAATTTCCCGATGTTAATTTATTGCATTTACACTTATTCATTATTAAGCCATTACAGTATGCGTCATAGTTATTGTTAAACATGTACATTGTACCTTAGTCAATAAGTTATGATACACAAACAATAAAATAAAAGAAATTTGCGACAAACAATTTCCATAAACAAACATGCATTAATAAATAAATAAATATGTATAAAATTGCAATGAAAGTTTAGTAGGTTATGTGATCTTCAAGAGGCCGAATTCCTTCATCTTGTAACACTCCAAGTCCAGTAGTATCTGTCTCATCTTGCTCTTGAACCTGCCGGCTGGCAGCGCTTTTACTGCAGTTGGTAAACTGTTATACAGTTTTGGGCCCCAATGGTTTATGCTCCACTGGGTTTCTGCTAGTCGATGGTATGGCGTTCTGAGACAGGCTCTAGTCCTGGTTTCGCATTCGTGATGTTTCCATTTTAGGTAAATTGTGTTTGGTTGTTATGCACGTAAACAGTAACATTAAGCAAATATAGCGATGTTAATGTGAGTACTCCTTCCTTCTTGAAGTATCCTCTATAGCTTTCCGTATTTTTCAGTCCACATAGGGCTCATATAGCTTTCTTTTGGAGGAGGAAGATTCTATCGACGTCCACGGCTAAACCCCAGTACAGTACACCGTAGTTAAGGTGGGAGTGAAACATGGAGTAGTAACAAATCTTTACAGCCTGGTGAGTGGCTATCAGCTTCAACCTTTTTATAACGTACAGTGTCGTTGCAAGTTTACTGGCTAGTTGATCGATCTATGTGGTCCAATTTAATTTGGGATCTATCATTAAACTCAAGTATTTTCGATGGTAAGTAATAAGTTCTGTGTTTTGTTAGTGTTCATTTGTAACTTATTTGCTAGAAACCAATTTTCAGTTGCTTCAGTTGCCTTTTTGACTTCGCTAGTGTGTCATCAGGGTATAGGCATATCTCTCTGTCAGCATCATATAGAACTGAAGGGAGGTCTTTAATATACAGAAGAAACAAAAGCGGACCCAGAATTAAACCCTGTGCCACCCCATATTCTATCTTCGAAGGTGAGGAATCCTCTTCGTTCATACGGTTACTTGATACCAGTTGGTCAGGTAAGATTTCGATAAGTCAAACGGAATACGCCATAGTAAATTAGTTTTTCAAAGAGGATTACATGGGTTACCGAGTCAAAAGCCTTACTGAGATCCACGAGGTTCATCTCAGCGTACATTCCATCATTGAATGCGTCATAGATGAACTGAGTAGCTGAAAGTATCCCGGTGACAATCAAGCGGCCTTTTGGAAAGCCATGCTGTTTATTGGAAATAACATTTAGAAACATGGTTTAGTTATTTAAAAGGTGTAGAGGGATCGATTACCGAAACGTTGCGGAACAAAATTAATGCGGTGTAATATAATATATTAATGTAATTAACACAGAGATCTTTTTTCTAAATTTAAAAATATATTAATTTACCAACGAAACCAATTTAAAGAAAAATATGCAGTTATTCCTATTACAATCCTAATGAAAACGTACTTGACGATTAACAAAATATAACTTTTAATTTCTCTACGCTACTGTATGTATCCACTCTACTTATAAGATTAACAGTGGGCAGATTTAAAGTGAAGCTTCAAAACCAAAGCAATTGAAAGTATGAGAGATGTCTTTCTATTGCAACTTAATATTATGAATATAACAAATATGTATTATAAATAAAACAAACCGAGATTTATCATATTTTAAAACGTAAAATTGAAGAAGGTACTACAAAGTTACTAAATTTAATTTTAGCTGTATCATACTACTGAACCCTCTAAAAAGGCTAGATCATCACAAAATTTTATAGACCTATCTTCTCGTAGTCGTTATTTTGATAAACTTGCCCATAAGTAAAACCATCTTTACGTCGATTTTCACATGATATTCAAACATGCTGAGTTTTACTTAACCGTTTATGTACATGTTTATGCAATTCAATTACATTTCGGAAATTCCTCAGTGCTTATTGAGATTTTATTGCAAATACATTCGGTTTCTCTCATAATCGGACGGTACCCGAGCTTCGACTGGGTGTATTTAAATTTCCTTCTGGAAGGATCCGAAGCGCCTAATAAATTTGTATAGGGGTCCGCGCTTTTATGCGATAGTAAAATCAGTGGTGGCCGGGAGAGCGAAACATTGCTTAAAGTATTGGATTTTGAAACATTTATGTCAGTTTTACGACGTACTTGTTAAAATACTTAAAACTGCGTTTCAAATTGGATCTTCGTGTCATATTTAATCAAGCGAGTAAACATGAACACAAGTTTATTGCCGAAAACGTATGCATGTGTATATTATAATTGTTTCAAGGAGCAGTTTTTTGTAAAAAGTTGATGTTGCACAGAGAATAACTAGCGATCCGTAATATTAAAACTGGCCGATGTTTTCGGTTTTTTTTTTTGTTATCGTTTTACCTTTTATTGGAGCTGGCTCTTTCACCGACTTTTTGAAATCAAATTACAAAGTCCATCAACGAATGGATACCCATTAAATTCCAGGAGTAGTGTCAAAAGTCGCCAAAATAAAGGCAAGAAAACAAACTACGTGCCAAAAAAATTGCAACACCACGAAAGAGGTCAGTCACAAACTTGAAATCTTAACAAAACAACCGGCTGCATGTAAAAAATCGCTGATAATCATCTGTCAGAACCTCATACACGAAGGAAGTAGAAATTTTTCCCTAGCCTGTTCGCTCTCCGCATTGAATCTCAATAGAGCTTCTGTGGTATATGATGAATCGCTACATAAGACGTTTGCCTCAAGCAACAAACACCTTGCAGGAACTTCGTCGTCATCTACTGCAAGCCTGGGATGAGATCCCAGAAGAGCAAGCCTCGCAGAGTTAGACAATGCATAAACAGTCGTGAGGATGTGATATTTTATTAATAAATATTTGCTGTTTGTTGGTATTCTTTTTTCAATTGTTATGATGTACTGCTGAAAACTGGAAGTTATGATTTACTACTTGAAACTTACCAAAATTTCAGCTTTATGAATCAGCTAATTCAAAATGCATTTTGTGCAAGTGGTTTAGTTCTTAAAGGAGGCAGGTGTATTACCGAAGCATTGCTTTATGGTGATAAATTGTATGTAGAAATTTAAAAAAGTTATGGCTTTATCAGACGTTTTTTAATCTTTGTTTCTTAGACACGGGTTTTGATTTACAAGAACGCAAGAACTTTTAGAAGCTTTTAGTAGGAGTACTAGCAGTAAGTGCAGAGTAAATAGTCATTATGTGTGTCACAATGGGCCTTACGAGGAACAAACCCCAGTTCTGTGCTAATGTGATGGTTTATTTTTGGAACGAAGAACCCTAACCTAGTAGAATTCGTACATTAGAGAGTGGTTTCTAGGATAAAAGAGACAATAGATCCGAAAAGCTCCCTGTAAAGCATGTGTGCCTGGTCGCTGGTATCCTATGCTATCAAGCAAATTAAAATATAATAAAGAGAACAAGGTATTGCTTGAAAGCGCCTATAAAAATACTAGAAATGCAAGGAATTATGTGAATATATGTGGTAATACATGTCTTCAGAGTATATGGATAAAAACTTTGTAAATTGCTGTAGTGGCAGCGTCAACTCTACACTAACAGGGTTTTCAGCTTTGCAAGTTATGTGCTTTCTTTTATCATATCCAGCTTAAAAATATTGAACCCTCTTAAAATGTTAAACAATAATGACTGTAGTGGCGCTGATGGTACTCTTGTTATGTTATTGAGGATTTTCTATAAGAATTTCAATCTGTTTTGTAGGAATCATTGGGTCTGCCAATAACAAAAGAGTTGTTGAGCAATGCAAACTAATATCTTTACCGAACCACATTTTAAAGATACCAGAAAAAGGTGTTTAACAAAGTTACTGAGTTTTTGAATTTGCGGCAACCAGCACGGTTTTCGCTTTGGCTTTTCAACTGCTACAACTACCTCAGCTTAGTGGAGACAGTATTGGAGTTGTTGGGATGGATTATTCTTCGATTTGCAAAGCAATTTCCATTGAATAGACACCAATGTTTAAGCATCCGGGAGGCAGTCCTTCAGAGGTTCAGTTCGTATGCGTACAAGAGAAGTATGAGCATTAGAGTAAACAACACAGCATATAGCCGGTGTGCGAACCAAAATGGTGTACCTCAGGGGTCAGCACTTGGATCGCAATAGTTTTTGTTTTTAATCTGTTAGGGTAATAATGTGCTGATGATATTTCGATGCTTTCGAAGAATGAAGTAGACTTTTACACACATTCACCTTTAGTATGTTACGTTTTGATTTTCCTTAGACCAACGGCATCTAACAGAGGGAAACAAAGTTTTCATTATGATGCAACGGTCGATAATTGCTTTACAAAAGTCGAATCTGACATATTTGTTGTTAGGAAATATTTCATTTGCGTGATTCAACTTATAGGATTGATATTTGTTTTCCCTAAAAACTATAGATCTTATTGTGTGAAACATTCAGCTACTCTGCATTTTTTCTGCCAGATGTACGCGATATTTCTTCTACAGCACAAATTAAAATATTCCTTTTCTCATCTTAGGGTCTTTTTATGGCGATGTGGATACAAGAAACCAAGCGTTTCAACATTTTTAATTATGCAAACAGATATTTTTAAATTTGCTTGGAAATAACGACTAATTTTGCATACAGACTGACGACGATGATAATGTTTTACTACAAATTTCTTTTCTTCGAACAAATCTATTATTACAAACTAAAATAATAACAGAAAAACAACAATAAATAGCAATGCGACCAAAAATAGTTAAATATTTACTTATTCTAACTGAAAACGATTAAGGAAACAACATACATATAAAGAATCATAATACACCGAGATCCTAAACTAAACAAATAATAACTGCGCTCTAATGCGGCTCCCATACAACGAAGTGATGATCCGATAGCGCGCTTCGATTGTAGCCGATCACTAACATCCACATGCAACGAATTATCTGTATACCTTTATACCATAACATAGCATGAGAACCTGCCCAACAGCAGCTATCGAAGTAGTACTGGACCTTACCCCTTTCCATATTATAGTAGAGGGCGTGGCAAAAAGAAGCACACTCAGAATGGTCAAGGAAGGAGCGATTAGGCATAGGCCTCAATCTCCTGACGGTGATCAAACCTGGGACATGCCCTAAAAAAATTCAGCTTTGTGAAGGAATTCATCATAAAGCTTAGTAACAGGAGCGAGTGGGATCATAGCACCACCGTGAACCTGAATAGAAATGCCATCAAATGGTATACTGATGGCTCCAAAACGGCAGAGGGAACTGGAATAGGAATATATGGGCCTAGAACCACATATTTCGAAAGCTTGGGAAAATATCCAAGTATATTTCAGTGGGAAATACACGCTATTGAAAGATGTGTTCAGTTCAATATTGATAGAAATTATCGGAAGCAGGAGATTATCATCATGTCTGATAGTCAAGCAGCCATCAAGGCGGTGAGCTCATATGAAATCAGTTCCAAAATGGTCTGGGAATACCTAGGAAAATTAAATGAGTTAAGCAAAAGGGTAAAATAACCCTCCTGTGAGTGCCGGGTCACACAGGAGTGGAAGGAAACGAAATAACGGATAATCTCGCAAAAAAGGGGCTGGAATACCTTTTGTAGGGCCTGAACCCTTTTACGGATTAAGTAGCAGTACAATACTGAAGAAACTGAAAATAGAAATGGAGCAGAGAAAATCCAATTACTGGGAAAATCTCCAGGAATGAGGCAAAGTAAAATTCTTCTGGGAACTTATAACCAGAAGAGGTTTACAGAATGCATCAACCTGAGTAAGAACAATGTTCGCATATTAACAGGAATACTTTCAGGCCATTGTAGACTGAAAGAGACACCTGAGTAAGCTTGGATAGGAAAAGGAATCTGAATGTAGATTTTGTGGGAAACAGGATGAAACACCCATCCATCTCCTTTTAAACTGCGTAGCACTGTGAAACTCGAGAGCGCTGCACCTGGGAGCACGTGAAATCGAAGAGGAGACTTACCTAGACTGGGGCCCTCTGATATCCTACACTTTCTGAAAGGAATAGGATTGGAAGGCCAGCTGTAAAGCAGCAAGAATAGGGGACACAACAGATCTTTTAGGTCGCAGTGTAACATCACTCTTCCATTTATATACATACATACACATACCATAAATACCTTAGTTATACTTTTTTGATGTCTGATATGCACTGTATTATGTCAAAAAAATGCATATGCATATGTACAACGCAATGGGTGGAGGATGGACAAGCTTCGTTGGTATTTATTTAATTTCCACAGACAAAATTACTTAAGCGTTGATGAGAATTGCTTCTGTAACAAAATCTCTCTTTATCAGTGAGCCTTGTTAATTTAAATAGACTTGGTTCCAAAGTTTTGGCCCAAACCATAGCTATATTTGTTTATATGAATATGTATTACTGCCAATTTCAGTATAGAGAAAACAAAGAAAGAATATATCTATGCCGATGGAACAAAAAACCACTCATCCTATACCTAAATTTACTCCTACGGTGCTGGGAATGGAATAACGATGTAAGAGAGACAGTAAACTCATATACTACGATTATGATAACGAAGGCGGTGTCATCACCGGGGTCGCCTTTTGATAAAACAGACGCATGACGCGTTGATGTTGATTGATGAAGATATTTTGTTGGCCCATGCGGATGTGGGAATGGAAAGCAATAGCGACGAAACTAGCGGCGCACTCCCAGGACTTACGGATCATTGTGCATTCACACGCGAAGGATATTTCGCCGAAATTTATACTAATGGCGGCGAATAAAGCCGGGTGTAAAGCAAAATAAAATTTTCGTAGAGATTTTAAAAAGCGTCGGTCTACCGTAACAGCGAACAAATTATCTTTTCCCGTCACGATCATTTTTCATTGTAGGCATTTGCAGTTGGGAAGAGTTTCAAAACTTTATGTGATATTTAGTGTTCGCCTGCGAATATCCGGAAGTGTGTGTACGTTCTGGTTGACTTTTTTTCTGTTCGAAAACAAGTTGCCTCCGGTATTCCATAGGTCGGAAGCGAGTTTTAGGAGAGAGTCCGGTGAACATTGCAAATAATACGAAATTTAAAGGCAGCATGTGTTAGGGGAAAAAGTATTTAGGCACCTTAATTTAACAAGACGTACACTGGTGTTTTGCGGACTTTGTCCGCATGACTTTGTGACTTTGTCATTTAAAATTAATTAAATTAGCTAATTAATAGTTTATAAAGTTTAGTAAGATAGTACAAAAGTTTATAATTCTTTCAATTTTTCGATTTTGGCACGATGTAAATTTTTAATTGTTTTAATTAACAAAAAACTAGAAAAGCATAGCGTGCCAACTAGAAAATATTAACTAAAACGGATTATTGTAGTTTGTGATTAAGAAAATCATCCACCGAATAAGCTTCTAAATTACAAATAAGATTATGAACTTTTTTTTTTGAAGAATGCATATGGAAGTGCATTAAAAAATGGATACAATTATAAGCTACACCTTTCTTATTTTTTGTAAATCTGTGTGATGGTATATAGTAATCAGTTCGAAATCTTGTTTTGTATTCATGTCTTTTTTCGTTCTTTTCTATAAGTTGTTTGTTTTTTGAAAAAAAAAATTAAACACTCCCGTATATACTGTGAAGTCGTAAATTGTGGTCCCCCTTGACAACTTTTGAACGGGACGAGATAGAGCAATGATAACAAAAACAAGGTGAAATTAGAGACAATTTGTGATTTTTTGCTATAGAGATACGCACATAGCTTCTAATGTAAAATAGAGGGCGTAGCTATCTTTAAAATTTTAAATGGGAAGTAATTTCAAATAGAAGCTCATTTGAGAGATATTTCTATTACTTTTATGGCTATACAAACAGTTTTACGATTTTCAAAAATTTTTGCTAACTTATCCAAGATTAATTATTGGGGTACCTACGTTACTTAGATAAAAGTTGTCGATTGACAATCATTACTAAACTTTTTGTAAATCACGATAAGAAACATATTATATCATAACATCTTTCAATAATGTTTAGAGGGATTTCATCGATTCCAAAACTATGTTTATTTTTTAATCTTAGAAAGTATTCCTTCAAATCCGACGCTACCACTGGTTTAAAATAAAAAGTATGTGAATTGTGACTAATTTTACGACATGACGTAACATTTCTGTTTTGAATAAGGTATAATAATATAATAAAGAAATTATTAAACGAATTTTCTAAACTTTTAAGATTTTTTTGATGAAATACATCTTTTTTATTCCTACCAATGGCATCGTTTACATCGTTTTTGATTTATTTTGGGATAATATTTTTTGATAATATTTTTTTTTTTGAATTTTCTATGAGTAAGTTATTATACATTTGTTTTAAATGTTTCAAGTAAGTTTTACATTCTGGTAAATATATCAACAGAGTTTCAAACTCTTCGATTCTATTTTTACAAGACAAAATTTCAGGTGTATTCAATATTAAATTATTTGACTTGTTTATTTTTGTTCTCAAAGGAAACGACGCATTAAAATACAATTTAAAAATATTTATATCGATATAAGGTATCGTAGTCTTTGGTAAAATCAGTATAAACGACATCCACTTGTTCTCCAGCATCTACTGCATCGCTGATAAGCTACGTAATTTGGAGTAAATTCGCCATAGTAGATCTGCTTTAACAAACCCATGGTGTTCACTAGCAAGATAAGATTTAACTTGACGTAGAATATCGTTGTATAGTAGATAGTCAAATACTTTGGCAAAATTTGATAAAATACCAACAGGTCTGTAATTGTTGAGTTATTACATCATCTTTTTCATAAATGCGGATATTCTATTGATTTTCCACTTGGTAGGAAAGCAATAAATTTCCAGGACAAATTGAAAATATAGGTGAGTGGTATAGAGAAGGAATCAACACATTCTCTTAGAAGAAAGCTTAGCAGCCCGTCATGGCCAGTAGTAAAGTCAGCTTTTAAACGCTTTAAGTTGGTTAGAACTTCACAGGAAGCAAAAGAACCAATTGGAAGCTGAGAGCATTTAGTTGAAAAAGGAAAGGATTTGGTAGGATCAGGAGGACGAAATACGCTTGAAAACATTTCTGCGAAAGCCTCAACAGTCTTCTAGGGGTCAGAAACTTCTTCATGATTAACGATCATACATTCTGGGATTCTAGAGTTGCCTTTTTTTGCTTTATAAAATTCCAAAATGCAGAAGGGTTGTTAATAGTAGTGGTGCTCTCAATACTTTGCTGATATTGATGGTAAACAGCACGGGTTTCCGATTTAATCAACTTTCGCAGTCGCTTATACCATGACGATTAGTATGTATCTTTTTGAAGTGATATTCCTTCATTCTAATGCAATTCTTAATATTTTGATTAAGCCATGGTGGAAAATTGTGTTTTGAAGAAACAATTTTTGGAACTTCAATTATCTCATATTTTATCATAGAAAGCCGAAAGTGTTGTATTGGCATCCGAGTATTCACGTGTAAACGTCCAATTGGCGGTTAACAAATCCATATCCAAATCGTCGAAAAGATTGGCTTTCTTGAAATTGTAGCCGACGGTTTCATTCGACGGGAACTGTGTACCAGAACAAGTTTGATGCATGTCAATCTTAATATCAAGAGCTGGATGATGAGAGTCTTCAATGATTAGTGGATTGTTATGATGCGCAACATCATTAGTATATTTTCAATATGTTTTGTTTTTAAGTGAAACAAAATAGTAATCGGATTCTCCGCATTAATCTAAAAGACAATTTTTTGTCAGTTTCAATAATACCAAGTAATCGGATTAAAAGATATTTCTACTAAATTGAGACCTTCAAATACCTTCAAATTGTAGGTAAATAGTATCGGAGGAAAGTTGGCCGTTGATAACATTAAACTAAATACTAAAACTAAATGAACTATAAATCGTTGTAAGTATCAGTTTTTTCTAATTATTTGATAAAAGGATTAACATTTCCAAATTAAAATTTAAAACAAATCCCCTTTTATTTATTTATTTTATTGAATGGTGTTTTTGAATAATTAATTCTTTATCAGCGTTTCTTCCTGTGAGTTATAAATGTGCCTTATTTGGAATGATTATGTGAATATTTATTATTTATAAAAAAGACTATCAGTAGGCAATATTGCTGGTATTTGTTCAAAAATAGAAATTTATTTCCAAATGCAAGTATTGTAGACATTCCCACAAGTTTAGTCCTTATTGTAAAAACTCTGAGATAATCACGTAGGAGCGTCATATGTCTGCGGTCAGATAATCTCCCGCTAAACAACTTCGTAGATTTGTGTTCGTTCCACGTAGTAAACGTCTCGAGAAAAAGTTTTCAGATTAAATCGTTTTATTATGTACGTAAAGATGTAGCCCTTGACATATGTTTGTGACCCTTGATTTCCCAAGAATCCGCAGGGAGTCGAAGTCTGACGACTAAACAGGAAATTGTTTGTGACATCGAGTGGAACAACACTACACTAACGCGAACCGCTATAAATGAAGAAAAATGTAATTTTTTTCCGAACGAAAAAAGGGCTATCCATCAAATGGCCTACGAGTATGAATCTCCTACGAAATTCTCAGCGACTTCGCCATTTTATTAGGTGTACTGTTACATCGCCCCAGCCACCTCCGGCGTTTCTTTACAACTCAAATCCGCGATTCCAATTATTATACACAATAATTTTGCCTTTATGTGCTTATATTCGCGTTTCGCAAATTCTCGGGGCGGAAATTTCTCACCTGTGTTACGGAAATGAGAGTTTGCAAGTGTATATGTGTACTTGTTAACAACGATTTTCCGTAACAGTTTACGGCATGTTGAAAATATAAAAGTTAGAGTTGATTTTGTGCGCAGTTAAAGTTTTATCAGTTTTTATTAAGTTAGTTTATCACCGCCATTAGATGTGGCTTTTTAAAGGCGAAAACCTTGTTTTACTGTTGACTCGTGACCTTTTCATCATCATCTATAATATAAACATATATCAGTGGGGCAGTAAAAAAAGAAAAGCACCGTAAAAGGTAAGGCAAAGTGTGTTATAAAATTTTTATAGTTAGCTCCCTCCTGTAAGGGACGCGACAAATATGTGATCTTTTGGATATAAATATAGAAATAAAGGGATACCAGTGATGATTTCCAATTGGTCAAAGTTGTTTTTATGGTGCTACAATCTCCACCTTCAATCTCATAAGATATCGGGAGTTGACCGCGATATTAAGAGTTTCTATTCACATTGATCAGGCATCCGTTTGAAAAGCAGCATTCTACTAAGTACGAGTGCATACAATATAGATGTCTATGCAATAGGGGTAATATCTATAACGTGCTATAAAATCTATACATATTGTGGTATAATTTAAAAATCGCATAAACATATCAATTCAAAGAATCAAGTTGTTGTACAACGAGTTAATACAAAAAGTCCATATCAAAGAATCTACAGATGGTAATTAATTTACATTTCAGAAAAATCATGTTTCAAAAAGAATAAACACGATTAAGCAAAAATATAAATCATTTAATTTATTAAAACAAGTATTTTTATTGTAAAATGTATTTATTTAATTCCGATATCATCAAAATTTTATTTAATATAATTTCATCTGTCAAACTATTGACCCCTATCGGCAAAAACAGAAAATTTTAGCTCTTCACAAGAAATATGAAATCAGTTGTCAAAATAGATTCAGTGATTTTCTAAAATTGATTTTCAATTAAAAATAATACACAGAAGGTAAAAGAGACACCCAATATTTGAATGGGAAATAATTTTGACAGTAAATGTCAAAATCATACTGAGAAGTTCCGTGAAATTGGGAAGATTCAATGCCAATCGCTTTATGAATGATTGACGACCGACAAATGCTGTCATATTCGGGTAATACGAAGATTTTGAAAACCATGACCTGAAAAAGAAAGGCTTTAAAAAAAAAATGAAAGAGAGATGCGTGAGTAAGAGATGAAAAAGGAGGTATGCTTGAAATTACTTCCAGAAAAATTAAATTTGCACGCGAAATAAAAAGTTTTCACACAAAACAATTGACTAAAAATTAAAAAGAAAAAGGTCCAACGAAAGTACTTGCAAACAATATATAATATAACTTACCGAGAATATTGATGCGAAAATTCAAGTTCAAAGCATTCTAGAAGAAAGAAAATCATCGAACCAGACATTTTTCAAGTCCTGAAAAGCGTAGAGAGAAGCTAGGAGGCATCACCATCATTTAAGTGTGACCAGACGACAGGATATTCTGAAGATTTCATCGTCAACAAAGAAGCAGAACACGAAATAAACAGCCATGTACCCTTCATTTTAAGACAAACGTGTTAAAAAGAGCTCAGAATTCATTCACTGAATTTTATAATTTAAATTAATGTTTTGCAAAATTTCGACTTTGAGGAATAAGTTGCGTTGACGTAATTTTTCAGCGCAATAGCGCTGACGTCACGCCTCCCTTTATTTTATTGCTATCTGACTGCCAGATTCGTGTCTTATATTACATCTACTAATTATTTCTCAATTTTGAGCTTTCAGAAAACAGTTTAGAGATGCTAATTAATTTTACACCTTTCCAAGTATCCCAGGTGTTCCGACAGCTGAAGTGCTGACTCTACGGTGGCTCTGTATCACTAAAGCACAATTCGATTTGAAAATATCAACCTTTCGCAAACTCTTACACTTTTTTGACGGCAGCTCTTGGACTGTAAGTTTCTTTCCTTTGTCAGGGCTTGAATTGTTGTTCTAAAATACTACACCTGTTTCAAAAAATTACTTTCTGCTGTAAAAGATAGAACTTACGCATTTTTTTATTGGAACGATAAGTAGTAAATCGGTAGAAGAATAGCAAAGTTGAGCAATTACGTTACTAAACAATCTGACACGTATACTATCAAAATCCGAATGTATGTACTTATGTATTTGTAATTTCAATAGGAATCTGTTGCTTGCATTTTGTTCTACTGCTTCCTATATTTCTTTTATTTTTAGTAAATTTACTAGATTTATTTTTATAAAATGAAAGGGACTGTTATAACCAAGAATGATGTCGTAATAATCCGAAAAGATATATTGATTCCCATGACCCATACGGAGAAAGATATTTTAAAGTAATGAAGTACAAACAATTATAATTTAAATTCCTTTTTTAAAATTTATTATAGCATCACAAAACTATTTCTACGAAAAAAAATTGTTACAATAGTATGTGAATTTACTGTTCATATGTGAATACCTAACAGGGCTAGTTTTTATTTGTATAGACAAATGGTCATCAGTGCAATGGGATGTATTCAGTAGCCTTATCGGTATGCGATACATCGTAAACGCCGCGCGTGACCAGAATACGTACTAAGCCACAACAGACGTTTCCTAACTTCATTACTAAAAAAAAGTCTGGTTCTGGTCTAAGGCGAATTCTGTTAAATTAAAGCGAAAATGCAATACAAAAACTACTGATTTTGTACCCCCGAAGAATGGTGAACAGCTACGATTGGACATGTTTATACCATGTAGTTTTTTGAAAATTATATTAAATCAGCAAGAAAACATAATTTTCAATCACAACTTCATATATTAATCTGCAGTAGAAAAGCATAACGGTATCCCCTACGTAATACTTCAAAAAGTAATTCTTCTAAAAGCAGGGATGTTTTAGACGATCATTAAGGTTAAGACATTTTCAAAGTTAGTTCACACAACATAATCAATTGCTATCGAAACATGTAAACAAAAGGATTGACAAGAAAGAGTCCTTTATCGCAAATATGCGTCGTGAAATGAAACAACATTTTCTAACCTAAAAACTCGCCAAATAAATTAAAATCAAAACGATAAGTATTTTTAAAATTAGATAACAACTAAAATAATATGTTTGTTTTTAGGTTCATATAGACGTAGAATACATTTTGGGGGAAAACAGCACCACACATCTCTGGTAGGTCAGGTTAAATTACGGAGAATGGCTCGGCACAGGAAAAGTGCCGTTAAAATTGGACGAAATTAAGTACTTGAGACACGTCCGTCCCTTACGGAGGTTGACCAGTGAATTATTCGAATTACAAATTCTATAACAGTTATAGACTGCAATTGTCTTCGTAAACAACCAGTTGTCCCCAAGAAGTCCGTTAATTACACCAATATGAGGGAATATGGGACGTTAATATTACATATGAGAATGTCTATAAAATCAAATGGAACTATGAAATATTGCAAACTAAATGAATTTTTTTTTACAAATTATAAAAGCACCTTACATTCACGTAAAATGTGGGTAGGTGTGTTGTCTCGAACTGTCTTCGATCCAAACATCGATCTGTCAAAATCTGTCAAAAGGTATTTTGGTAATGATTAACATTACTTGGAATTATGCCACTAACCAATGTGCTAGACGCAGAAGTCTTCTACACCACCTAGATCGTTTGACCTTTTTTGGTGTGACATTTTAAATCATTTTGTTATATTCTTTTGTTTTCAAATAGATAAAAGTAAATATAAGAGGGTACCATTAAATAAACTATGAAAATTCTTCATCAAACCTAATTTGATATGCGATGGTTGTAGAAATATTTTATCAGGTTCCACTAGCGTCTTATTCTTTTGTCCAGAAAATACTGGTCCTCTACTTTTAACAATGTAGTGGGATTCTCAATCGACTGCCCCACTCACAAAAAAAACAGCAGTGCTTTGTGTACCCCAGTTATGAACCGAGCAAAATTGCTACAACTTTGAAGTCAGCGCTGATATGCCATTTCTACTCTTTGTGATTAATTTTGTCGAGAAGACGAGTCATATTTTCATAAGTTTCCCTCATATGGACTGCGTGGCCAACCGGGATGGATGGATAAACGTTTCCTATGTGAAGAAGGACAGCTTTCACTCAACTTCGAAGCATCGATAAAAAGACGCCATTTGAAATAATTTCTCAAAATCCTGGCGTGATGAAGCAAATTTAAAATTAGTTTCAGAATCAGCCTGAAAACCATAAACTACATGTAATGATGTATGAGAAAAAAAAAATGTGTTCGACAATATTATCAAAAGTTCATCACTCGGAGCTTCAAAATACATTTGTAGGAATTCCTTTCAAGTTTCACTAATGGCCAGTAACATTTGCGCAAAACTGTACGCAAATGATTTAAGTAAAACGTCACTAAGACATTCAATTCGAACATTCGGACTAAGGTTTCGGAATCAGAATTAATACATTACCGTAGACGTAAATAACAGTCGACGTCTGACGTATATCTTCATCAATCGAAACTTCGCAGGATAGGCGCCCGTACAGATGCCCAGCAATTTTTACAGATCCAGGCAATCCTCGAAGGAACGGCGAACACGGATATCAGATATTTTGATCGACATACACATAACGTCCCACAGTTCTCACCTAAATTCCAGCGTTATTACACATTCCAGTATCTCGATTCCCATTCATATCCGAGTTTTAGATCTCCGACCCGAGATTCGACGGCGAAAGCCCTGTGCTCTTATATATTTATTGTTAATTGAACGAATATTTTAAAAATTGAATTCAACGGGAGAAGAATACGTCTCCTTTGTAGGGATCTGAAAATATCTATCCCAAGAGGGCTACAAATTAAACGAAATGTGAAGCTTCAAAGAGAGAAATACTTGAAGACGGTATAATATAAAAAATTTAAAGTGCAGATGGTTTCAGCGCTCTCTCACTATAAACTATGTAGGTCAATATGCGTTTATTTAAAATCTATCTAGATTACTTTACGCTAAAACTAAAAAACTGAAGCAAGGTGGCTCTGAAATTCTTTCAGCTTTTGAAAATAGAAGTATTAGGTTTATGTAAGACTAGAAGAAAAAAAAACGAAACACTGAAAGGTATTCTAAGCCGGGTTTGCATAAAACCCTTCAATTGCAGTTAATACAATCCTAACTTGGTAATAAAGATGCTGGGAAGCGCCACCCACGCTACATAATATAATGGAATGACTAGGTCAGAATGGTTTTAAACATCAAAGTACCTCGAAATTAGTCGTGGCAAAAGATAAATGAGCCAACATGTACGGAAACTTGCTGAAAAGTCTGCCAAGGTATTACATAAGCTGCGACAATTAATGCCAAGTCTGTGTGACAAAAAAAAAAGGAAACTAACAAATTTGCACTGCAATATGGGTGCAGATGATGGATAAAAGCTGCTACAAGCAAAAGCTTTTAACAACGCAAAGCGAGAGCAACATTTTCAATAACAGAACTTTATTTATGAAAAGCTAAATAATTGCAATTCAACCTAAAGCCCGTGCTTTCGGCTGAAACGGCTACTTATTCTGTACTGTATGAATTTCATAGCAATTGAAATGTTCTTACTGTAACTATGATTATTAATAATAAAAGCAAAGATATACATATAACACATCGGTCACTTATCAGTTGTTATTATGATCATTAGGCGACTTCAGTTCTCCCAAAATTCGCCAAGGAGTAAGGAAAAATCATGTTAGATCTCAACTTGCTGCTAGGCACTGCACCATTTGGAATGGACTCGCCGGCGCAAGACACTGTAAGTCTCTAGGGCTTCACGCGAATGAGGAAAGGCTCCATAAGGCAGTCTTTATGAACAGGGACAGATTGGGATTACTCAAAGGAATCTTAACTGGGCACTGCGCATTAAATAAACAAATGACCGCATGGGGCTAGTGAATTCTCCCTTGTGCAGAGAGTGTGAGAGTGCGGAGGAAACTCACCTTTGTTAACTGCCCGGTAGTGGATGGGGAGAGGCAGGCACACTTTGGGATAGATCGGTTGGACGAACTCAGAGTCGGTAAGTAACTTTCAGCTAGATTGCGAACTTTCTTATAGGGTGCAACCTGACTGAGAGGGCTAAAGTGGACATGGGGCCCCTATAGGTCTTTCTGGCCGAGTATCTTTCTTTGGGTACACCGCCCATGGGGAAGAAGAAAAAGGAAAACCATGGAAACGTTACTCTGTAAAGCAGGATCTGGGGAGCAGCCCCCGGCCTTGCCACTAATAGCCAGAAAATTATTATCTTGCGGAGTTTGGAAGAGGCAGCCCCTCCACGTCCTTCCAATTCCGATAGCTGTGCTGTCGTCAGGTAACTCCTCGGCTCTTTGCAAATCATAAATCTGTCTCCTCCATCATTGGAAGGATAGATGATTGTATTGAACTGAAAGCAAATGGAAAAACAACAATACCTATTCTAATATTTAACAATAACGTAATCCTAATTATTCTAACCAATAATAATAATTCAGCAACTACAGGCCCTTGGCTTATAGCACCGAGCCCCTGAAAAATGTTGTCTGAATGGTCGGTCACCCACCAACCACGGCTGACTCGCACGATTGCAATGGTGTACCCTTCCTTCTCAGCCGTATTGCCGGCTATTCTAACCAATAGTAATTAAATTAAAGATTTATATTTTAAATATTTTTTATATACACCCCGACTATGCTAACAGCTATAATTTAGTACCAATTGAGACCACTAAAGGACATAAAGCATTAATTTATGAATACGTACTACCCTACTGACTATCTTAAGATATCATGTCTGCTGGTTATCTTTATACCTATTTCGCGTCCCAGTCAATTTAACCTCTCAGCTAATGCCCTAGCTTGCGTCCGCGACCGCCCATCTTTAGTGAGTGGCCATTGAAATAAAACATACCCCGCTGTATCTACCCCACTACGTTCACAATGCGAATCATTAACCCTCCCAATTCTACATAGATTTAAAATTTCCGTAACCCGTTATTAACTCTACCACCTGATACGATAAACTAAGCCTCATTTCTCTAAAACGTGTAACGTTAGCAATAAATTTCTTAATCCACCTACCATTAGTCTCCCACCTAACCTACTAATCATTATTAAATTTATCCCTAAACGCTTTTAAACCTAGTTATTCTGCTATCCCATAGGGTACACAGGATTGTTTCAACCATAGCTCTGCTGGTTTTAGCCATGATCCTCCAACATATCTGGTGGCAAAGCAACAACTACTGAAGATGAAAAACGAAATTAGTTGTGTGTTCGTGATGAAGCACGTGAAAAGCGAATGGTAGAAGCAGGGAAACGAAGAATGCATAGCGACGGATGTTTCAAATGCGCGCTCAATGGTTCCAAGAAAAAAAAATCAATCAATATCTTCAAAGGTATTAATTAATTCAAAGAAAAAAGGAAAATTACAAACTTCTTATAGCACAGCAATGAAGATATAGTTTTAAAAATAACGGTAATGACTGATTTTCAGAATGATCTTTTAATATTCAAATTAAATTTAACTGATATACTTGCACAAATTCTAAATGTTTGCAGATTTGAATGTAAACAGTAACAGTTAGTAGCCTGTAGAACTATAAGGACCATCATTCCTAGGTCTTCAACATCAATGAATACAATAAATAACAACGCGCAAGTTTAAACCCTATGGAATATTAAGAATTGTCAAAAAGCAGTTGATAGCCATTGTAGCATTGACAATAATTGTGCCATATGTTGGGGTATTTTATTACTGAACAAAACCTTCAACTTTTTTTTTCTAAATTAAAATTTCCAGTGTAATAGATTAGCTACTTTCTTGTGGTTTCTTATAGGACCATAAATTTTTAACCTGAAGCACAAGTTTAATATAGGTGTCTTACATCAATCTGACACCCATCTATATAGTAAGCGAGTAAGTTTCATTATGAACCTCACGCCGGTTTCTTAGGAAATACAAAGCAATATACTTTTAAGATCGCAGTAAAACACCAGAAAGCAACACGCTGGTTATAATATATAGCAGTTGGGTTTAGATTTTGTACAATGCAATGATATTAAAAACGATAATTTAAGATCATATAGTTTTTATTTGATGTTTTATTTTATTTTTGCCATTTTAAAACATCATAAATGTATTAAATAGAAGGTAAATCGAGCACTGTGAGATATACTGATAGTTAAAGAGCATTTATATCATATTAAGAAGCACAATGCCGATAAATCCGCTTTGGCGTATCATTTTATTAATACAGGACATACTTTTTCAATTGATGATTTAGAATTAATTAAGTCTTTAAATGTAAGAATCTTAATATGTGGGAGCTATTTATATGAAAAAACATATTAATAGCTTGCTCAATACTGATTTAACACCCTCAATTTTAAAATATTTAAGGAATTATTGAATTAGTAGTCATGCCTTTGATTAATTTTGTAGGCCTAGGAGTATACTTACTAATCTTTACGCATTTAGTATTTGGACAAATACACTTTACACCTGAAGATGTTAGCTTAGCTAACGAAATGTACATTGTGTTTTTCAAGATTAAAGAATTTGTGAGACCGAAGTTTGTTGGTATTTCCTGTTAATTATCATAAATGTATTATATTAGAAATACTCTAAAACTAAACAATACGTAGTGTCAACTTATAGTTAGAAGTTGCTTCAGAATTAGTTTCCTATATGATGTAACAATAATGTTATCCAGATTAGCTTAAATTATGTACTCTTTCTTTTTTTGACAAATCTTGAGCGAAGTTCTTGAATTCTTGAACGATTTTTCATATGATTAATAACACCAGGTTCCAAAGTAAAAAATACAAAGGAAGTACCAAAGGAAATACCAAACAGCTCTGTTATTAGATTTTTTAATAAATGTAAATGCCGTTATTTCAGCCTAAATTAGCAATTTCTAGGAAAAACATGAAAACAAATGAGTATCTCTCATAAAAAATATGAATAAAATAAACGACTGAAATAATATGTAATACAAAAAAAATCTTGTGGCGTAGTTTATCATATAATTGAATAAACTAATTCTGAACTGAAAGGTTTCACAATATTAAGAAAACATAAAACTGAAAAATAATAATTTACGTATAGATTTAATTGTTTTTAATCTTGTTAGGGACTCCTGCGCAGTCAATTCTTCCCCCTAACCATTAACAAAACTCCGTAATATCGGTGATACCACAATTAATCGGATTTGAACTTTCGGCCTCAGTGATTAGTGATAATAGTAAAATTAACGTTCTAAACTGGCTGTAAGCAAGCCGACTGTCACAGACTGAAACTAAATTTAAAATTTTGGTAAGTATAATTGAGAAAAGATATTATTAACTGCTATTTAATCATTTCCATTCTTGTAATTACTGATACGATATCTGAACCTTTATTTTTACAAACGAGCATTTAATAAAACTAAACAATTAAATGTAATAATAAAAATATTATTTTAGATAAACAGCGTAGCGATGCTTTTAACGCAAAACTACACGCAAATAAAAAATCACTTGGATGGATAGTTATTTCTACCACTAGGCAAGGAACTACAATTTTGCGAGTATGAATACTTGCAAAAGAGTTTCTGATCGTGTGATACATCACTTTTAGAACCGACAGATCTTAATTTTGGATTGAAAATAGAAAAAAAAAATGTTGACGCTAGGAAGTGAACAGTACAGGTTGGCACACATGTTACATATCGTAGTATTTTGACGTTGCTGAATATAAGCATTTTTCTGTAATGGTCTCTGTAGTTTGATACCTATTTAATAATAACTGCAATGGAGACACCCATTTATCTTAGTAAGGGTGGACAGCAGTTTAATGATAGTTTATATAACCTCAACTTAGAGGATCACTATGTTTGAAATGTATGTATAAGTATAATAAATATGCGCACTATCAATCCATACCTATATGAACAGACGCTGAGTTTTGCTACTTCAAGGCTCATCAAGACAAGTGATATGATTCCATTTTACGAAGAGTAATGTATAAATTAAACATATGGAAGAATGTGGGGGATTTTAGATGTAAAACCCCATAATTTCTAAAGAATTACCCTAATTTGTCGTTCCTGTTATTATAAATATGTTCTAATGAGAACAATAAATTGTAGATTGAGGTAAAATTACTAATATGCCTGAAAGAGCATTCTAATTAATATCAGGAAATTAGAAGGCAGTTTTCGACCAAGAACATAATTTTTAAAACTTAGCCAAGTGGTTTATTGCAAATTACTCGAAAATGCTTGTCAATAGGCATAGAGAGCTTAACAGTAAATCGTCCTTATTTTTAGCGTTGATTAAGGAATAACAAATAAGGGATTCTATTTATAATATCTGACTTTTCTGTATTTTTTTGGAACTAATCTTTTATGCGAATGTACCAACTGGATTGAAGAAAAACCGGAGGCGCATTTGAGATAATAGATAATTTATTTAAGACAGCAGCAAATGTCATTTTTTAGCGTAGAATCAAAATACCTCCAAAATAAATGAATGTTAATATAACCGTTTATAAATTCGGGCTAGCATTTTAAGAGTAATTCAAGAATGTAAGAATATACAAGCTTCTCTATTTAAAACAGGAAAGTTAATAAATAAATACCTTGTATAATCAGAATTGCTGGAGGCTTGAGTGTATTTTGCTTGATAACGCAGCATTATTTAGTATGCCAGCAACTTTTCAGATATTTCCAATGAATGGTTTTCCATATATGGATCACTGCAATTCATGGTGGGACTCTTTATATATCGAAGAGGATTTTGGATTTGAATTTAATATAACAAGCTAGCTTAAACTAAGTGCAAAGACTGACCAACCAAGGAAATAAAAGTTTAATTGTGCATACTTACTCCATATCACATATTTTCACAATGTAATAAAAAGACACTTCAAAGAACAGGATTTTATTTCAGTTCAGTTTATAAACGACTTTTTCATAGCCCTAAATATCCTCAGTTCCGACAGTCGCAATAATTTAATTAGCTGTGCAATCGTAATCCTATTTTACCGACTAGCGAATTACTGATTTTAGATAAGAGAATAAATATATACTAAAGGAAGCAGGTTCTAAATTTTAATTTAATTGTTTCCCTTTCCTGGTTTTTCGTCAATTTGCACCGGTCCAATAAGGATTCCTTATTCCAACTTCCTGAAAGCACGAAATTAATTCACCAGGTATTTTAAGGAAAGGGAGTGCTATAAATAAGGTTCTAGGATAAGATACAAGGTACTTAGCCGTCGTTAAAGTGATTTTCATATCACGCCAGCGGCGCTTAGAGAGTGAGAAAGAGGAAGCCGTTAGAATGAGGTGCGATGCAGAAGGAGACACTCCTTGCCTGATACGATATATGCCAAAAGATTTTCTTAAAGGTGATTCGATAAAGCACACGGGTGCAAAGTATATAAATACATTTTCTTGAAAAGAACTTGGAAAAGGAAAACTTTACGAAGGACAATTCACAAAGATGAGGGCTATTCTACTATATTTTCGTTACAATTTCGTTATTCGAGTATTTTTTTAAATTGATTTAATCGAAGTAAATATAAATAAATGATAAATACAAGTAACATACGATATACCTGTTTTTGTACTCCCATAAAGATATAATATTCGGGAATTTTACACATAATCCAATTTAAATCCTTAAACTTGGAAAAATATTAAGCGCCTACATACATCTGCTCTGCCAAATAGTTTGAAAATTAGTTTCGGAAACTTTTGCTGTTAAACGCCTGGTCGGAAACATGTATTTTGGTAATTAATATTCAGTACCAGTTTTGCCCCATTTATCACCAGTTTTTGTAATTAGAGCTTTTATTGTCAACTCATAGCGTCGGTGTCAATATTCAAGCAATAAATCAGTGGAAAGTGCGATTTAAAAAATGCAGAAATTAAATCAAAATCGTCTGACATTTTATTTCTGTAACAGCGTCCTAGTTAATGCGCTTGTTCGTTATTAGATGTGAAATGGAATAAGCACCCTACTATAACTTTTATTTCCAAATTAATTGAATCCTACGGGTAACAAATCTTTAATCACCTTCGTACATAAAAAGTATTACGTTTAAACCTATTTAGTTATTATTTGTAATAAATTAGATTGTTTCTGTAAATATTAAGTATATCTAGATAATTAAATCAGTTAATCTCAAAATACTAAAAACCAATAACTAAATCTTGTTCCAAAGAAGGGATAGACTTAACTTGCAATATGGTCCGGAATGACTTGTCATAAATGAATGAAATTGTTTACCACAAAACCTACAACTAGTAATAACAACGAGTGGAATCATGACACCAGTTTGAAACAGAAGAGAAATGCCATCAAGTGGTATACGTATGGTTTTGAAATGGTAGAGGGAACTGATAAATGGGAATATAGGGCGTAGAAGCAAGTATTTCGAAAGCTTGGCGAAAACTTGTACAACATTGATAATGTTTAATAATTAAACAACCATCAAAGCGCTGAGCTCATGTGTAATGACCTCTAAAATGGTCTGGGAAATATAAAGAAAATTAAGTGAGTTTTGCAAAAGCAACAACCCTTCTGTGGACTCTTTTACATACAGGAATGAAAGGAATCGAAAGCAGATAATCGTGCGGAAAAGGAACTGAAGCACCATTCTTAGGTGCTGAATTCCGTTACGGGATAAATTGTAATACAATACTGAAAAGACTAATAAACGAATTAGAATAGATCCAACAATTAGGAGAATTTTACAAAGGATGAGGCAAACTGAAACTTTTCTGGGAATCTATAACCAGGAAAGTTTAGAGAGTGCATTAACCTGAGTTATATTAACAGGGATTCCTTCAGACCATTATAAAAGGAAGGAAAATTTGAGGAAGCTTCGATTAGCAAAGGAATCTGACTGTAGATTTTATGAGAAATCGGACGAAACACCTCTAAAGTGCGTGACACTGTACAACCCAAGGGGAGCATGAGAAATCGAAGAGGGGAAACTAGCTAACCTGAGACCTTCTTATATTGTGCATTTCAAAAGAAATGAGATTGGGCGATTAGCACTGAAGCAGCAGGAATAGGGGCATAATAAACAATCTTTTAGGTCGCAGCATATTATTATCCTTACATAAATACTTACAAGGAAGAAACGTCTTTGCCATACAATTATTTTCCTTGTAATTATGAAGAATTTAAAACAGGTTATAAAATGTCCGGAGAATGACGAAATTCAGAAGATGTTTTCTATTTAAAAAGTCCGCTCTTACCGATGAACCTTTCTCTGGCATCTTCGTGTCTGGTTCTATAAACTTCTACAACTTAATAACTATCCAAATGAAATATCTGAATGATGGCATCACCTGGCATTTCTATAATCGTGTCATAGGATACGAACATCAGCTCTTGTCTGTGCATTAGTCGATAGATACAAACCTAATATTTCTTTGTAGATAATCTGGCACGGAACTAAGTTAAGTAGGAGTCAATCTCATTTCATACGTAAGCGTTCTAAGCGCTTTGGTTGCTCCCTTCTATCGCAATTTTGGCTACCAATAAATAATTGCTTGAAATTCTGTGTATGATGTAAATACATAGTAACAGCATTGAACAAGTACAAAGGCGTTTTCTCAAGAGCCTTTGGTTGAAATGTTTTGATGAAAACCCCTGTAGGGGGGTTTCGCAGGGTACACGGCTTAATACTTTTTCGATGAAATATCTGTGTGCTAGGAGGGTGAAATCTGGTTTGGTGCTGGTTCACAACTTGTTATATAATGCTACTGATTGCCAATACCTACCAGGAAAATTTACTTTTTGCGTACCCTGCATATCTGCGCGAAATAATAACACCATTTTGTTTACCTCAAAGTCGCACTAATTTGCTCTTTAAGGCACCTATTACTTTTGCATGTAATTCTTTTAATAAATTTCGCTACGACCTTGATATTTTTAGTTCTTCCAAACGTGATTTACTGAGCGCTGTCTATTAGCACCTATGGCGTTTTTGGGCGGTAATTGGTAAGTTGTTCTAGCTTTATAGGTATTGTTATTGTTATTACTTATTTTCTTGTTATATATTCATATTTTCATTTGTTGTTATTATATATGTCCTATTATTGGTGCCTCTGTACTGTTGTGCATTAAATTATTATTATTGTATTTACGAATTTAGCCACTTCACTATCAAAATTCTCTAATGTTAAATTCGGTTATTTTACGTTAAGCTATTTATATTTCTTAATTCAAAATGGCTAGTTTACTTGCACTATATTCTATAAATATATATATGCATAAGCATAAATGTGTAGATAGACACTCCAATACATATCTATACACATTTAATGGGTATCCACCGAAGCTAGCTTAACAGTATTGTGCAATACTGACATTGATATTGCCAGATAATTACCAATTTTGACACTGTAATTAACAACATACGTACATATGTACGTACATGTACGAGCTGGAAGCGTTATAACTTAGCAATTAACGGGAATTACAATTTTCCAATCAATAACACTTGCCCCGCAAATTAACAGGCGATCGTTTCAAAGCAGTTCAGTTTCTGCAGCAAATATAGGTACATTTATGATTGGTATTTTAATCTTGCTTAATTAATTTTTGCTATTAATGTTGTAAATCTAATCAAATTAGAAGAGCTCTTATGAACCGAAGATTCAATACCTATGCTTTAGTTGAAAAAAATATTTGAGAATCGATGATCAAGGAGCAACAATAAAACATTATCCACACTACTGTAATTATTCGAATTTAATACGAAATTTTCAGCTCTGCATAATAATATTCACTCCATCGGATGAGTTATTGTTTGAGTGAAAATCATATTTAATAATTTATGAGGGAAATCTAATTTCAATAACGTATACAAGCTGTAAAGTGAGCACAAACATTCCAGCGTTTCATGCCAGTTTGGAACTTCCGCTTCAAGTGCGCGTTATGATTTTCGGATAATCCAATACGTTAATTATTGCCAATATTGTCAATACCGAACGATTCCTATTATATAAATGCCGACACTCTATCGGCGGTTAAGCATCAAACGTGGTCGGACAACTATTTATAACGTCGACTTTAGATGTATGCAAATGAGCGCACGTCGGCGCCTGCATATGTCATTAGGTCCCTATAATGGTTACTTTCCCAGAGGACTTCGCGACGGACATGTGTAGCGTGAATTCGGCTAATGCGAATTACACTTCATTGTCGTTTCAACAATGGGTGGCGCAGACGAACGGACCAATTTACTAGTAGCGTTATTTTCGGCTAATTAATACCATTCAACGGTTTGATTCGACGGATAAACAGGCAATCATGTGGTACCATGCCATTCAGCTTCCTATAAAATATACTAACAAAGCTTATTTCCGCTGACAAATTATGAGGCTTGTTCCATTGTTACTTCCGTTGTATTCAAAATTTCAATCAAGCTAAAGTGCTATTGTAAGCAAAATGTTGATAACATTTAATGAGTGTTTAGGAGTAATCCCAATTATTAGGCATGTACTTGTATGATTTTACGTGTACTTAGATTTTATACTTAATGCACATGCGTGATCCGTATAACCAATACAATCATATTGCCACTACAACTTATAACTACTAGTAAAAGCAAGTGTCTGAAAACCAGTTGGCAACAAAAATTTAATGGATATCATTTGTTACTATTAGTCATAATTCTTTAAAACCCGTAGAGCATAAGTCACTTGCAGAACAAATGTCATGTTGAAACAAAGGAGTTACATGTATTTAATTTGTATAACCATTATAAGCACAAACGAATCCATCCACAAGTTTTGCTTGTGTAGTAAACATCGCCACGTTAAGTTTTCATTAAGGTTAAATGAAGCAATAAAATAGATCTTCTTCTTCTTTTTCTCTAAGTTAGGGTGAGCACCTATTAAATCTCTTACTACTTACTTCCACTCGAGCAGCTGGTGTTCTATATAAAGTCGAGTATCTTGCCCAGTGGAAACTAGAAAACCCTCGAGGGCTCCAATAGATCCTTCCCAAAATATCTCTGCCTGAGTACTTTCAATTCTTCACATGTGCAGATTACATGTAAACTCGTCTCCTGCTGTAGTCGCATCTTCTACACCACGGTTCGCTTACTCGACCTGTGTTGTATAGATGCTTTTTCAGGGAACAGTGTCCAGTTACCAGCCCAATAATGGTTTTAGCTTCTTTCTTGCTGCGTCTGAGTAGGTTATCAGAGAATCTAGCATTCCCATTCCCTATTTGTGCTTTAGTATGCAGTTGACCTTCAGTCGACCTCCATTTCTTTCCAATTTCTTTATCTAACCAGATCCAAACCCCTCTTTTTGCAGAGTTCTTACTAATCCCACGTACGAGCTCTGGACCTATGAAGTGTCTTTTAGAGACCACCAATGAAATAGATAATGCAGTTATCAGCATATAAGTTCACACCAAAAAGGTCAATGTTGCGTTATTGATAAAAACTATCAAATGTAAAACTTACAACCTTAAAAGAAGATCTTGCAACAAACTCAATTTTAAAAAGTGTTACTTGTACAGAGTGTCCCAACGAAGACTGGGTTATATTATAATGTTGTACCTATTTTTTTCATTTCATTTTCTTATTTTAATAAATTGCATTATAATAACATTGTCATATTATTTCATGTCTGATATCTATCGCTAAAAATTATGAACACTACTTTAAAATGCACTACTTTTAAACGCGGCCCGCGAACGTATTTGCACACTGAAGTTTGGCCCACAACATGTCAAAGGTTGCCCATACTTGCTTTATAGGCTTAGCTTCAAGCATTCATTAAACGATTTTTTATTCCAAAAGGAAACAGAGGTTGCCCAAGCCATTTGATAAAAGATCACATAAGATTCACATAATGTACAGTAAAAATGTGTTGTTTTATCTCTATTGATTTGTAACTCCGCATATTCTTCTTGAAGTCAACTATTGCGGCAAAAACTTGACAATCAGAATCATCCAAATCAGTGCCGTAACTGTCATTTTCAACACTATCACCACAGCTAGTAGACACGGTCGGTTGCGTATCTGTATATATTATCAGCCAACATTTATGACAAAAAAAAATAGATATTCAAAACTCCGCAAAATACTCAATAAAACAATTTAACTTTCATTAACAACATTTTCTTTTGCCTAAATCTAAGTATACGTGGCCTGCCAACTATGTTTTGACTCGCTAGTTAACTTCTTATAACTGAGAAACTTGTATGAAAATCGAATCGTCCTGGAAACAGGTCACGGCATACTCATTATAGCACATTATAGGATAACATTATACCGAGTCTACATCACACATCACAAGTTCGAAATTCGTGGGGTCGAATGTTGTAAAATCGCACATTCGCCGGGTCCGATTTCAATATTTGATCGAGTATAGTACAGAGTAGTCGTCATCGTATCTGATGAACTACGAAATATTGATTGTTTATAGATTATTTGTAGGTGTATATTTTGTTATAAGAACATATTTATGACAATAGGTATAGAGATAGTTTACGGGTTTTAATATAGTTTGTGGTAAATAATTAACAGCTCCGTTTTAGATTTCAGGAAAAAATCTTTTATGTAGAAGTCAAAACCTACATAACCTAAAAATATTTTTGACTATACAGGGTGTTCCAAAAGTAGGAAAGCTCATACTTATTCCGTTATTTAAACTACGACGCTTAACCGAAAACTTTCAGCAGTACCTTTTTTTTTACAAAAGCGTAAATAACACCGTTATTGTTATAGATACACATATAGTAGCTTATAGAAAATCATTTTACTTTTACCAAATTTAAAAATGGAATAATATGTAGGCTGTTCCATTTAAAATAACGGAGTAAGTATGCGTTTTTCTACTTTTGGAATACATAGTCAAAAATTTTTTAAGTTAGCAGCATTAAATTCTGTAAAGCTTTTGTATAAAACCCTTTTTCCTAAAATCAAAAATAGAGCTGTAATCGAAGACGCAGTCTTGGATGGGGCAGCCTGTACATCGATAATAATGGACGCCCTGAACATACTTATTTGAATTTTTTTTTACTGGAATTATGTTTTTTAGGTACCATGGTACATAATTAAACCGATAAGACCTAATAAGAAGTATGAAAAAGTATTCTTCTTCATTCGTGAACGGCTTTTATAGTAGAAACCTGACTTTTAGCAATATGTATATGTTACGTTTTCCACTAAAACATCGAATCATTTCGTAAATAATGATTTGGAATATTTATTTATTTCCGATGGTATAATACTTCAATAAAAACTTCCGAATGTCAAAATCGGGTGGTAATTGTGGTAGTAAAACAAATTCAGTAAAGTTTTCTGTGACAGTATAAATTAAATCTACAGTGTTCAACGTTTCGATGTATTTATGGCTAAATGTCAGTCGCCTTTGCAGTTCCGTAAGAACAGCTCATGACTGCTGTTCGTGTCCCAACTAGACAACCCACACAAGTGATAGTAACTCATATTTCAGGAGAACTCTTAACTTCAAAGCTCAATTGCATGTCTAGAAACCGCCAAATTTATTTTGACACATGTCACGTGCCACTAGTATGGCGGTAAATTTAAAAAATATGCCGTGAATTTGCAAAAAGTGAGGTTAGATGCATGATTTCTAAAAAAGTTATTTGAAAAGTTGCTTAGAATATAATTCTGAGGACCGCATGCAAATTTTTGAAACATATTTAAAAAAAATAAAAATCACAATAGTAGAGGGTATAAGCCGATTCTAGAACCTCCTCAGGTCATTGACCCTTTGACCTTGACCCGACCTTGCGGTCGGGGTCAAGGTCACGGGTCAATGACCTGAGGAGGTTCTAGAATCGGCTTATACGGCTGGTGAAGGTCAAAGCAAAGGTCAAGGCACTGACACTTCATAGGTCGAGTCCGGCTCAAGTCAAGGCCATTCAAGGTCATACCACTTACAAGGTCAAGCCGGTTCAAGGTCAAGATCAGGTCGCTTGAAGGGCATTACGCTTTGAAGATCAAGGTCGATCCAAGGCCAATGACGATTTCAAAGGTCAAGGTTGCTTTAATAGGAGCGTATATATAGTTGAATATGTGCATGCACAAAGTCAGTTACAAGATGTCGCCTCTTGACAAAAAATACACTATTGTAGTTCTACCGGATGTTCTGGTAACAATATTTTTCGGCGAGGTGGTCGACTTGTTCGACGCCGAAACAGTAATAATGTCCAGTGATAGTGAGGACGAATTAGAATAAGTAACTAATTAAAGCCACATACATGTATAGAAATTAGGAGTAGTGAATAATCATTAGTGTTATATGTGCATACACAAAGTTAGATACAGAGATGTCGCTCTTGACAGAAAGTACACTATTGTAGTTGTACCGGATGTTCTGGTGATAACATTTTTCGGCGAGGTGGTCGACTTGTTCGATGTCGAAACAGTAATATGTCGAGTGATAGTGAGGACGAGTCGGACTTGGATGAATTAGAATAAACAGTAATTAACGCAACATGCATGTTGGAAGGCCAAAGTCGTTTTCAAGGTCAATGACGATGTGAAGGTCAAGGTATACACAAAAGTGTAGGTCATGGAAAGGTCTAGACGATGCAAGAGTCAAGGCTACCCTCCTCCTCCGTTTAGGAGTATATAAAGGTAGACGTGTGCTCAAACCTTCGAAAGTGTTGCTGTAAGCTCATTTGGTAGATACCACAGTGCAAGTATGTTTGAGTGTGAAAATTGTGGCAAAGAGTTCACTCGTGCTGACAACAGAAACGACATATGAATACTACGTGCAAAGGAAAAGAATGAAGTTAGAGGAACAAAGAAGTACTAAAAAATGCGATGCATGCAATGTGTATGTACTCAGCAAGTGTTTCAACTCACATTTACGAATAATGCACATCGAAGCAATGCATTCGTGGTCGTAGACGATGGTGTGGAAAAAATTGTAGGAGCATTTGGACATCGAATCGTAAGTTACAGAGTATCAGATGCCGTCGAAGCATTATGTAGATATACAAGAATTTGCTCGTAATGTGCGGGAGAAGATAATGACCTTTGTTGGACAGTTCTCTAGTTGTTCATGATTGTCTCAAAGTGAACATGGAATTGTTCGCCGTATATTACCTCTTAAGTAAGGAGAATGTGGAAATAAAATCATTCAATACAAAAAATAAAGTACTTAGCCACGGAAGTAATGCGTATGAAGCATATGAAGAATTTATCGATGAAAATCCAAACGAAAATGTCGGAATTCCAAGAGCGGGGATTCAGGTAATATCAATATTTACTCATAAACGGTAGTATGTAATGTTAAAGAAATTGTTTCAGGTTGGACTTTATCTAAAATATTGAACATGGAGGTGAATATTAATAAATATAATCCTATGAAGGCATCTAGTTTCATTGAGCTACCAAAAGAAATTAAGGCGAAGAAAGCCGTAATAAACGTGCAAAATAATGATAATGCATGCTTTGCATGGGCTATAACATCTGCTTTACGAGAACCAACGGTTTACCTCAAAAGAACATCATCATATCCACATTACGACACGGTGGCTGATTTCAGTGATGTAACATTTCCTATGAACCTAAAGGAAATATCAGCTTTCGAACGAAAAAATAATATGTCAATACACGTGTATGGGCTACAAGAGTACTTTAACGGTGAAAGAATGACTCACGAAGTTGTAGGACCGTTGTATTTCACAAGGCAGCGAAAAGTGATTCATATAAATTTATTGCTACTTAATAATGAAAATAAAAATCATTATTGTTGGGTGAAGAATCTATCCCGATTAGTATCATCTCAAAGATCTAATCGTGGACCTGAAAAATATATATGTGAAGGCTGTTTAGTATATTTTTCTGACATCGAAAAATTGAGAAGGCACGAAGAAGAAGATTGTAAACAAGTGAAGGCTGTGTTGCCTAGAGAGATTCTTAAAAAAAATCAGTACGGCGAAATCGTTCCAGAGTATGTCTTGCAGTTTGATAAATTTAGAGAGCAACTAAAAGTACCCTTTGTAGTTTATGCTGACTTTGAAGCTTTGTTGAAACCAATTAACACAGCAGAACCAGATCCTACGAGAGCGTACACAATGAAATGCTTTGAGCACGAACCTTATTCATTCGCTTATTATATCAAATGCAATTTCGATGATACGCTATGTAAAGTGGAATTATACCGAGGTGATAACGCAGCGATAGAATTTATGCAGAGGCTGCAAAAAGACATCAAGTTAATTTATAAAAATCACTTAAGTAAAATAAAAGACATGACTCCTTTAAGTTACAACGACAGGAAGAAGTTCGAAGAAACGACAGTTTGTCATATATGTCAACGCAATATTGAAAAGCTAGTGAAAAGTTTGCGATCATGATCACCGAACGGTTATTTCGAGGCGCTGCACATATGACTTGTAATATTAACTATAAAGAGCAAAATTTGTACCCATAATATTCCATAATTTATCAAATTATGATTGTCACTTGTTCATAAAAACGTTTGCTTTGGAAAGAGAAGATCTGGACGTTATTGCTCAGAATAAAGAGAAATATATATCATTCTCAAAGAAGATTCATGTTGGTGATGTGGTAGATTGTAAAGGAAGGAATCGCAAGGTCTATTACAAAATGAGATTTTGGATTCTTTCAGATTTCTTAGTGTTCGTTGCAAAAACTAGCATCATATCTAGAAGATTGGAATGTACCGAAATTGGGAAATATTTTACCGGAGAGAAATTCAAGCTACTTCGACAAAAGGGAGTATTTCCGTATAATTTTGTTTCATCTTTCACAAAACTAAAGCATCCAGAACTGCCAAGTAAAGAGGATTTTTACGATATAATATCAGATAGTCACGTAAGTGATGAAGATTATGATAGAGCGAAAAAAGTCTGGGAAATCTGTAATTGTGAAGATTTAGGACAATATAGTGATGTATATTTAATCACAGATGTTTTGTTGTTAGCGATGTATTTGAGAATTTTAGAAAAATTTGTATGGAAAACTATAAACTTGATCCTGCACACTATTATACAGCACCTGGTCTGAGCTGGGATGCCATGTTACACATGACTCGAGTTGAATTAGAATTGTTAACAGATATTGATATGTTACATTTCTTCAAAAAAGGTATACGAGGCGGAGTAAGTATGTGTTGCAAAAGAAAGGAAATTGCAAATAATGCATATTTACCAAATTATGACCCAAGATTTCCTAGGAAGTACATCGTGTACTTAGATGCGACAAATTTATATGGGTATGCGATGACTTTTAAATTACCGATGGGTGGATTTCAATGGCTAACAACAGACGAACTGAATGGTTTCGATGTAAACAGCATAGATGTTGACGGTGACGTAGGATATGTATTTGAAGTCGATCTGCAATATCCTGCAGAAGTTCACGATAAACATAACGATTTTCCGTTCTGTCCAGAAAGTGTGACACCGCCGAATTCAAATTATCCAAAACTCATACCAAACCTACAGGATAAAAAGAATTACATAATTCATTATTCCGCACTTATACAATGTATGAAGCATGGTGTGCGTTTGCAAAGAATTCGCCGTGGCATTAAGTTTCATCAAGAAGCTTGGCTAAAGCAATATATAGACTTCAACACAAAGAAACGTAACGAAGCTACCAACGAGTTTGGCAAACAATTTTATAAATTGCTAATAAACAGCATATTTGGGAAAACAATGGAAAACGTAGAAAACAGAGTGGATATAAAGCTAGTATCACATTGGGAGTCTAGATACAAGAACCCGGGTGCACAAGGGTACATAGCGAAACCAACGTTTAAATCAGTAAAAGTATTTGGTGAATACTTGGCTGCTATAGAATTGACATGCGTTCGCATGCAGTATATGAAGCCGGTATATGTAGGTTTCTCGATTTTGGAAATCGCAAAGGTAGTCATGTATGAGTTCTATTACGAATACATTAAACCGTTATACGACCAAGATGTGTCACTATTGTATACCGACACTGACTCTTTAATACTGTCTGTGCAAAATCATAACTTTTACAATGATATGAAGAACAACTTAGGTAAATTTGATACCTCAAATTTAACGCCTGATAACGTCCACGGTATACCCCGCTCCTTACCAATGTTGGGTAAGATGAAAGATGAGTATGCAGGAAGAATAATAGAATGCTTTTATGGTACCGGAGCAAAAGCATACTGTGTAAAAACGTTAAACAGCACCTCAAAAACGGCTAAGGGAGTAAAAAAGTATGTGATAGAGAAACATTTAAGTGTAAATGACTATCGATCTATAGTGGAAGAAGGAGGTGTTATATTAAGAAGAATGTACATATTTCGTTCACATTTGCATAATATGTACACAGAATTAAAAAATAAAGTGGCATTATCCGCGAAAGACGACAAGAGATTTATTTTAGCTGATGGTTCGAATACTTTGGCTTGGGGTCACTATAGAATCGGGGGATTAACGGTCCAAAATAATTTAGAAGCTCTTATAGCAACTATTAACGAAATGTACCAGTAGGTAGCGAAAGGAAATATTGCCGAAGTAATAAACTGACTGTATTCTTTTCTATGCATGTATAATTTTAATATAAATTAATTCTGTAAAACATCTCTGTATGTAGGTTATGTGATTAATAGCGCATGTAATAATGTAATAGACTGTAGTATATATTTTTATTTGTTACAATAAAATTGATGTATTACCGTATTAATAAAACGAGTTACAAGTAGAAGTATTTGTTTGGAATGTCAAGGATGATCCCGAAACGTATAAGCAATTTGTTGCTGCATCGCCCGGAGAGTGACTGTAAACAGAAACAATAATATAATATTGACGTCTGCACATGTGCGGAAAAATAACTTACCGGAATCGTGCAGGGTTGGACAATGTTGTTAGAGTTGCATTTTCAGAATACATAGAGAAAATTGTTGCTACTTTTTATCGTATATGGTTATTGTTACAATAAAATTGATGTATTATCGTATTAATAAGACGAGTTACAAGTAGAAGTAGTTGTTTGGAATGTCAAGGACGATCCCGAAACGTATAAGCAATTTGCTGCTGCATTGCCCGGAGAGTGACTGTAAACAGAACAAGAATATAATATTGACGTCTGCACATGTGCGAAAAAATAACTTACTGGAATCGTAAGTACTGCAACATAAAATCGTGCAGGGTTGGACAATGTTGTTTGAGTTGCATTTTCAGAAATACGTAGAGAAAATTGTTGCTACTTTTTATCGTAATTCACTGCGAGGGAGAAAAGCAATATGATGTGGACTTTTAGCATTATCTAAATTCAACATCACCACAAAAATTGGAATGTTCGGAGGAAGCCGTGTCGGACATACTTTTCAATTGTATCAAATCACAAAAATTACTTAAGTTGCCCCTGACTCGTTTCGTTCGTCTGTCTAGTGGTATATCAAGTGCAACTTAACATAATTTTGGTTATGATCCAAAAGAATTTAAGTAGGCAGTCAAATTTTGGAGGCTCGCCTTCGCGCTGTCTAATTGTCGCTGACGGTCCCGTAAGTCTTGTTCATAGTCTTTGATAAGTCTTTCCGTTTCCCTTATAGGTTGTTGCCAAATACTTTGTATTTGGTTCTGCAAAGTCGGTGTAGGAACATTTTGCTTTGCAGGTGAAATCAGAGCGGTAGATGTAGCAACTTCGGTGGAAGTTGCAGGTGGTGCATGCTGTGTGGAAGTAAAGTTTGGTTGAAAAGTTTGCGTGTTAGGAAGGTCTAGGGGCGGGGAAGGCGGTTTTTTGGCAAGCGGTAAAGGGAAGCGAACATATGATGAAAGTTGTTGAGCAATGGGCTGGAGCGAAGCATTAGCGGAAGTAATTGCAGGAGGCGGAGGCAGAACGGATCGTGTAATTTTTTGCAGCGGTTGTAGGAGAAGATTTTGTAGCAAAGGGGTTCCCAAAGGTTTACGGATAAGTTTATCGTCTAGAATGACAACGTTCGGGGCAGGTCGTTTACCGTGACCAATAGAAGCACTTTCTTCCACTTCCGGAATGTCACACCGCGGTGAAACAAGCATTTTCGAAAGACCTTCACGTGAAGTGGAAATCGAAGTGTCGGAAATACTTACAATGCTCCTTTCAGTCACGGTAGAAGATGAGAAGGAGACCCCCCCTCGAGACGTTATTCTTATGTCCGGCAGAGTAATTGGTGTTGTAACGACGTGTGCGCCGAGAGAAAGACAGAGAAGACCCCATCGCCGTTTCGCCTTGAGATCGTAGCTTACGAAGCTCTCGGCGATGAAATCTTCTCTGTTCTTTACTTAACCGGTAGTATGCGTCCTTACTTAACCGTTCCTTGCCTATGCGCGAAGGCAGAGTATTGTCCATAGGCGAACGATACTCTTTGGAAGTAGCACTTGGTACAGGTACTGCTTCGCCAGCGGTGGTTGGAGCCACAACATCAACAGTAGCAGTACCAGCAGTACCATTGCACCCAATGTCCAAGGTGATTGTCATTTTCATATATTAATTTGAAGGTTACGGAGTGTAATAAGGTGAACTGGTTAAAAATATTTGTTATTCCTTTAATATGGACGTGCATCTAGATAAGATTGTAAAAATACTTATGTATTTTGATCAAAAAGAAAAGTTCCAAGTACAAGATTTGGAAGTTGAATTAATTCCGCTAATACCGCTGTATATATGGCGAACGAAAGTAACTCCTTATCAACTACTGAAATGGTGGCCTCATATCCCACATAATGTGCAGTCGATGTTACAGGAACACCTACCGTGTGACGATCATTACAACAAACCGTGGCAGGACACCCACATCGATGGTTATGCCCCCGCAAGGAAGGATTGCTATTACTGTCGTAAAATAAATACAATCTCACAACAACATTATATGCAATGACTTATAATTGTTTATATGTCATATGAACATCATGTAATCATTGTACTTTTACATTAAAGACTGTCTCAATCGCATAATCGTTTTAATTTTGGGTACCTTTCCAGTAATTAGCAGTAAATTCTCGCAGCGGACTGGATTTTGACGTAATTGGTGCGAATTGCAACATGTGAAACCGGTTACTAAAGATGCAACTCGCATCTGGTATATACAGAACGCACCTTACACATCGGTGCAAATGTCCGAACAATAAAAGTGGGTCATTTATTATGATGACACTAGCTAAATTAGCGAAAGTGTTTGTAGTTTTGCGTTTTGTATTATAAATTGTCTCTGGAAAAACACCGGAATATTTTTGGTAGTTTTAATTAGATTTGTATGTACATTGATATAAACCGGTTACAAGATATTTAGCTGATGGGATAGTAATAATACACTAATTTTACCATATATATCATTTATTATACAAATATTCACACAAAACTTTAACATTTGATATGCTACAGATTTTTAATTTGCTTCGATGATACATACAGCAATTAGCACAACTTCTTGTAAGTTTGGGCACATTTCAATATATTCTAAATTTATAACCGGCACATAACATATTCTGTATTGCATTCACTTTTTGATGTCTTTTACGTAGATCAACTCAATATTGTTTGTAAAACATCGCAAATTTTTGGCAGCTCACGTAGGTGAGTATGCCCATCGCTGTAACGCAAGCAATGATGATTATTTTCTAACCAAATCACCTGACGCCTGTCTTTCCAATTTAATTGATGATATGGATGTTCGGCTTAACACATAATGGTTTATCACATTTCCATCACTTATTGCGAGTCTTTTACTACAAACTCTTTATTTATCAGAAAGCCTGCACGTCCATCACTAACACCATTTTATATAATCTTTCTGACAGTTCCCGACAATGGTGTGTATTCGATAATGTTATCGTGAAGAATGAGACAATAAGCTATGGTATTTTCCTTAAAGCTGCTCAAAGATTCTAATTCTAGCTTTATATCTACGATAGACGTTTTTACCATTTCCTGTTGCTTTGCACAATCGATGACGTACAAAGCACACTCTTTAAATGCCTCATACGTTAGCAATGGTTGATTATTCCTATTGTAATAACTCGATTGAAACGCTGTATACATTCGATAAGCAATTGCATACTGTTCTCCAAAATTTGAAGATTCATATTATCATAAGGATAGCTGTCCGCATTTAAGTGAAGTTTATATTACTAATTGCAGCATGATCAAATTTGGAGGCATCGGCATTTAAATTTTCTTTTCTGTCTGTTTGAAAACCACAATAACGTAACGTGGCTTCTCTAAATTGGTACTGGTTTTGACGGGCCAAATATCTGTCTTAGTTCGACGTAGAGAAGGTAATTCATAAAGTTCCCACTTTCTAAACGGAAGGTAGATCGATTTGTTGCTATTTAAGGTTTTCAGAAGTTTCAATCGAATTTCATCGCTTACAACTACGTGAGGGACGTGCCATTCTATTTTCTCGATGTCAAACGTTGCAGTTTTTGTACCTTTTGTGTCATTGTTTTTATAACAGTTGAGATCACTTCCACTGCGGAGTAAAATAAGTTCCTGACTGGCATTTATAATTATTTTTCGGTAATCTTCTGCAAATCCTAAAAGGAACTTCAACGATATACAACCGTTAAATTTGTTAGTGGTTCCAGATATGGTCGGTTGAGTGTCAGAATCTGGACACCAGCCAGCAATTTGCAAAGATTTGCTTTCGTTATCGTTGTATGATATGTAAGCTTTAATGGTACTTGTAATGCCAGGTTTCACACACCTATCCACTTCCACACCATTAATTTCATAGCGAATTTGATCGAAAAGAAATGCGTAGGCATTATTAGTCAATTTGCAGGTGCCCGTGCCTTCCGCGGCAGGTTTGAAAGTGCCTTCAATATAGATATAACTTTCACTCGGCAGTGTGTAGATATCTTGATGTTGAACAGATATACGTATTTCATCGTTTGCTTTGAAATTACTCACTCGAGGATAGTAGGTGTGGAATTGTTCTTTCGTTATGCCTCTCGAAATTCAAGCCCTCGAATATGTTTAACTTTTCCATTGTTGATCACACGAAATCCCAAAGCTTGTAAAAATGATATATTTGCGCGTGTTAACTGATTCACTGCTTCGGTTGGACTGCCAAAGGTTGGTGTAGATAAAGATGTCTTATATTGTAGATTAAAATTAAGACCCATATTTCTTCAATTCCAATCGAACCACTATTCTCTCACCGCGAAAATCCACCGGATCACCGTCTTGGTCCACTAACTTCAACGTAATGTTTTCTATCCGCGTCGTGTTGATTGGTAAGTAATAATATTTCTCGGGTTCAATATTAATACTATATCCTGGCTCGACTGAGGGAGCAATTCATATAAGGTATGTGACAAGCGTCCGTCATAGAAGGAAGCTGTTGTGATATTACACTCAACCTTATGGTTACAACTTTAATAATTTGAATTGGAAGATCTGACTCATGCTTCATATTCGCGTGAAGAACTCTCCTACTAAATCCTAACATTCTACCGATGGAATTCTCCTTCGTTAAATCTATGGTGAATTTACTAGTTAATTCACATTTTAACGTACTGTTTTAGGTTTAAAGAGAGAACCGAATTTTTGTTTTTTTCAGCAGCATCAGCTAGTGAGTCCTGCAAAAATGCTTCAATGTCCGTCACTTCATAAGCCCCGGTTGGTATCGTTAGTACCTTATCATCATAATAAAATTGATCTTGCCCGCTGTAAATATTAGGTATGGTGTTGTAGGTGTGCAATCCAATCAATCCTAGCGCGTACGTATCCCTGACATCCAAATCTATGGGTGGGTAGTACGTAGCGGACAGCACACACTGCTCGAACTTGTCAACGTAAATGTATGCGACATGACTAACTGCTTTTGTTAGGTAGCATACTTATATAGAAATTGTAAACATAAGTGTCCACAATTGATATCGTCGTAGTTCTGATAGTTGTCATGGTTGTACAGTATACAACACTTTTTCAAATATCTGGTAAGTTCGGTGGGAGGTTTCAAGTTACCAAACGAATCATAATAGTTGGCAATACGTCCTTGTTTATTGTAAGCTACCCAGTGGGTACCAGGTCCTTTCGTATTGTCTAAATTTACGACTGCGCACTCGTTGTACTTAGGTGATATCGGTAAGTTATCCGCATAAACACTCCGCGAAAATTGGGAAGGTATTTCTTACCAAATTTAATAATGTCTCTGTCTGTAAGCGTTTGAGTGGCAGTCGTGTCAATGGTTTTTTTTTTTCCATGCAAAAACAGGCCCATACCTTTACGATAGGGTCTCAAATATAAACCATCACCCTTTTTCCCTAGTGCAATTGCCTCCATTGTTTTATTATGTCTCTGACTTTCGTCTAACTCTTTCTGAGCAGCTTTTGCCTTATTGACTGCTTGAGCTATTCCAGCAGCCCCTCCCGCTAAACCACCTAACGCACTCAATCCAGCGAATAGTGGGATAAGGAACGGTAAGAAGCCTCCCGTTTTTGGTAGAGGTATTATTCGTGGAATGTGTATATTTCTTTTACCACCTGCATTCTTAATTGCCAACTTCGCTGCAGTTAGAGATAATTTAGCACCTTCCTTCAAGTCACTAATTTTGCGATGTTTGAGCGCATTCTTGGCCTTTGAAAAAATGTATTTCTTAAATGGCACACGCTGCCGCTCTCTCTTCCATTCCCAGCTTTCTTTTCGCTTTCATTGCGTTACTTACGAACCACGAAGCTGCCTTTTCTCCTACACTAGCGTCCTTTGATTTAACACGGTCCCAAGCTCGTTCTTGCAAAATACGGTCAGCTTCGTGCCTATAGTTCACGTCTGCACTTTGTGAATACGCGATGTCGTGATCTTTACACGCCCTATCGAGGGGATTGATCCCGGTATCACCACGTTGCAATCGATCTTGTAGTTTTGTACCAGGTCCGCAGTATTGGTAACCGGGCAAATGTAATTCAATTGGTAACTTATTAATTAAAGTGTTAACAACACCACTACCTTCCTTGACCACTAACATCGGAAAAATGAGATAAAACTTGAAAGTGTCCGTTTATGTATCAGTTATGCTTCAGAATGCGTGTTATAAAGCAACGCAACACGTTACCTGTTAGAAATTTAGATAATGTTTTCTCCGTCAGTGACTGTATGCGCAGGCATGGATTGCTGCTACCCACCAGTGTGCGATGTATAATATGTGGTCCCTCCAATTGTGGTAAAACGAACGTAATGATTAGCTTACTAATTGATCAAAATGGACTTCGGTTTGAAAATGTTTACGTTTACTCGAAATCGTTGTATCAGCCGAAATACCAATTCTTGGAAAGAGTTTTGAAATCTATCCCACATATGAGGTATTTTCCGTTTAAAGACAACGATGATATACTGGATCCATCAGAAGCTCGTCAGAATTCTATTTTTATTTTCGATGATGTTGTGTCCGATAAACAAAATAAAATTCAAGCTTTCTTTAGCATGGGCAGACATAATGCCGTGGATTGCTTCTATTTATGTCAATCTTACGCTCGCATACCGAAACATTTGATTCGCGATAACACTAATTTTTTAATCTTGTTCAAACAAGACGATATCAATTTGCGACATATTTATGATGAACATGTCGGTGCGGATATGACGTTTGAAATATTTAAGGAAATCTGCTCTGAATGCTGGAAAGAAAAATACGGGTTCTTAGTAATCGATAAGGATAGCGATATTGGAAAAGGTCGATATCGAAAATTTCTCGATTCTTATATATTGCAGCTACAAGGAACAGACTAATCAGTTCAAATTCGAAATGAAACCACAACGTCTTACATCTGAAATTATTAAAGCTAGCAAAGCTATACGGAAAAAGCAGCTGGCTATGAAAATGGGACGTTCGAGACAGAAAACTTACTAGCAACGCATTTTAAACCGATCGTGGAACCCCTCAAAAAATACTGAAGACTGAAGCTATCAAACAAGAGAAAGAGTGTGTGCCACTTAAATCGGAGAAAAGAGCCCCTATTGAAGCTTGCGCGCCCAGTGAAACATTTCACCATGATTCTGTTCCACCTCCTGCACGTCAAGCTGTAATATCTTCAACACCTCAATCTGTACCACCTCAATTTGTAACACCTGGGTTCACGAAAACACCCACTGCAAGACGGTTGCAAGAGGATATTGTATTTGATTACAATCCTTTTAGCGAAGAGGAGGAGCAGCAAATAACTGCTGAGAAATCCTTTCAACAGTTTCGTGAAGAATTCCAAACGATGCTTAAACAGAGTCCCGAGGTTGTCAATACGTTCCTGGAACAATATTCAAATATCCCTAGAACCTACATACAAGGATACTATCCGATACTGAAGGAGAATATGATACAACCACTGGAGTTCATATGGATCCCTTAACAAATGTTCTTAAAATTGGTAGTGCAACATTGGAAGTTGACGGTGATGACCTTATTATTGGTGGTATGCGGTATAAGGGAACGCCTGGTCTCTATGAATTAATCTTTAAAACGCATCCTCGCGGTTATAATAAAATAGATAAAGAAAATTACCATGATATTTTAAAACGTACTAACGTCCATCATCTCGACTTTGACGCAAAAAAAAGAGTTAAAGGTAATAAGGGGTATAAATATATTAATATCATTAAACCCTTAATCGCGCCACGAGTTGCAAGTCCTTTGAGTCGTATACGTCCACGTGCTGCCACTGTAAGTAGCATTGGTGGTACAGGCCAACAACTAGGTCGATATGTGCAAGTGGAGAAACTACCGTATCAATTTGTTTATTGGGATGATATAAATGAGGTGGCTGATCGATTGAAGTTATTAATTGCGTCAGAACAGGCGGGGCACACAGGCCACCGTAACGAAATTACGTCGATTATAGAAGAATTGAAAGAAGTTGGTGTCATTCACTGAACCATGGCAAATATTGATAAATTCGGACGGCATTTGACTGTTGGGGAGTACGCATCAAACCAGTGTCGACAAATTTGGACGACATATCGGCAGTATCATGGGCGATTCTCATCAGCTCCATTCCTTGGGCAGTATTATTCCGCTGACCGCAGAGGGTAACTATAACTTCGAAAATAAACGTCTGTGTAATGTTCATCCCCCTACTGATAATCAGGATTGTGCTACTAAAGCTTATGTTGATACCTTAATAATAAAAAACGTCGGATCAACTCCAATAAGTGTACAACACGTAAGTGACATAGCAAACCTAACCATTCTGGTAGACAAGTTACAGAAAGAACAGACTACACATAGTCGTGATATTACTCGTATACAGAAAACAGTACACCGTATGAAGACATTCATGGAACAACATGACGAAGAACTCAATAAAATAATTACACTTGAAAATCGTATACAACTTAAATTGGATGCGGTTGAACACAGTTGTCGCAGTAGCGAGCAACAGTTGAAGGCATTCCTAAAAGGGCTACAGAACAGGGTAGATGCTTTAGAAAAGCGTTTTTTGACAACGTAAAGATTATGAGTGAAATTAAAGAAAGTATCGTTCATGAATTGCATAAACCAGCAAGACGGAACTTTAGAAGACGGCATGTTGTGATAAAAGGACTGGATGACCTTTGGCAAGCAGATCTGGCCGATTTCAAAAGTTATGCTAGTATCAATCGAGGATATAAGTATATCTTGACCGTAATCGATACCTTTTCAAAATACCTTTGGACCCGACCATTGAAGGCGAAGGGCGCTATAGAAGTTAGAAATGCTATAGAAGATATTTTTAAGCAAGGACGCGTTCCCAAAAACTTTCAGACCGATGCTGGCAAGGAGTTTTATAATAACCATTGCAACCGTAATGCAAAATATGCTATAAATCACTATTCCACTTATAGTTCCACAAAGGCTTCTATGGCGGAGAGAGTTATTCGAACATTAAAAGAAAAATTATATATACAATTCAGTATACGGGGCAAATATCGCTGGGTGGATATTTTGGATGATGTAACGAAAAGATATAACGATACTGTACATAAAACTACCAAACTCAAACCTAAAAATGTAACCGCTGCTAAAGAACAAAAGTTACTTTCAACTGTGTATGATCGACCTAAAATAGCAGGAAAGCAAAAGCTGTCTGTGAATGACGTGGTTCGAATTAGCAAGTTCAAATCTGTATTTGATAAAGGATACACATCCAACTGGTCTACGGAATTATTTAGGATTGTTTCAACCAATAATACTAATCCTTCCACTTATATATTACAAGATATGAATGGAAGACCGATACTCGGAAGTTTTTATGACCACGAATTACAAAAAACAAAACATATAGATGTATATTTGGTGGAAAAAGTCTTACGAAGGAAAGGAAACAAAGTCTTCGTAAAATGGCTTGGCCTACCACGAGAAGAAAACAGTTGGATAGATAAAAAAAAATGTACTGTAATATATGTCATACAACATACATCTGCTTTGCATCATATCCTCTACTATTACAATAAATGTGAGTTTATTACAACTATATAGTTTCATTTCCTTATGTAATGTTTCAAATCACAACTACTGTCCATCTCTTCTACAACTGCTCCAAACAAGTTTCATGTGTCAATAAAACAAGACTTACTATATAATATTTCAATTTATTCCACATGCATATATAAAAGATTTCAATAGTGTAGTTATTACAAATGCTACATATTTATATGTTGTACAATTAATGTATTTATTTTACAACATTACATTATCCTATCATATTTTCATTTATTTCACATGCATACATAGAAGAGTACAATAGTGTAGTTATTACACAACTTTATATCATACATATTAATAAGTTGTACAATTAATATATGTATTTATTCTACAACATTACATTATCCATACACATACACGTAAATCAATGTACACTCGACATTTACAGTTACCAAATTAAGTATTTATTTTTGACAATATCTTATAAAATTGAACATCGGATACTATCTTCTTCTTCCCGAACAGTAACAACTCCTTCGTTATACACACCTCCTCTGACTTCACTTTACCAGCTAGTTCATTTTGTAAATTTCTTAAAACATCACCTTCCAAACGTGCCAAGACGTCGAGTAACTGCCTATAATAATCCGGCCCGTAATTTAACATTTCCAATGTTACAACACGATATTCTATTAACTCTTCCAACAACAACAACTGCGCAAAGCCATCCTCCGACAAATACACATTGTCAATACCCTGCTTGATTTTTAAGATTTTGTGCACACCATCAAAACAGTCAAACGATAGAGTTATATCATCAAACTGCATGGGTGGTGCTGATGATAGATTATTCTTTAATATTTTCATTACTATATCTTTTTTCAATAGAAACTCTCTCCAGTTTTCGGCACTCAACTTCACACTCTGCTTCTTTACTCCAGCGATATGAATTACCGGTTGAAAAAATAAATCGACATCCAACCCCACTGATACCCATTTGGAGTGGCTGTTATTTAAGAAATAGGTTGTCTGTGACAACAAAGGCGATTCCATTAAAAGTTGACATTCACCGTCCTTTGCTACCTCCCCATTATTATTTCCTTTTTCATTATTCTTGCGAACTTCACAAACGGTGTCTATTGGAAGAGAGGCCAACAAAAAGTCTGTTGCTTGGTCCATTTCCATTAACGTAGCATCATCGAAGAATGCTTGTGTAAATTGCTCACTATCACCTTGCACTCCATTGTTCTCTTCTGATATAGTTGACGAAAATTGTGTCCCTACACTCTTTGGTAACGCGGTTTCCACACTACAGCTTCTCTTGGGGGTACTAACATCTTCGCAAAGATTAATTATTCCAGTAAAATCAGTATCACTTCGCCTTTTATTATTCCGACTTTGTGTCATGTTGCTCCTACTTACGGGTATATTGCTCATCAACCTTTTTTTTAACATTATTACACTGCGTACCTCTTCAGCTTCAGTTTACGTTTTATGTTGTGTGAATTCTATTCCCCTATATATACCACTTCAGATATAGTGGGGGACCCACCTTCCACCTAAGCACTCATCTAGCCTTGACTTTGTAATGACCTACACTCCTCCATATTTTTCGCTATCTGTTGCACCCAATTATCACCGTTTCAGCGTCGAATAAGCCGACCACCTCACTGAAAAATGTCATGACCAAAACCAGGATATAGCATAAGCTCATTTTCGATCGATCGGCGATATTTTGTACCTCATTTTGTGTATTCACATATAACACTAATGATTATTCACTACTCAATATTTCTATACAAGAATGTGGCTTTAATTACTTAATTATTCTGATTCATCCAAGTCCGACTCGTCCTCACTATCACTGGACATTATTACTGTTTCGGTATCGAACAAGTCGACCACCTCGCCGAAAAATGTGCTCACCAGAACATCCGGTACAACTACAGCAGTGTACTTTTTTGTCAAGAGGTGACATCTCTGTACCTAACTTTGCGTATGCACATATAACACTAATGATTATTCACTACTCCATATTTCTATACATGCGTGTGGCTTTAATTTGTTATTTATTCTAATTCATCCAAGTCCGATTGTCCTCACTATCACTGGACATTATTACAGTTTCGGCGTCGAACAAGTCGACCAGCTCGCCGAAAAATGTAGTCAGCAGAACATCCGGTACAACTACAATAGTGTATTTTCTGTCAAGAGGAGACATCTCTGTACCTAACTTTGCGTATGCACATATAACACTAATAATTATTCACTACTCCATATTTCTATATATGCATGTGGCTTTCATTCGTTACTTATTCTAATTCGTCCAAGTCCGACTCGTCCTCACTATCACTGGACATTATTACGGTTTCGGCGTCGAACAAGTCGACCACCTCGCCGAAAAATGTTGTTACCAGAACATCCGGTAGAACTACAACAGTATATTTTTTGTCAAGAGGCGACATCTTGTAACTGACTTTGTGCATGCACATATTCAACTATATATACGCTCCTATTAAAGCAACCTTGACCTTGAAATCGTCATTGGCCTTGGATCGACCTTGATCTTCAAAGCGTCAATGCCCTTCAAGCGACCTGATCTTGACCTTGAACCGGCCTTGACCTTGTAAGTGGTATTGACCTTGAATCGGCCTTGACCTTGAGCCGGACTCGACCTTGAAAGTGTCAGTGACCTTGGCCTTTGCTTTGACCTTCACCAGCCGTATAAGCCGATTCTAGAACCTCCTCAGGTCATTGACCCGTGACCTTGACCCCGACCGCAAGGTCGGGTCAAGGTCAAAGGGTCAATGACCTGAGGAGGTTCTAGAATCGGCTTATACCCTCTACTCACAATTTTGCCAAATATTGTTTCATTGAATAACATATTTCCATTTTTTTCGCTTTTAGCAGCTAAACTGCAGTACTATTTCCAAATTTGATTGATACTCAAACAATTTTGTCAATTTTTGCATAATTAACATAACGAAAACTGAAGAGTGCGTTTTCAGTGAGACAATTGTTGTTGTATCTGGTAATAATAAATAAAATTTTACAAACATTTTTTCTCTAAACCCGCTTACTTTCATTGAAAATTATCATGTTTTTTTTTTGTTTCGATCGATACTCCAAAACTGATACCACTAAACATCTAAGCCCTCACAATGTTATTGCACGCACCGAAGGTATTTTTGTAGGTTTCGAAATTACAAAACTCAGTAGAAATAAATAATCAATATTTTTAGTTAATGATAGGAATACTTAATAAGCAAATACATTTAAACAATAACCAATAGTAATGAACAACTAGAACAGGAAATGAAACTCTAAAAATGCATACGTGTTAGACATACATATCGTTCTGTTTCTTATAAGTAAGGTAGGCTTTGAAATTAGAAACAACAAAATAATGTAGTAAACTATTTTTTTCCCAGCAGGGAGTGTGTTTCCTCCCTCATTTGAGGGAGGAACGTTGTACTTTACCACCCTACGGAAGAAAAGTAAGTGACGTTGACATAATGAAACTCTACATCTTATAATATGTGATATTATTGATAGATGACATTAGTACACTCGGCCCAGTCTGAACCCATTTATGAGATAATTGCTAAATTATAAGGTATTAAATTTCAATTAAACTATTATTAAACACTTTTAAAACGACGTTAACTTAACAGTTCTCAAAAAATATTTGACAGATTACGCCTACTATCTATCATGTTACTCGCAGGTATGTCTTTATTATTTTTAGACACTAATTAATTAATTAAAACAAAAATAATAAAGGCATACCTGTGAATTAGTTAAAATTGGACTGGCTGGGAAAAAATAGTATTCAAATCATGTGAGGAAAAGTACTATTGTAGGCCTTGGACAATTACAATAGAGGACTTTCCTCCCCTGGTTTGAAATATACTATTAATTTTTTTGGCAAATAAGCAATTACTATCATTTTTATTTTATCTACTGCTTATTATTCGTTGTTCTTTAATTTTAAAATCTACTTCAAAACCTTTGGTGCGTGCATGTAGTATTATCAGTTTTCGACTAACGGTTTCCACTTTAATGCTGAAAAAAGAAATATAATAATTTTTAATAAAAGTAATGTCTGCTAAGTGGTTTATAGAGAAAATGTTTGTAAAATTTTATTTATTATTACTAGATACAGTCCCTTGCAACAACAATTGTCACACTGAAAACGCACTTTTCAGTTTTAATTATCTTAATTATGCAAAAATTGACAACATTGTTTGAGTATCAAGCAAATTTGGAATAGTACTGCAGTTGAGCTGCTAAAAGCGAAAAAAAATGGAAATATGTAATTCAATGAAACAATATTTGGAAAAATTGTGATTTTTATTTTTTTTTAAATATGTTTACAAAAATTTGCATACAGCCTCAGAATTGAATTCTAAGCAACTTTTTCAAATAACTTTTTTGGATATCATATCATCTAACCTCACTTTTTGCAGATTCACGGCATATTTTTTAAATTTACCGCCATACAATAAAAGAATTTCCCATATGTTGCAATATTTATGCCGGTCGCTGTATATAAATAGGGAATATTAAAAAGGTACTTACCCTGGGGCTGCACTTGATGGTTGTTACGTTTTTAATCATTTACTTGATCATTTATTAATATTCCCTATGTATATATAAAATTAGAGAAGCGAGTAGCTCAAACCTCCAACCCTTGGGCAAGGGGGCGCGACATTTGGAGAAAGTCGCGACAATATCTTCCAATATAGTTTAGAATTAAATAGAATAGAATTAAATATGAAGGAAAGTTAGATATGTAATTGCAATTACTATAAAATGAAGCCAATTCTGCCTATAGTTTGATAGGCAGCAAAATAACGGAATAATATCGTTTAATAGTTAAAATTATTTATGTATCACAATTGCCCCTGAAGATAGGTTTATGTATATATCATCGCTACCACAGAGCAGAAACTAAATCTAGAACCGCTTCTCCGTAGGGACAATTTGGATATAGAGAGAAACAGTCAACACCATAATAACCAGCTTTTTGCGCGTCTACATAGTCGGCGTCCAAATCTTCATCAACTTCTCCGTCTCCGTAATCCGGCCTGAAATTTCATTAGCTAGTAATAAATCCATTACTTTTATACGACACTTCTTACGTCAGAAATATGTGCAACAGCTTTCCGTAAATCCCATTAGTTTCGTGATTAACAGAATACATTGCGTTTTCGCAGATTCCCCGTAAAAGGCAATCGTGTCCATTCAAACCATACCTAATTGAATAACAAATTATATTAGCCAATGATTCATATTAGGAGTACTATTAATATAAATTTAATTTTTATTAATATATAGACCTTAGTTTTGATACAGTCTAACACTTTGTCAAATTCAAAATTTATATAAAAATTGCAAATGTGCATGCGTTTCTAGTATTTTTTACTTTCGCATAAAATTATTAGTCCCACATAAAGGCTCTATACATGTACGGTAAATGTGTTAAAACAAAATATTTTGGAAGATTAAGCGCGCGGTTTGTTCAAGTTGCGAACTTAAATCTAGTTTGTCGGTCTGAAAATTTACTCTCGAGAGCTTCACACCTCACGGATTTCCCAGCAACGGATGAAGCTGTAAATCTGTGGTTCAGTCGATAACTTCACGGAACCGGACCGAAACTTTCCCATCTTGAACTTAATATAAACTGGTTACATTATTTTCGGCACGGTTCACTTGCTACAGATTAAATCTACGCTTTTCCGACACTAAATTCCCGGAGATGTGTCAGGTTTTATGATACCTATTCAAAATTTCTTCCACGCCTATGTACGCCATCATCCTGTCGCTCATTCGATTTTCGTTATCTCTTTTGTCTCTTGCCGACCTGGCGGGGATGATAGTGGGGAACTGTTGTAATTGCGATATATTTTGCGCCTGGGGGAACTGAAACTGCAGGTTCAGGGCGCAAGACATCTGCTGTTTAATTCCCAACTTGATGGGCCATGATATACCTACGACTACCTGAAAGAGTAGCAAGGAAGAGTAACTGGTAGTAGGATCTGCTGTTATTTCACAAGTTTGATTGAAGGTGGTACAATGGATAAAATTAATTCTTTGGTTGACAAATCTAATCAGGATCCAATTGGCTAAATACAATCCTTTACTACAAGAGCACAATGTTTAGTTAAAATCTAAGCACATACTCTGAAAATTACCAAGTAAAAAGGAACTCCTAAAGTCACAACATCAATGCTAAATTATAATATACATCTGTTCATTGAAAATTAATAGATTATTGTTAAAACTAGTAACTGTAAATAGTTAATCACTAAAAAACACGGGCTTTACCTCTTGAAGACGAAACATAAACCACACCAAACTTGCTTGTGAACTAATAAAGGTTTAATGAAGATTTTTTTACTTAAATAAAATAAAAAATCTTAAAATTTTTAAAATGGGGAATACTGACATCTATGTATTAGAAAGTAAATCAAACCCAAGCAAAAAACGAGCGGCTAGTTGCAGAGGTGATCCCTCCAATAGCAATGAAGAATCATTACGTCCAATTATGTTCGCCTTGGCAGCGCGCTTCTTTTCAAATTATGAAATTTAATTTAATAATTATTGTAATAGCTATTGTTATTATATTATGATTCGAAAATGGTGGCGAGGACTTCCGGGGATGCATTGCCAGTTACGTAGTACGAGTCCTCCGCACAAAGAAGCCCGACATCGATCGTCTGTGATAAATATACACCATGTATTTATTATACGTAGTTACTTATTTATTTATTTATATGTTGTACTTATTGGTTTCTTATTGAACTAGTAATTGGAGTGTGGCCCCTATCCAGCCAAAATATATAGACCCAGCACCGAATAATGTGTTTAATGCTTCCGGGCTGGTGTCTAGGAGACGGGGGTGTTTTTAGCTGGTAGTCTTCTTTTGAAGGAGTCCAGCACTATACCGAGAAAAAAGATGTGTTGATTCAACCAATAATTGGGTCACTCAACAAATTTTTGTATTTAAATATGCTCAAACTACCGGAATGTTTAAATCAATTACGCAAAATTAGTTGCACTAATGTTGTTGAATCAATCTACAATTTTGGTTCCTTCAATAATCTTAATGTTGAATTAAAATAGATGTTTGTTCAAATCGGCCGCATATGCATTCAGTTAACTAATTTTGTAGTTCCACTGACGGTTAAAGCAAATAATTGTTCGAATTAACATATATAATTCAACTAAAATATGCGTTTTCTTTCAATGAGGTTACTGTTTTGCAATAAAATTTAAGTGTTCTGATTTAAACGAAAATTGGTTGAGTGAATGCAAAAAGTTCAAAATAATAATTTTTGTTGTACCAACATTTTCATTTTTCCCAATGTACGTGCGTAAACGCATTTTCACCTCCACAAAAAAAAATATTCTGATTAATTATGTAAAAGCTTTTATTATGGGACCATACAAAGACGTATGGCTCCAGCGTGAGTTATGTTTCGGTGTTGTGTGTATCAAATGTATGCGATTTACGGTAGTTATTTTGATACGGGGTTACACTTCGCACTGTCAAACTGAAATTTGTATATGATACTGAGGCGATGTCTAGTTAACCGAACGTAAATGATGGACGTGTTCACAAATTGTTATTTTAGCAACAAGGAACAAAGGCCATCCATAAATCAGGCTCATCGAAATACAACTGTCATAAATGGGAATCAATGTTCACTGAACGAGTTTTGGAGAAAAGCTCTGAAACCCAAATAAAATACAATAACAAAGGTAGCATTACGCGGTATCAACAATATAGTTAATGCCTATATACTTTATTGTATACATATTTAGATACTGGTTACATTGCAGTTCTTACCAAGTTATAATTATCAACAAATTCTTGGCCGAAGATTTTTATCACAGTCAAAAGACGACCATTTTCTAAATAATGCTGCAGTTGTGAGATTGGATGAACTAAGTTCAAGAAAATAATAAGTTGCATGAAATATGTATTTATACGGCAAACAGAAAAACCCAATACAAAAATATAAATTAATATATCATATAATCGAGGCATCAATTATCTGTGGTATATTATAAACCACTTATGTGGTTTGTATGACCAATTATTCTGGAAATCAAACATTGTATAACTGAATAAATGTATTTATATGCTAATATATAGTAAAATTCATTCATTTTATGTAATGTTTATACCAAATAAGCTTTTCTTTTTCGCAAATAAAAATCAAGAAAATTAGGAACACCAAAATTGATAGCAATTGTTGATTATAACAACACAACTGATAACACTGCGTAGGCTTTCACGGCCGGTGTAACTATAATTAACAGCTTCTTGCGGGTTTCGCCGTGTGTCAAAACTTTCGCTCGACGTTTCGCTGTTCATACTGACAGCTTCTTCAGGATAACTGTACAGTTCAGTTATCCTGAAGACGCTGTCAGCTCAGCATCAGGATAACTGTACAATTCAGTTATCCTGAAGAAGCTGTCAGTATGAACAGCGAAACGTCGAGCAAAAGTTTTGACACACAGCGAAACCCGCAAGAAGCTGTTAGTTATAATACAACTGATATTTATTTCAAACGCATTTAAAATTTGGCAGAAGTTAATGCATGTAATGAATGATCAACTCTGTAAGTAATCTAGTAAAAGAACCATTTATTGACTATTCGAACTGGGTATAAAAAGCAATTTGATATAAACAAATATATACTTCATCGAGAAGGAGATGGTAATACAAATCCTACAAAATTTTAATAAACACATTTAATAGAAATGCATAACATTAATTGTTGATAAAATAAACTCATATTTGGTACATTACTTCAATCCATTCCTTTCGCGGATTTGGCAAGTATGCTTTAATGTCACTTCTGTTGCTTGCGTAACAATATTTCAGTATTATTCTCTATAAATTGTAGGCACATTAATTATCAAAATTATATTAGAACAATTTGCATTACCTGAATACTATTACATACACTTACTTGTATACTACTTATAAACTTTATGAAAAAAATAATGGTTTTTTGAATATGCTGGAAGCAGGACGTTGCTTAATAGCACTATTTGGATTTATTTTCAAATTTTATTCAAGTAACTATCGATCCAGATCCGATTTCCTTTGAAGAGAGTCGGATTTTGATGAGCTTGTTAAACGCATGCGTAACCTCACTTTCATACGGCACTGGACATCGGGGAAACGACACAATTATGATGATGACTTAATAAATTTAAAAAGTGTCTGATTGGTCTGTTTACATGCAAATCCTGAAAAGTGACGACCGCAGTATTGTTCAAGAATTGGACATGAAACGAATTGTAACGTTTGAATTTTCATCTTTTTATTCTATTTTTATTCATCGTGAAGGCAAATAAGTTAAAATCCCACTAAAGGTAATAGAATTTCAGTGATATTACTTCCAATACTTTTTGACATTTAATAACACCGTACATCGTATTCCCAACCCGTGCATATTCAAGTTTCTGTGTATAACACGAAAACATAACTTAAGCCTAACCTTACATCTTTGTATTATCAGTATTATAACTCAGCACTACAGAGGCCTTGAAGGCCCTTGGCTTAGAGTGTTAGAACACACCGAGCCACTGACAAGTGCTGTCCGAATGGTCACCCATCACCCTTCCTTCTCAGCCGTACTGCCGGCATTATCAGTTTTATCACATAGTAAAAGACTATAACTATTACAATAATTATTATAAAGTTCATTCAATTTGAAAAGAAGCGTACTATAAAGGCGAATCATGATTGGACGTAATGCTTCTGCATCGCTATTGAAGGGATCACACCCGCAATTAGCCGTTCGTAAACAACAAATGAATTTGTGGTTGAAGAACCACACTCGGAGGCACGCACCTGCTACGATCTGAAAATCTATTTTAACGATCATATTAGCTCTCAGTTTTTTTTTTCAAAGTTTGTTAAAATTGTAAAATGTTGGTTACTACGCGGTAATTTTGGGTTTCATAGTTTCTTAAAAAAATGTTCAACACAATGTGACACAAAATTTCTACAGAGACCAGTTTCAACACCAGCCAGGTATGTTGTTAATTTGTTATCGTTTATCAGAGTACGGATTTGGTAACTGCAGAAAATCCATTTAGTAGTTTTTTTTGTACTCAGTAAACAGTAAAATTTCACAAATTTATAATAATAATAATAAGTTTATAACAGTATATAACAACCTTAAATGTATTGCCAAATAGACTAAATCGCCTCAATATATGTGTTTAGCACATATATTACCAGCGTTCTACCTTGAACCTAAGAAAATGTAAACGAAAAATAAAATACAAAAAGAAGGAATGAATTATGCGTGAGTACTTAAATAAAAAGAGAAAAATAAAGACGTAAAATAGAAGTAATGATTCGTCATCCAACCTCAGTTCCTATTTCATTGTAGTTTGCTAATGATGTTTTCCACAGTCATACTTTCCCTTAATACCAAAAAAAAAAACACAGGGCTACTCGTGCAATTAATAAAAAATAAGTCTTGAGACACAAGAGTACTAACAATGTTCGTAAATCAAAAACATATGTTATTTAACTTACCTTAACTTGACCTCCCAATGGATATACTATCAACCTCTTAGATCTATGTAATGCAATATCTGTCGATGCTGCTATAGACGATATTACTATAAAAATCAGCTTAATAACTCGCCGATACATTTTCAATTAACGATATTTCTTGGCTACTACATCACTGTGATAAGTGAACGGATATTCTCGGTAACTGTATCAGAAGATACATAAACTAACAGTGATATTTGGATATCCACTTAGCGTCGGTCGACAGAACTTGATCAGGTGGACTGAACTCTCCTCGGCGTCATGTAGATAACGCAAATATTTGCTAATAACAGTATTATCCCTCACTTGAACCGAAACAAATTTAATTGAACTAATTAATCTATTAGGTAGCACATAAATATAATGAGCAAATATTTAGTTGTCATTCGAATTGACAAATATAATTTAGATGTAATTTAACAGTTCTATTTTTCATTGTTTAGATTCAACATTACAATTTTTTTGTTTAAAAAGAAAATGTGTATTTCTAACTCCACGAGGAATTTTAGACGTAATTTTGAAAATGAATAAGAAGTGTTATTTTTGTGTACTACGAATTTGAGTAATTGTAAGTTACTACAAGTAATTATTACTACGATGAAGTTTTCTGAAAAGTAAAATTATAGAATTTTATATAGCATTCTTTGAAAGTAAGTTAAATAACAGTGTGGCTGCTTAAGTTCTACGTTACTAAGTCGTATAGGTAACTCTACTAAATTCAGTATTCTAATAGTCAGTATAGAAAATTCCTTACGTTGAAATAAAGAATGCTATGCCCCGGAAATTAATAGAAGGTAACTTAAAAAAAATGGTACTAACTGTTCTTATCTGCGGACAACCACAATCAAAGTATATGAATTTACTTTGATTTTGCAACAAATGTATATAAAATAAAAAGCTGCTTCCTTAGAAACTTCATATTTCATGATACAAATTATTTGAAAAGGTTTCATTTAAATATAAATGTGGAAAAAGAAATAGTCTTGAGTGTAAAAGAAAACTTCTCTTTTCTTAATTTTTAATTTGACAAAACATGCAGTCCATAATTAAGTTACGTATAAAAAAATGTCGAAAGGAAATGACCTAAACAACTAATGGTCTATTATTGAAATCAGAATTCCAGCAAAAGCAACGAAAAGGAATAGACTTACTCAGCATCATTAGCGTCACTCCAAATGCAAATCTCCTTCCTTTCAATGCGTTTTAATTTATTTTGCATTGCCTAATATCTAATGATACTGCCATACAAAGACAGAAGATTTTGATTCACCAAACCGATGATAGCCCAGTGGTAAATTTTTAAAACTTCAATTGAAGAGGCATCTTCCTCAAATTAAAAGAGATATTCAAATTTTACTCACTTTCACATTGATTCCAACAGGCATATGTCAGTTTCCAAACAGTTATTGCCACCAATTGCACTCCTCACTTGAGAAGGAATCTTTTCTACAATTATGTTAAAACCTTCAGAGGTTTCACAATTAGTTAGGCCAAGAATCACCGATAACAATTTTTGGCGCCCGACGTGGGGTTTTCGCTTGACTTTTGCTTGACATTTGCTTGATTAACATTTGGCGTTTAACATTTATTTGTGCGACCAACTCCAAAACTTTTCCATTTTTTTATTTCATTCCTAAATTTATCTCGAAAACTCGGAACATAATTTGTTGAAGGGAGTTTGTACCTAAAAGAAACAAAAACACGTGATTATCTTAAAAAACTAAAACTATGCCTAGACACACCAGAAGCAGTTGAGTGGGTGATATCCCTCCACAAACAAACAGTAAGTTTGCTAGGCTGTTTAAAGCACTCGAATGAAAATTAGATGCAAATCATTAGAGAATTCAAAGCGAAATAAAAACTAATCAAGCTGAGATTAAACCAGTCAAACTAAACTACAAAGCGAACTAAATAAATTCTACCGTGAGTGCTTATCAACTTCATATAAGAGAACAGTTAAAACAACACTGCCGATAGGTTCGCGAGACGGGTTCTCATGTTCGTCTTACATGGGACCGAAGCCTGTTCTTCCCATTTCTTCGGCTACACCCAACTCCCTAAAAATCAATGCATCACCACTCTACACGAGAATAGATGGGCATCCATAACTACCTGCTGTGAAGCATGCAAAGCCATCCTCAGCCTGTCGTCCAGGAGAGCAAGATACTGCCTACAACTCTCTCGCAGCAACCTACGTCAAGTTGTAGGGCTATTGACTGGCAACTGCAAACTTAATAAACACTTGCACCGCATAGGACTGAGAGTAACCCACTCTGTCGTGCATGTTACCTAGAGTATGAGACGCTGGAGCACATCTTATGTGATGTCCGGCACTTGCGTAATTTAGAGGTTCCATCCTGGGGGAGTTCTGTTCCAAGTTTTGGCGGCACCTCAAGTGCTGCATTATTCGAGTACATTCTTCGCTTGGGTTGACTCGAGTAGGCTGCGGGTGAGTGACCCCGCTTAGTGAAGGTAGCACAACGGGCCCGGTCAGAGTGGCCTAAGTGCCCGTGGATAGCCATCTTTTCCAACCAATAATCCAGAATCTGAACTATTGCATTTATTAATTCAGTTTAAGCACCGGAAGAAGGCATATCAGCTGAAGCAGATATTGCAATTATAAGATGCAGTAAATAAAATATTTGCCATTACCAAATTATAATTGGGAAGTATTTATTTTGCTATTTGAAATATTATTTAATGTTCTTATTTTAACCAATCAAATTTGGACATTTATTAAGAATTAAACTTGTAGGTACATTTATTAAGCGCTATTCAGCCCTCTTTACATAAAGGGGGAGGGAGGACGATTAGTTGAAACCAGAAGAATCTTATTGATCTGCATTAAATTGATAATCCTATATAAAGATGAATTTGGTGTCTTTCATTTTCTTTATAGCAACAGTATAAATCCAAATAGGTCCTTAAACGTAAGGCTTCGCCAATGCAGAAGGTTTAGGTGCAAGCAATCTCACAAATGGTGCAAGTTTCCTTTAGATCGCTGTACGGCAATCTGGGTACTATTCTTGTCAGTTATTTAGAAGACAACACTTGACAGACTTCAAGGATGCTCCAAAGTATTAGATATGAATCCAACAGACAATGAAAACATAGAACGTGAGCTCATAGGTCGTACTCACAGAGGCAGTTAGCTGACAGCTTACCAACTAACTATGTCGTTTAAGCACAGTTACTCACAATTTCCTGAACTATTAGGTTACAATTGACATATAGCAAATGTCAAATTGTATGTTACAAAATGTTTTGGGTGAGTACATTCGTTTTGATACTTCTTCCCTTTATAAGTATTTCACAAGAATGGAATAAAGTACCACTGCAAGATATCCGCCTAGTTAGAGAGGACTCAAAAGAGGAGAACGATTCTTCAAATCATTTGTTGACTGAAAATCCATTTTTGGGCCGAAACGACGAGGAAGACTATTCATGGCTGGACGACACCATAAAAGATATAGCGTATTACCTCAGAAGCCACAAATTCAACGAATACGACAGGAGGTATGAGACTGACGCCGCCAAAGCGCCAGTAGAATATTACGCCAAATTCCCAAGACCGCCATTAAGAGCGCTTCACTGGGAAGTGCACCAATTTTGCGAACCCTCATTTTTAAGTTGCATGAAATACGTGAAAAGAAAATTGAAGGATGTCGCACTAAAGCGCGCAGATGACACCGCTATCGTAATAATGGAACAAAAATGGACACAAAGCAATAATTCGGAGCAGATAAAGGAAGTGAATGATGAGTGTTTAAAAATGAGGGAGAAGGATAATACAGTGGCTGATCCTTTCAAGGACCTATTGAAGGTTCGTAATAGTTTCTTTTGTGTAGCTTTGCCACATTTAAGTACCATTTATAGGCAGGTTTCAATGGAGGACCACCGCAAGTTATTACTTATGCTGGTATACAATGAAGAAGTACCAGACCTGATACACATTAAGGAAAACTGTGATAATTATGCTTATTGTCTCGATGAGAATCAGAGCGAGAGCAGTGGAGATTATAGAGCTAGAGACGAAGACCGTTTTCATGCGCTACGTATAGTTTTTGCCCCGATCCCTGCTGTCCTGCCATTAAGCACGCTTTTGAACCAATTACCTGCGACGACAATGAAGAAAATCCGTGCTTCGAAACTAATCCGCCAGGAAAGAGGCGGTGTATATTCGTTCGATCTGAAAATAGAAATTTCCACGACGTAATACTGAACCGCTGGAATGTCAGTTGTAATTGTTCAGAGACCGGTTATAAATGAGCTCCCGTTACGGTCTCTGTATAGACGTAGACGAGTGCGGTGGGAATGCACACGGTTGCGACAACAATACCGAAATTTGTGTTAATTTACCGGGTCGTTCGAATGTGCCTGTCGTTGGGGCTATGCGTGGAACGCCGATGAGAACAAGTGTGCGGAAAAAACGCTCTGGCTGTCATCAAGAAAGAAAGGAAGGAACAAGAGCAGGAAAGGAGAAGTAATGGTACAGCGAAGTCTTTAGTAAAAATGGCGTTTACAAACTTTTTGGATCGAAATCGTATTGTCATAAAACTACACCGCATTTTCTACTAATCTGTCGATTGCAGTTAACAAACAATTATTATTTCTCTCTCACTGCCAACTTAATGTTAAAATAGGTACCATTATGTATAACGATATCTATACCAATTTATCAAACGTTTGCGCCTGTAAAAATGCATCAAAGACGAGGTTCTGCAAACTTTCATAACAGGGAATGGATTTTTCAAACATAGAACTAATTCCCTACTTTCTTGTAATATTTCAATTTTAATATCAAAGAAACAAGAGAAGTCTAAAAAATTACACACCCTGACTAGCTATTTTCCCGTTAATTCCTGGACGTTGCAAATTACTGATTACTTTATGACCTTTATTTATTTTTTTTATATAAACGTCCAAAATACTTACAAGCAAAAAGATCCAATTGCAGGACAAAGTACAGAGTATGCTTGATGTAAATCAACTATAAATCTAAACAAGAAAATAACACAACATATAGCTATGGAGAAGGATTAGATTAGATTAAATCAGATTAGGATTGGGGTGCCTTATGGACCTGTTTCACCGCGATCTTTTCAGATCTATTGTGATTCCCTTTTTCCTAGAAGATGCGCTCTGATTTTGCCCTCTTAATTAGGCCTATCATCTTTGAGAGCGACTTCTTTGTGTATCTACTAGCTGTGGCGTTCACCACGTCCATTATTAGAAACCGTGTCCTCGTCAGGTCTTCACATTGGCACAGCTCATGAACCGGTAATTCTTCCTCCTCTTGGCAGAATCTGCAGGTTGCTTTATCTGCCAGGCCTATGTTGTTCATATACCTATTTAGTCTACAGTGACCAGCCAGCAGAGACCTACTATAATTTTGGCATTCTTGTCTTTATTCAGTAGATATCTAGTAAATTCAGGCCTCTGTTCTTTTAGGAACTCTTTTGCCTGTCTCTATCTCGGTGCCACCACTCTCTGGACTGATCATGTATCCATTCATTGATGGATTTCTTAATTCGTGATTTGATGGTGCCGAAGAACGGCCAGCTCCCACGAATGACCCTGACAACCTTGCCTGGCCAAGCTCGTCCGCGCCTCATTTCCTCTCACGCCCGAGCAGTAGGGTCATTTCCTTAATTTGCGCGTGTCCACTCATTTGGGCGCTTACACAGTCCCAAATCAGCTTAGAGTCCACGCTTATAGAACTAATCGCTTTAAGTGTGGACTGACCGTCAGAGAAGATAGTGACGCTCTTGCCTGGCTCGATGCATCTTTCTTCACCTCAGCTTGGAACACCGTTGTGTTTTAACTGAAGCTTACCAAAAGAGTCTTTTTAGGCTTCTTAAGGTGTATTTCAGCTACCACAGCGTAGTCCGTTTTAGAGCTGTCTGTATACCAGTTTGAGTCCACTCTTACTGGAGTACCTCCCAGTCCTTATATGGTATTACAACCTTATCTTTTCTGTCTAGGTTAAATTTTTAAACCGTGACATCACATGGCATTCCTAAAAGGGGTGCAAAAGTCTATGCACTGTAGACCTTGCGGCTCCTTGCAAATAAACATATACTGGTAGCAGGTTTAGAATTACTCCCATTGCGGTGGCAGGGGTCGATCTGATCGCCTCCGTGGCGCACAGATACGCCAGTCTCTTCACGCCACCCATCGTTTTGGCCGCTCTAACCAGCCGCATTTTTGGCCACCATATTATAGCTCCATACGTTTTCATGGGTTTAATTGCCTTTATGTATAACCAGAGAGTCATCTTAGGGCTAAGTCCCCAATTCCTTCCACACAGCCTCCTGCACCTACCTATGGTAATAATAGCTTTGCTGATTGTTTTCTGGATATGTGGGTTCTATGTACGTTTTTGATCAAACCATACCTCCAGATATTTCGCTTCTTTGATATATGCAATCATTTCGCTTCCTATCATTAGTGCCTGTAGACCTTCTGGCGTTCCTTTTCTTGTGAATGTGAAACATTTTGAGCATTGACTGATAGTCGCTCTTATTTAAACTATTTGTCAACCGTATTTAAAGCAGGCTGCGTGCGCTCCACCAGAACCTTTGAAAACCGCCCTGTAAGTAATATTGTAAGGTGGTCGACATAGCCCAGGCAATGAAATCCCTTTCCGGTCAGCTTCCGGGTTAGACCGTCCACTAGGGTAGCCCGCAGCAAGGGAGTAAGACTCCGCCCTGCGGGTATGGAGAGGGATGGATTTAGAGAGCAATATAAATAAAGAAGGGAAGGTATAGACCATCTACGAACGGTGTGAGGGTAATATAATAAGCAGGTGCAGTATGAATATCGACACGTGGCGTTTGATGGCAGAAATCGCAAAAAAAAATAATACCTCAGAAAAGACGAATCAGAAGAAATTTTTTTTGGAGAATGTATTCTGAAACAACTTTAACATTATTATTTTTATCTTAATAATATGTTTTATGAGTTTGTTTCGCTAATGGCATACATTAATTAAGTAAATACATTTTTGTTATATTTATTAAAAGATGTAATACAACGCTTGTAATACAAAAAAAAACGTAAACAGTATCGTGCCTATAAGCATTTTTAGGTCCTAACAGATACTTAAGTTTGCGCTGCAATTTGTTTTGTAATTAATGATCCTTGTTTAGTTAGTTTAGTAAGAGATACCATCCGCATGGTTCAGTTATTTTCCCGTCCACTTGCGACCACTAGGCCTATTGTAGAGCGGATGTTATCTTAAAGTTCATGCAACAAATTCAGACCAAGGTAATTGATGAGCTTAAGCAGACACAATTAACTGTTAAATATTATCCTCACTTACTATGAAGAAAAAATATATATGAACATGATGACATGGCATCTTAAGAAGTTAGTTGGGGACATTATTTTTTATAATTAATAGTTTACTAAAATTTTGGCTTGAAATAATTGAAAATATTTTATACCACAAAACGTTTCGACTTGACGATGTCAGTATGAAGAATGAAATACTAATATTATATAATAATGTTATTATAAGCAATTGAAAAAGACTGTATTGAAGTCGAAACGTTTTGCGATATAAATTAATTTTAATTATTTCAAGCCAAAATTTCAAACTATTAATAAACTAATAAAGAAATACTACAGAAAGAAAAATATTTATTAAGGAATACAGTAAACTCAAACCATATCATCTACTATGAAACGTAAAATATACCATTAGAAAGTAACTAATAATTAGAATGAAAAATATAACTTCTGTGTATAATTTTAAATAAAAAGAGGATATTTACATTTCTAAATGTAAGCCGGTTATTAATAGGTTTTTTGCCTAGGTATTTCCTTTGTTATTTATTTGCTATTTTCTTATCATTAAAAGGAACGCGTCGCCGTTCAGAGCACACGCTTATTATATTACCCTCACATAGTTCATAGATGGTTTATATATTCTCCCTTTGTTTACATCCCTCTCTAAATCTGATGCAAGCTTTTGTCTTACATAGTACTTAATAACCTAGATGGGACAATATACATATCGGCAATTTCTTGTAATGATTTTTTGTAACACTTACCTGTAATTTCTAATTCTTCATAATTTCACTTAGGGAGGTACAATGGATGCCATAGTACGGAAAAGTTTTACTAAAATTATGTGTCATGCTTGGTAATGGTAAAGATTGTAATAAAATAATCGCATATAAAGAAAAAAAAACTAAAGTTTGATAGCTTAATCGTTCAGAAATTAGCAAATTTAATTAGGCTATCAAGTAGGCATACTAGTATAACCAATTTTGCTGCAAGCAAGATTATATAGAAATTCCATACCGTTAATCTAAAGTTTTAGAGACTCGTTGTTTTACATTTCTAATACAACATGATTATCAAGCCCGCGTAGAAGATACAAGTCTTCTCTTCTATGAAATACATATTTTGTAAAATTTACTTTTCCAGTGTATAATGTTTGCGAATTATAAGACGGATTCTTTACTATAAATAAATACCCAAGCTTGCTTCTAATTTGAGTATTGCAGAATGATATGGTCGTCTTCATTTTAAATAAATTGTATTATGGAATAATAAAACCGACTGTCTTGACCACAGCCCATACCTCATAAGCTATGTAAGGCGGTTGAAGCTGATATGCGGGTCGAAATAAATGACGACGTCCTTAATAATGTAACACGGATTAAGTGACATATCACATGGTGGTGTGGCAGCTGTTTCACAATTGATTGGTGCTATGCATGTAAGTCATAGTTGGAGCATTTCAAAGACATCACGAAATCCATTTTGAACATATCACTGATAAATTTTGTTTGGTTGTATGTGCTTCATTGATTATCTTAAGATGCTCTGTAAAGAAATACTCATGACAACAACTTAAAAAATCTTTCAATAAATGGTGCGAAGGGATTTGATCCGTGGGATAAGCCAGATGTCACTAGACTGCTGTTAAAATGCTTAGTAGGTCTTCTAAATCTAAACTGAAAGAAATGCGCAATACGGGAGCAGCTAATGACGAATTAGAATAGTAGTCAATATTTGAGCTAATACAGCTACAGCTGCATGAAGCGTTTCATTATATAATATTTTAATCGCGTTATTTACGTATATACTTGGGATTCGGCTATGCAGGAATTCATTTTGGAGAAATCATAAAATTTCTCTTTATCAGCAACAAAAAACACTACTAATTCAATATGTATTGATAAGTATTGATGGATCTCTGAGTTTGGGCAATATGGAATTTATATAGCTTGAATCTCTGAATAGTCTCTCCATGAAACCGTGGTGGATGTTCACTGGAGTTTTGTCATTTTCTCATTTTGAAGATGCGGACCTATTACTTACCTAAGCATGGTTTCATAAAATAACACTCTGATGTAACAGCGATTTATTCCGCAGGTGTTGGTTCCAAATTGGTTTGGGACTCTATTAAACCAAATGTGTTGGATAGCCAAATGTACAATGACTTGGGTACTCAGCCACCTTAGCGTGCAAGGATATTATGGAGATGAACTGACCAATTGAGGATCTTATTGGAGTTGCTCCTACCTCAGACATTACCAAATCACAAGTCCATTAATGAATGAATAAGCAATAAGTTCAAAAAATAGCGGAAAATTCACAAGAGCCAGGAAAGGAAAAATGATTTCTAAAGTAATTAAAGCCGAAACTTATTTACTCCACTGATTAAAGATAGAAGGAACATAAAAGTGATGTAGAAAGTTGGCGAAGAAAACATAGGCATATCGTAAGCCTAGTACAAGATGCCATTTGCAGATTCTACCAGAATGAAATCCTTGTCCACGTTTTATGTATATGCAATCGTTTTCGATCGATTTCTGTAATAGTACTTGAAAAATTCCAGAATAAATAGCTATGTAAAGGAGTTGCTGTTATATGATGAAAGATAGATCTAATTAGCAAGACAAAATTGAGAAATACTTTTCGCTATAGAGGGTAGTATAGATAAGTACTCTAGACTGTAGATTTACGGAGATCTTCGTAAAAGAAGAGCTTACATATTCGTACCATTTTCATTCTAATCTACCTTAAAGATCACTACTTGTTTAATGAACTCTGCCATAACATCCGCTTTACAATATGCTTTAATGGTTGCAAAGCATAAGATAGATCATCGAACAAGGCGAATATTAGCTCCTATCAAGTGGAAATAGTTTAATATCATTTAGTAACAACTAATAAAGACGTGAGAAAGTTAATTATTTTTAGCACAAGAAAAGGATTGCATCCTCTAACGCGAGCTATATCTATGATCTAATATAGCGCTATAGCAACAGAGCGGAATTGAGCACGTGTAAAAGCATTTAATGCTTTCCGCTCCTAACGGTATAGGTTGGCATCGCTGTAATTAACTGACGAGCATTCTCGAATGTAAAGTGCATCTGCATTAAGTTCTTCACCATACCACGCTTCGTTCTAAGTATACACCAGAAGCGATGTAATCCATTAGCTGAAAACGACACCTTCGAAATAATAATTGTCTAGCTCTTTATTCGAAGTCATGCGCAGAGAGATGCAATCCCAATATAAACTATTCGATATACTATACATTGCAATTTAATTTATGTATTGTCCTTAATATCAATAATCAATAATGTTCATTCTTATTAAGTAGTTTTATTTATTCCTAATAAAAATAAATTGTTAATGTACATGTGTAGGTACCTATAAAAATCAATAACCTATATATAGAATTTTTTTTCTATTTATTCATAACTAAAGACGGATACAAAATCCAATATTGATGATCCATATGGACATTCTGGATACATCGAAAAGCAATCGACACCATAGTTGCCAGCTGCCTGAGCATCCGCATATGCAGAATCCAAATCTTCTTCAACTTCACCATCGCCATAGTTAGGTCTGAAAATTCAAACACAGCGATAAACCGTTTAACTTACTTCAATACTGTTTTTACTAACGACAAAAAAATATGTAGCAATTCTCCTAGTATACCATTGCCGTCGTGTTCAACTGGATCCATAGCGTTTTCACAAATACTTCTCAAAAGGCAATGATGACCATTCATACCATGACTTAAATAATAAATACAAATAAAAGCACACAGTAATGAAATTGATATTTAAATATCAGTACTAGGCCTTCGTGGTACTTATTCCTAAGTTTTTAGAATGATACTGCGTTCTTAAACCCCTAAGGTTACTTTTTTTTGCCACAGAGGCGAGACTTCGGCGCCTACTGGTTAGTTACGACAAAAAAATAAAAGCGTTTCATTCTTATGGATGCATGAGACAGGCAGACACAGTGTTACATATGGAACAATGTTACATTTAAAATTCTCCTAAGTTCACAAACTCATAAATTAGTTACTTACACAAATTATAATAACTTATGCACTTAACAAAAATTGGCATGGACGTTCATTATTTAGTGCATGTAACATAACCTTTAAAATAGATGTCAAGTGTAACCATGTAAGCGCAAAATGTTCTTGTGGATGGTAGGAACTGTTGCACTTTATCAATGAAGCACAGTCTCACATTTTCTTACACCTTATTTTCAGTATATACCCTATTGAGATAGCTTAGACTATCTAGGATTCCTGCAAATTGATTTTCATCAGTATTTGAAAAATATTGCAGGTGTTCAGTTCAGATTATTCTGGCCAAAGCCTAGTAGACACATCTATACACGCAGTAATACTAAAAGGTTTTTCCATTAACAATAATAATAACATCTTTATTTTTAAGTACAGGCAACCAGAAAAACGTCAACAGAAAAACCAATTCATTCAAAGTACTAGTATTACAGTATTAAAGTTCACTATTCCTTATTAAAATAATAAAAATCATCTATAGAGTAACAATTAATCGAATGCAATAAATTTTTGACAGCATCTTTGAAGTCATGTAATTGCCTGATATTTTTGATATTATTAGGTAATGTATTAAAAAGTTTGCAACCAAGGTATTGGATACTTTTCTGAAATACGTTTTTTTTTATGTGATGGTGGAAGTAAGTGGCACAATTGTCTAGTATTATATTCATGTTCGGTAGTATTTATGAACTCGTTGAGATTATTATGAGCAAAACAAAGGACTTCGAGGATGTAAATATCATAAAATGTGAGTATTCTATTTGTTTGAAATAAAGGTTTGCATGAACTACGAGCGTCAACACCAAATATTGTACGTAGGCGTAATATAAATTAAAAATAACATTGGTCCGAGAATGGAACCTTACGGTACCCCCAATGTCGACAACAGTTGGTTTGGATTTTATATTGTTACATATCACATTTGCTGGCGGTATTCTAAATAAGTTTGTAACCACTTGTTTGTTATACCTCTAATACGATATTTTTCTAATTTGTATAATAAAATTGAATGATCGACACAATCGAAAGCTTTTTGAACATCAATTGACAAATTTATACAAGGGAGAGAACGATCCATATTTGCTGCTAAGCTTATTTAAGGTCGTATCTGTACCTCTGTTGGGTAAGAAACCATGTTGCTGTAAGCTAAAAACATTGTTTACTTGAAAGAAATGAATGAGTTTGTCTTTGATCATTGTTTCAAAAACATTGAGTAAAGAAATGGGTCTGTAATTTTGTAGATTATTTGAATCTCCTTTACTTTTATAAACTGGTTTAAGTAATGAATCTTTCAATTTACTGGGAAAAATGACTTGACTTATTTGCTTAACTTTTCATTAGGAAGAGGACTTCCTAACGAAAACAGTTGAATAACAATTAAAAGTGCTTTTATTTAATAATGGCAGTATTAATACAATCCTCAACAGAAGCAGAATTTTTAATTTTATTAACAATAGCAAGAACGTCTTCTTCCGTTACTGGTGAGAAAAAAACATGACTTATTTACAGTTATTATATGCTTACCTAATTCCTGGAAATTGATTTGATTAGTTGTTTGACTAGCAGCAATTAATTCATTTGGAAGAAATTGTTGAAAAACTCGCACATTTCTTGAGAGAAAGAAAAACATTCGGGTAACATTGTTTTTTTTGTCGCAGTAGACCGTTTATCTTTAACCAAGGTCCACATAGCTTTACTTTATTGTTGGAATTAATAATGAACATGTTAAAAGACTTGCACGTTTCATCAATGTATATTTTGTAAAATTTTTGGTAATTACTGAAAACAACCTTCCCTCTCTCTCCACTTAATAATTGGAAGTGGGAAATAAATTTCAAGCGTTGGAATTGAATATTTGGACAATTTGTGCTATAAACACAGCAGATAAATGCTAAACTGTTTTGGGTAAAGCGCCGTGTGTGCCAAAACCACAGGGGTTGACCAAAGTACAACAAATATTACGGTTTTCCTAGGTAAAGTAGGAGTTGGAATTAAAACCAATTTCCTGCGAGACTTCACTGATGCCTTACATCGTGTGAAGTTGTTCACTTCAGCATTGTAACACTGTACCCATTAGCATTATATTTATATTTGTCTCACTTTTGTCTCTAATAATTTATCTATCTATCTAATAATTTTAAAATCTAAGCAGCGTGTTAGTTTATCATTAGTTTGGAAATGTCCCAAAGAGTTATAAAAGTGAAAAAAAGAACTGTAACACTGTTCCACTTCTATTCCCTAAATACCATTCTTAATAGTAAAAGGTTTTCTACCTGTTCAAAATTTCTTCCATTTTTAAATATGCCATATTTCTGTCACTTAACCGTTTAATTTCGCTTCTTTTTTCTCTCGATCGAGTTGAGTAAATAGGAGGATAATTCTGTATCTGTGTGATATTCGTTGGTTCCAAAAATTCAAATTGTAGACTTATAGAGACCGACATGTATTGTTTAATTCCCAGCGGAATAGGGTACGCTATACCGATCACTACCTATCACAAAAATTATATTATATATAAATAATGCGTGGAGGTTGCAGTTTTATATACGCATTTTAAATGTGCAAATTACATTAATTGAACGCTTACTTTAGCTTGCCCACCATATGGGTAAATTAACCATCTCTTTGTTCTGTTTAGAATCTCGTTTGATAATGTTTTAGTAACAAAATCACTAAAAATTACCAATATTATGAACATGCAATGCATCCCGCTTACTTTTGGAATAAGAGCGAAACGAACTTGCGCAATTCTAAGAAAAATGAGAGAAGCGACTAATTTTAAGTGCTAATTGTCAATATTACTAGACGTAATACCTAGAGCGCTACCTTCATGTATTTAAACAACGAGGTTGTACTTTACAATGCCCAAGACAAACATGTTTATAGTTCGCCAACATTTTTATTGCAATGTAGTACTTGACTCATAAATCCTTAAAAAAATCTATAGAATTTAGTTGTACATTTGTATTCAATGTAAAAGAAATGGCAAAAATGTTTTTCTAAAGTATTTTTCTTCTTCAGATCTTAAAGGGAAATGACAGCCTTCCCAACGATTATATACTGACACAGAAAAAATATATCACTAATACTATTCAGAGTTTATCCTTACATTATCCAAAGCATATATTCCTGTCAAGTATGTATATAATAATCAGAAGAATTCGAAACACCAGCTAACTTCCAACTGTTGTTTGGAATTCTTCTGAAACGTATGAAATACTACCGATAATAATAACGCTAGAATTCATGTAGGAAGCTTTTGTTTATTTGATGGTTTTAACTGAGACTGCAACCTAATGCATGAAATAAACGGATAGGACGGCCTTATATAAAAACTATCTTCTAATTTTCTCAGCCTCATCTTGCGTGTGGGGCACCTCTATCATGCTTGCAGAGTTTGCTTCTTACCTTGGACGCTTCCATTCGAAATATCTAGCGAAAAGTATTGTCACGTGGGGCGCGTGACGGAGTAGCTCAGGGGTATATACATATATAATAATTACACCTACCTTGGGTTGCAGGGACATGAATCAACCAAAGACCAATACACTTAAGCTCTTATTAACAGCGACTCCAAGAGGAATACCTCATGCAGTCTCCTATCGGGAGAGCCCCCTCGCGGAGTGTCTCCTTTACAGAGAGTCCCCTTTAACTATAATTACAACAATTATATACCTTAGCGCTATCCCCCCTCTTGAAGGCTTATTCGTGGCATCTCCCTCCCCTCCAGAAAACCGAAGGAATTTAAAGAGTAACATAAATTTAAAACAAATGCAAACAAAAAAATAATTTGAGTAGCAGCCACGAATTTGACTTTAAGATTCTTAACTATGCTTAACTATCCTTAGACCAACTTAATGCCATTCACAGTACAACAGATTTGCAATACAATTATTATTTACTTAACTAATAATCCTTAAAGTAACATCACTTATATATCTTTCTGGCGAATTTTTCAATGTTTCCACGGAGGCAGAATCATCTATTTATTTCCTATTAGCCGGTTTCGTCAAGTCATTTGGGCTGCTACTATATTTGCTAGTTGTTTTGGAGTGGCAATAGAAGCTTCATGGATGTTGCATTGTATGTATTTGCAGTCAATCCCTTTGTAGATGAATGATTAACGAGCTGAGTTTGTTCTGGGGCCGGTATATGCCACTGCGAACAACCAGGAGTCCAGTGCTTCAAACTTGTGGATTCCCTGGGTTACTGAAGTCATCGTCATATGGTTGGCATCCTCCACCACGTGCTTCTTCAGGAGACCCCATGAGGTATTCCTCTTGGAGTCTCTGTCAATAAAGAGCTTAAGTGTATTGGTCTTTGGTTGATTCCTGCTCCTGCAACCCAAGGTAGGTGTAATTATTATATATGTATGTACCCCTGAGCCACCAAATGTCACGTGGAGCGCGTGACGGGGTAGCTCAGGAGTAAAACTTAATTGATCTAGTCCACCATAATATGTGAGCAACGTTACCTCAGCAATACACTTCGCCTGCTGCAATATGGGATCAGCTGCGCAACAGCCATAGTACACGCAATCTTTAAAGCTGAATCCGTTTTTTTAATTATTACATGGACTTATCAAATTTGGTATTGGAAGGATTAAACGTTGGGCAATAATTTGATCTTTTAAACCAAACTGCAGCTGGAAATAATATGTTTTGATGTCATCTCGTTATAGAGACAGAACAGATGATCATTTTAATATACGGGGTTGAAACCTCCTTTAAAATTATATCATTCTATTTAAAATAACAAAGTTGACGTCCATTTTCGGTCAACCGGAAGTGATATTTCGGTTAAAGTATTTCACATTTATAGTTCCAATCGAACAGATAATGGTGCCATAATCTACATTTCAACGAAAACAGTGTAATGCTTTCAAAAAATGATAAATCGTTCGTTGAGTTTTGCAAAATTCGCCCTCTGCCTGAGAAAATAAAGGCCAATGTTAAAGAAATATTACGCTCCTTCCAAAGAACAAGCCATTAATGAGAGCATGATGAAATTCAAAGGCAAGGCTCAATTCAAGCAATACATGCCGCTAAAACCTATAACGAGAGGTTGCAAAATATGGACCAGAGCTGATAAAGAAGGTTATACGTGTGATTTTCAAATTTACACTGGAAAACCCTGCATGAAAGGGTTAACATATTAGGCTTGAATTCCATTTTCATTCTTTAAGCCTCCTATCTTTCCAATTAGAGCTTTCTACTACCCTTCTTCAATTCGACTGCACATCTAGATTGGATTATCTTCCAACAAATCGAATCCATTAAACTTCTGATAACTTACTCTTTCTAAATTATACCAAGTTTTCTTACACCATGGCTTATCTCCATCATCCGTTAACCTTTCCAATCAATCTCTATCTGCTGATAAGATCTTCATCCTATCCAAATATTCCAATTTTGCACACACACCTAAACATATTCTTACCGAAAGCATCATCACTCGCATTGAGACAGCTCTTGTCAGAATTCCTAATAATATCGCCAATCACATCCGTTACAAAACTTCCAAAATACACTCCTGCCAAATACAGCATCCCTAAATACTTGAACGATCTTCAAGTCACTGTATTCGAACGATTCCACCGTTCTGATGTGAAATTTATTTTAGCTATAGTTTAGCTACAGCAATATTTTGCAACTCTTGAATGGCGGCAGTATATTTCTGCACCGATATACCCTCCTATGTTTTTGAAACGTTCATAACCCATCACCGACATTTATTTGAACCCGTTGTATAGTATAAGTATAAGTGACCAATTGCAAAGCCTTAATAATTTATTTTTGGTTAGATATCACATCCAAAAGGAAATTTATAAAAATGCAGATATTAAATCCAACACAGCGGTCCCATATGGACAATCGGGATAAAGAGAAAAGCAATCAACTCCGTAATAACCAGCTTTCTGAGCATCCACATATGCACTGTCTAAATCTTCTTCCACTTCTCCATCCCCATAATCAGGTCTGTAAATTATAAGAACACAGAAAGTAAACAGAGTCTATTGCTTTCAGAATAACAACTTACGAAAGAAATATATGTAGCAATTGACCGTAAATTCCGTTGCCTTCATGATCCACGGAATCCATGGCGTTTTCGCAAATACTTCTCAAAAGGCAGTTTCGTCCATCCATTCCGTAGCTAATTTAAATTATGAATGTCATTAGTACGAACCGCCAGTTATACTATTATGCGTGTAAAATGCTATAATTCGGTATAAGCATGCAGTATTATTGTATCATACATTGGAAATACGCGTAGAAACGTTAAGATCATACCCGGGTTATATGGATGCTGCAAAATTACAATAGGAAATAACCATAAATATTAATAAATTTAATAACCCTATAACGTCACAATGAATGTTTATATAGGATTTCACACTTCACAGCAACAACCTTTATTTGGTATATTTATTCTATTAGTTCATAGTACCGGTAATATTATCCAGTCTTGGAATTAATGGAGATCAGCACCTTAGAATAAACATTAGTCCCTAACTAACCAAATCCTGTCTCTAACATTTACATATAAATTAAACTTAAATTAATATTGGTTTAATCGAATAATGATGCACAACTTTCTACTCTCTATTCTTATACTCGTATAATGCGTTTCGAGTATCCTATTAGAGGTCTTCAACACATTATTTATGTAGCAGCACATAGATATTAATTTCAATTTAGTGGATATGTACAACCTACCTGCTCAAGATTTCTTCCAATTTCAAGTACGCCATCATTCTGTCACTCATTCGCTTCGCCTCACTCCTACGATTCCTCTCTCTTGAGATTATTGGTGGATATTGATGGAATATACTTATATTTTGTGGTTCTTGAAATTCGAATTGAAGATTCACGGAACACGACATTTTTTGATTAGCTGTAATTACAATAGGCCATGCAACACCAATAACGACCTATAATACAATATGTTACACAGTTTCGTATCTATTTATAATAAATTTAAGGTTTACTTTTGCTTGTCCACCATAAGGATACATAATCCAACGTTTAGTTCTGTCTAATGTTGCATTTAATGTGACCATTAATGCAAAGAGGACAATGATTGAAAAATAAGTGTTGCATACCGACATCTTTTAATAACAGTGTTTATTCAAATTGATTTGAGGTGTTAAATTTGTTAAAGGAGGTTTTAGTTGCTTATTATTAGTTTTTGGTAACATGCTGTTGGCAAACATTAAAATGTTTGAGAATTTTATAGCCGTAAAAGAAATCGTAATTGATATAATAGGTCTTAATACATTTTGTCATTTTGTTTAACATCGACCAATTGCCTCATTGTTAGATACTTACTAAAGAGTTGAATGACACAGTTATCGGTAAATAATTTATGTTTGTCAACCTAACGTTAATGTGACTTGTAATCAGTTTTGTATATTTATTTTTACAGTTTGCTAAGCAGGCAAAATATATCAGTTCAAAAATATAACTTTTTCAAATGTTATAAAACAAAAGCAAACATGACAGGATTATATAAATAATATCATGTTTTTGAAAACTCACCTCAGACTGAAGTAAAACTTTGCCAAATATGTATAAGTAATTAATTTTAATTAATCCTTTCCATTCATAAATATATATTTTTTAAGACATGTTTCGGCTGAAAGTTTAGGTGAAATTACCATCACCAGGTTTAAAAACCACGTCCATGTCAAAATAACATGGATAAAAAGTTAAAAATTAACATTTGAGATAAAACACAAACAAAGCACGGTATGACAAAATCACTAAAGACTTGATGTGCCAGCCAACAGATATAGAGACCTAAGTTAATTCTTAGTTTTCTATATTTGCTGGCTGGCACATCATGTCTTTAGCAACTTTAATTTGTTGTTATACAAACAATCACCAATGAGGCTTTTAGGTGATTTAGAACAATACCAGCCTTCCCATAGGTCAAATAAAAATTATGGGTGTGCTCTGCCATCTCATCGTCCTCCAAATATAGCCGTCTTCAAAGTGTCTTTAAAACGTTCAGTGGATTCTGATATTTTTGTTTAAATGCTTTCTAAGACACATCTCAATGGCATAGATTGTTGCCGGAGAAGTTGTATTGTTTAAAGTTATAGTATTCTCTAACTTTAGATTGTGGCTGGACGCTTCTATGCCAACAGTTTTTGTGTGCTTTCGAAGTGTCTGTAAAGGAATAAGTGTTTATCTGCATTATTTTACACCGCATCTCCATTTTTCTCTATTTAGAAATGTAATAGTACAAAATGTATCGGTAATGGGTTAAGCACACAACCTGTGTCTAGCTTAACCATACAGGTATAAATGCATTATAAGTCATTCGCTATCCACAAAAAGCAAATATAGTTAATCCGAACTCCTTTTCCACTAAATTTTGCAAAGAAGAAAGTTATAGAATAGTTTCTAATGCTAAGAATGATGAAGAAGGCATTTTTAGCGTGATAACTATGCTTATAATCCTTTCTGTATAAATATAGACTTACTGGGACTTTGGCTTCTTACGCATTTCTCTATCGTGCCGTGGCTCCATAAATTGGGCGCACTATAGTCACATATATTCAATGGAATAGTTCAGGATAGATAACTATGAAGATTTTCCACCTATCCTTAAATAAGTTCATAAAACAAAGATTTGTGCCCAGTGAGAAATCTTTTCTGAATATGAATCCTGAGTTCGTGTATTGTCTGCTAGGATACCTAAGCACGGTACTTAGGATCAGATGAAAAATATAATGATCACTAGTCTACAAGAAAGATATATCACCGTCTTTCAAGCCTTAGCATATGCAATATCACACACTGCACAAACGAAATTCATAACAGAATTTTTAGTAACAAGCTATTGCAGCTGCAGGCGGTACTGACAATATTAGTAAATATTAAGATACGTTAAGGCCGGTTTAGGAATGTATTAATGAAATAAATAGCACGAGAAACCACAAAAAGTTACTGTGAATGTTTCAAAAATTAAAGAATGTGTAGAAGCCGATGAATTAGCAAAGAAAAGGTTATCGTATTATTGTACATAACCCCAGAATGTATTTTCGGGGTGCTCAAAAACACACCATGAGCATAGGATGTGGCTTTAAGGAAAAGCAGGGATTATACTGGAACAACGCTCCCGGGCAAATGCATGGAAAACCTCTGTTGAGGAGGAAGACGAGAATGGAAGAAAAAAATTGAAGAACTGCTAGAGCTTCATCAGAATAAGATCTTTGCGCAATAGTCGGTCTTCCAACAGGATACTTTACATTGAAAGAACACCTACAGAAAATGTCGGTCAACATTGGAGATACCCACTGCAGACTGTGTAATAGGATCACACCGCATAGCACATACTCTGTGAATGCAAAGCTCTAGAAGCAAGAGCAGAGGCATTTTTTAGCAATTTGAAAAAGATCCTTAGCATTATTGCGATTAACCGGTCAAGGATCTGTACAGAATCGTACAGGGTGTTTAGATATGGAACGCTTGGTTCATTAAACAGGTAGAGGCAATCCCCCAAGACGCTGTAGTGTCACTGGAGATTCTGTTAGAAGCATACTAAGAGCCACCAGAACGTAGAAGGAGACTGACTAGGGGTCGGACGTACAAAGGGAGGTCAGGGGCACTGTGAGATAGGTAAAGGTTTTGATAAATTGATTCACATATTCTCCTCATACCAAATTCATTTAATTGCACTATAATTGTCATAAATCACTGAATCAAGTTTATTATTTTATATGCAGTTGCATCTAACACGAAATATACGAAAAGGGGTTATGAGGAATAAAAGTGCGGGGAATATTTTGAAGTTAATTATTGCCTGAAAAGCTAAACAGTATTCCTTGTGGATGTAGGCGACCAAGCAAACTCCAACCAAAACTCAAATTTTCGTCGAAGTTTGAATTTACCCCGGTGATAATTTAAACGATAGCGGAACAAGTGACAAAAATTCGAACGCAATAAAAACAGCACTTCACGAGCTGCCGTTACAAAAGGAATAACTATTCTTTTGCTTTGATGTGACGTGCAGAAAACGACCGCAGCAAAAAGTTCTCGTTAAATCGATTTGTATGCTGAATGGTACTTGATGAATATTGCAAAAACCCAGATATCTCCGGTGCGCCCGATAGGTCAACGGGATCGATGAAATTATTCACAAGTTCGTAATGAAATGCCAACGATGTAATTTCACGCCTTTGTCTCAAGTTTAACGTGTAGAATTTCATTTATGTTCGGCGACTTTTTCGGCGACGGTTAATGTGCAAAGTTCCACTCCAAATTGTTTAAATTCATTGACAACTTTCGCCGAACGGTGGGAAATTTACCGTACGGAATCGATATTTCACGAAAAGGATCGAGGAATCCATTGCATTTTATAAGTTCGATTTCAATATCTTGGGATCTCAAAGCGGGCGTCGCTGCTTCTTCTTTTTCGCGCAATGATTTATTATTTCCGTCGGTGTTATTTTTGGGATATTAATTTTCGGTAATAAATATCATTTAGAAGATATGGTGGCGTGCATTTCATGTTACCTTAAATTAAGTTTCAACCGCCTTTTAATGCATAATTTATTTAGGTCAGCCAGTGTATTCGCCGCGCACAAGATTGATATACTTGATAGGGCAGTACCGCACAACGTATTTTTAATTATTTCTTCAATGAGTGTGTTTTATTGTTGGCATTTTTCATGCGTGTACACATATTTGTATTTGCATATTTTTTACGTTTGTTAAGCGACATTTTAATTATTCGTTGCTACTAAGAGGAATAGTTACTTTAACAAAGTGCAAATTGATATCTATGTATTTTATTGCTACTTTGTATATAAAATTCAGCCTGTTGCTACCTGCGAGCGTGATAAATGGTATTTTTTTTTAATAATACCATGCCCACTGTCTAGTATAATTAATTAATGTTTATATTCGTAAAGAATTCTTACGTCCATGATCATGTTAGTTTCGTAATACATAATAAAAATTGTACTTCTAATTCTTTTATATCTTATATCTTACGTACATCAGCCGCTACCAGTGTGAGCTAACTTCTACCCTTCATCACGTAATAAAAATCTTTGTAACAGCCAAATGAAATTGAATAAAACAAACTCTGAAAATATCATACTTCTGAAGTGTTGTAGGCAGATTTTCTCCCACGCTACACGCATGTAGCAGGTGTACATTACAATGCCGGCTGATGAAATAAATATACTATAAGAAATAAAAAGAACTAGAAAGTACACTATACAATTTTGATTATATTTTAATACATATTTATGTGGCAGTGAAAATTCCAAATCAGTTGATTCAACCGAAAAACACAAAATAATTGAATAAACATTTAAAATTTGTTTATAGCATCACTGGAAAAAAAAACGAAAATTTTATTTTATGTTTTCTATAACTTTTTTTATTATTGTAGCTGTATGACATAGAGTCTGGATAATAATAATAATAATAATAAATTTTATTGTTTGCAATTAGACCACTACAGAACGTGTCGATTTTGTAAATAATTATGTACAATGTACATTTGTCATAGTAGACAGAAAATGAATAAATAAATAAATATATTAGAATAAAAATGTTTAAAACAAACAGAAGAGCGTGAGACGAACAAACATATAAAATAAATAAAATAGATAAATAGATAAATAGGACATATACATACATATATAAATATAAGTATAAAGACCGTATTACCCATATAGCTTAGTTTATTCTTTAAGTATATATATCTAGTCTAGCATAGATCACAGGTTAACAAATTCCTCCACACTATAGCACTCCTTTTCCATTAGCATCTGTTTCACCCTGATCTTAAATCGACTGGTTGGTAGTGTTTTTAATTCCTCTGGTAATTGGTTATACAGCTGCGGGCCCCAGTAATTTACCGATAATTTAGTTTTGGACAATCGGTGAAAAGATGGTCGTAATTCATTCCTTGTCCGTGTGGTGTACCCGTGACTGTCACCATATCAATAAATTGTGGCTTGTTGTTGTGCACATAGAGAACAGCGGTGAGTATGTATACTGAAGTAGAGGTTAGTATACCTTCTCTCTTGAAATAGCCTCGACAACTCTCATTATTTTTCAGGTTGCACAACGAACGTATGGCTCTTTTTTGGAGGCGGAAGATTCTGTTCGCACCTGCTGCCAAGCCCCAGAGGAGTATACCATAGGTACTTAGGTGGGAGTGAAATAGGGAGAAATAAGCCATTTTTGCTGCTGCATGGGTTGCGATTAAGTTCAGTCTTTTTATCGCGAATGATGCCGCTGCCAATTTACTGGCTAGATGATTTATGTTTATATCCCACTTTAATTTATCATCTATTGTAAGGCCTAGAAACTTGATTGGAGGGCTTAAATCCGTATTTTTCAGGGTGAGAATTATATTTTGTGTTTTATTTATGTTCATTTTTAATTTATTTGCTAGGAACCAGTCCTCTGCTTGCCCAATTACGGCTTTAGACTTTCTTGCCAATTCCATTGGATCGGCATCTTTTACGATGATGGAAGTGTCATCCGCGTATAAACATATTTCTCCGTCATCTATGTTACAGGGAAGATCATTAATATAAATGAGGAATAACAACGGCATAACAATAACATAAAAATAAGATAAGATAATTCCTTTAAGATAAGATAATTCTTTATTTGCCCAACAGTAAGAAACCATTTATAGGACAATATGGAAAACAAATGCAATCTGAAGTGTAAATACTCTAAATAATAGCATGTATTTCCGCCTGGAAAATAATCGAGTACTTCCCCAAGTTTTCAAACTTCTAAGACCATATTCCAGTTTCTCTGGCGTTTTGAAGACATCAGTATACCATTTGATGGCATTTTTCTATTCGATTTTTCAGAGGTTAATTTTTGCGGTGGCCAGATTATTTCCTTTGCTCCAAACTACTGATGCATAAATAATAATCGATCTAACTATCGCTATATACATCCAAAACAATATTTTTGGGTTGCATCCCCAATTTTCCCTGCAAATTTCCTGCACAGCATTCGGTCTCTCTTGGCCTTATTGGTTATTTCAAATTCGTGTTTGTTCCAGAGAAGTGTTTTGCCTAGTGTAAGGCCTAGGTATTTAACTTCCGTTCTCCAATCTATGTTTGGCCCATCCATTTTTATGGTTTTGAAATTGGATTTTCTTTTACTAGTGAAGGCTAGTGATGTAGTCTTATTGGGATTAATATTGAGCCGCACCGATTAACGCCATCTTCGCGTAAAGTTTAGTCATCTTTGACTAAGTTGCAGAGGGTATTCTCAAATTTGTCTATTGCGTATATGACAATATCATTAGCATACCCTTTGTAAGATATGCCTAGATCAGTCAGCTTGCCTAAGAGTTTATCTACTATTAAGCTCCATATAGTATTTACACACACAAGTATTTAAAATTTATTTAATATTATTGAATTGTGATAAAAGCATGCACATTGGCCGGACACCCGGCTGAGAAGCTATAACGCATGCGTAATGTTATTGTCTGCTTAAAATGTGCATATATCTAAGCTTGTTCACTCGTTTGCACTTGGCCAATGTGTATAATTCCTATTTGAGGATCTTGTCACAGCCTCTGTTAGGATTTCCTTGAGAAATATTATCATATATTACTTTTCTACTTCACCTGCGAGAAAAATCTCCTGGGGCTAGATTGCGGCTGATGTGTAGGCAAAAGGCGGACGTATACCTGCCAGCAGGAATACGAATAATATAGAACGTTAAATACGTCCACTCTGGAATTGAGCCAGGCGTATAAAGAATTAGAGCACTTGTCCTAAAACCGCAAGCCATTCAGGTAACGGTAACTGGCACTAAAGTGTCTCATCTGCAATTCCCGCTGATAAATCACCTGAGGATAAATTTTACGGGACCTTCTATCTATCCGCGTTAATGAAGCATTTCACACGCTGACGCCCTGGGCGCGTTAGGCGAAATTTTCCTTTTCGAGTCTGAATACATTTTAATGACCGTCAATTGCGGCGCCGAATATCTACGATTTTATAATAACTCGGTTCTCAATACTTGGCGGCGCATTTGTACTTCTATGATTTATCGGAAATTCAGATTTATGAGAATGTGTGTCAACTTGCGGTTCTAGTTTGCTCTTCTTTTATTTTCTCAGGTTTTCCAGACCGATTGTGCTTGATAGCCGAGCTCCCTGGGTGTATGAGGGTTGTTCGCCGTTAGTATTTCTGTTTATGGATAATACTAATACATTTAGGATTTGTAAGGGAACTTTTGTTTCTCGAATTACATAGCGATTATAAAATGTTATTATACTGTTTAGACAATTCCATTATTCGAAAGTTGTAGTTGTATTAACATAACTGCAAATGAAATCCCTCAGTACGTTCCTAGACTCAAAATTTCGGGGCTATCCCAATAAGAACATAAACGTTAAGAAAACGTTGTTCTTAACGGTAACCGAACGTTTCGTAACGTTTATAAACAACGTCGAAGCGACATATCTATGTCCCGACAAAATACGTTGACAAAAGTTACTTTTAAACGTTATTTCACGTCATATGCTAATGTTATTTCAACGTTTAATTTTTAATAGAAAATATCGTTATATAGAAACGTTTAAGACAAGGTGTATTTTAACGTTTAATAAACCACCTCTGTAAAACGTAAAAAGTACGTTTATAGTGCTACGTGATATTATCGTTCAAAAACAAACGTTTTTGGTAAGTGGAGTTTAACGTTCATAAAACATCTATGTAAAACGTAAAAAATCGTTTACAGGTAACGTAACCTCAACGGTAACCCTTCGTTAGTGTGGTGGAGTATGCCATACCCCAGTATGTTTGCCTACATACTGGGGTATGGCATACTCCACCACACTAACGAAGGGTTAATAAAATTTCTATATCAAACCTTTATAACCACGTAGTAGTAACGTCACATCTGCGTAATTTAGTGAGGTGCCAAATGTATGAAATCAACAACTTTATAAATTATAGGTGAATTATCAAGTTCGTTGCATTCATGCGCTCTAAGACGCTGCGTTATAGAAACTGTACAACACTTACCAGTTCCAGATGTGACATATATGTTACTTTTATTTTACAGTGCGTTTTATGTAGTGATAACGAAAATTGGTTATAGATTAAAAGTCATAATGTCCAATACTAAATTAAATTTTATTTTAATTAAATCATTCAATGATCGCATCATAGTATTGAACTCAGGATAAGCTCTTCAATGAAACATAATGCTCTTCAGAAAACTAAAATGTAATTACTATAAATATAATATAATGCAATAATAACAATAATAATAATAAAAGATAATAGAATTCTTTACCAAAACTAAGAAAGTAACGAGGTCATTTCATTTATAGATATATACATTTCCCTTTTTCTGCACATCCAGTCTTCTACCCAACAGTCCATTGGGCGTAATTTCAACCAGTCCTTCACTGACTTTCTGCTGTATGTATGTATTGTTTAATTGTAACTTTAAATGGAAAAACTCAAACAATAGGTATCATAAGTACACAAGGACTACAGGCTGTAAATTTTACGGATATATATATGAGTTAATGTTTACTTTGATTGGTTTCCTAGATTTTTGTATTACAAACGAATGAAAGTATTTAATACTCACTGTATATTGTTACTATAGTTTCCGTATTATCTCTGGTTCCCGTTTTGTGAAAACTAAGTGTTCCTTCCTTCAGTTATGCTTCACTTCAACGACGTCATGTAACAGTAATTAGAATAATTCTTTTACACAAGAATCCAGATTTTAGAACCATCAGCATTCGCTAACCTATATATTTGAAAATAAAGTAAGAAGGTGGTGTATACTAAGAAACCAGGTTCCCCAAGAACAAATTTTAGAATATAGCTAAATTTTCTGACATTAGTGTTCTTATTTTAAGATGGCTACTATGCTGTTTTGCCAATTGTGTATATGCATATACATAATTATACGTGCAATGTGCATCGTATATGCAAATATAACCTGGATAGACTTAATTGATGGGGTACCTAGCTACTCACCGTTTAGTTAAATGCACTGATTGTTGCGTATCACTATTATATAAAACTTTGTTATAAAGATAAAGAAAAGTTCTAACACTCGACTAGCGTAGTAAACATGTGACTGCAAGTGTACCGTGCACGTTGCAGATGCGCAACAGGGGTGGAAGAGTTTATTTGAAATGGGGGAGGGATGATACATTCATCAGTAGTGCAGTTTTAATGCAATAATTGTGTTACCTATTGTTAAATACATTTTGCATTCATTCATGCAAAAGCACATCTTATCTTGAAACAAACAAATTTAACACCATTTTATTTTAACTATACTTATACTTATGCGTTGGATTGCAGTTAATAGTTTTTCATATTTCAACGTTGCTTTTTACGTAGTGTAGATGGTGAAACTACGTTTTATTTTAGTTGTACTTGACTATGCGTTACGTTTCAGTTAATAATTTTTCATTTTTCAACGTTGTCTTTCAAACGTCTTTCAACGAGGAAACGGTGAAACTACAACGTCTTATTTTAGTTATATCTAAACTATGCGTTACATTTCAGCCACTAATTTTTCATTTTTCAACGTTGTCTTTCACGTAGAGTAAACGGTGTAACTAAAACGTTTTATTTTAGTTATATTTAAACTATGCATTACATTTCAGTTAATAATTTCTCATATGTAACGTTGGTTTTATAACTTAAAATAACGATGCAACTACAACGTGTTTATTTTAGTTAAATTTAAACTATCGTTACATTTTCTTAGTTAATATAACGTTTCTTCAATGTATAGTTAAAAATTGGTTATATAATAAACGTGTTAATTATAACCATTAACGTTGTTTCAACCAATACAACGTTAAATTCACGTAAATGTAACCAACTTGTTCTCACTGGTATGGTACTTGTTTTGTATAGTGACGACTTTGAAACACAGTTCATTTTTCTCAAATAAATGATTTAGTTGGTACCGAGGCAACAATTGCAAAACTGATAAAGTTTTGCAAGCATTGCAAGTGCTTACAGTATGAAATCATTAACGAATTAATGTATTTCTGCTAATTACTGTAATAAACTTTCTTCAGAATTAACATAACCCATAAGAAAGCATATTTCCGAAAAAATTATAGAGCAAAATATAAGAAAAGAAAATATTTCATAACCGTGTGTCTTAGTTGCATTGACGTGACTCCTAGGGAAATCCCTCAATAGGTTCCCAAACTCAAAATTTTCTGGTTACAAAACCTATTTTGTATGGTAGCGACATTGAAACATAGTTGTTGATTTTTCTCAAATAAATGATTTAGTTGGTACTGAGGCAGTAATTGCAAAACCAAAAAACTTTTGTATATTAATGTCATTACTATGGTTATGTTTTGCATAAACCTTTTTTCTCGAAATTAACATAACCCATAAGAAAACATGCTTCCGAATAAGTTATAGAGCAAAGTATAAAGAAAAAATATTCATAACCTTGTGTCTGTAGTTACATTGACATAAATACTAAAGAAACCCCTCAATACGTTCCTAGACTCAAAATGTCGTGGTTACGGTACTTTTGTATAGTCACGACTTTGAAACATAGCTGTCGATTTTTCTCAAATAAATTATTTAGTTGGTACTGAGGCAATAATAGCGAAACTGATAAGGTTTTGTTTATTAACGTCATTAGTATGGTTGTGTTTTGCAACTTTTTCAAAAATAAATATTTAAGCTAGTAGAGTGCTTACTAGAATAATGTTGTTTTAATAAAACTATGTTCATAATATAATCATTCCTTAAAAACCGGAGTGTTGTGATGTTTCGATTGAAAGCACTTCTTTTTAATTTGTGTGTTTATTATGTGGCAAAAATAGCTCACATGACAAAACGCGTCCGCGTGTGTGTGTGTGTGTGTTCTCATTACATTTTAATGGACTGCTAACTACATTGTGCCGCCTGGACATGCCCATAATTTCCACAAACCTTATTGTATGGTTGCGGTAAAAATGTAATTCTAACAGAAAACTGTTTACAAATAACAATATATTTGCTTCTTTAGTGATCAAATACTTACATAAATTTATTTTTAATCGTCACAGAAATTTTTCGAAATTTAAATTTCTTTTTTTGGATAAAATATTGTCTAATTGGATGACTGCAATCCTATTCATTTTAGCACACTTAAGAAATTTAATAAGAAGGCGTTTAATATTTCTTTATTATGTACTTTCTTGGTATTTATTATCCTATTCCAAAAGGTCAAAACATTTTATGATTGGTTTTTAGATTTTAGACCTATATATGTATAATATGTGGACGTTCATTACCTGCTTAGTTCGCAAATGGTTTAACAACAGGAGGCATCAGTTTACTATTGATTTTGAACTGCCAAAACCATGTTGTTAGTGAAATTGGTAGAGTAAAATACTTTGTAAATCTACGGCTGAAATATGCTACGGAGGTATTTGCATATTTCAGTGAATATTTCTTTATGTGAGATTGAGGATGTTCACAACTACAGATCCGGAAGTACCTACTGCTGTGTACTGACTGAATTTGAAAAATGCAAAATGAATATTAACAATGAAAAATTAAATTAGCCAGCTCAACGGATAAAAATCTTAAAGGGCGCAAAAGAACAATTAACCTCAGAGTTACCCTCGCGAATTAAAACTATCACGAAAAGTAAATTGTGAGTGAAAGAAATCTGACTTTCTTAAATACCCCAAAAATTGAAAAGGTTTCATTTAAAATAAAAGAACAGAATTATAAACCCAACGACATTAATTAACAATCAAACATTTTTTATAAAAAAAAAACAAGTTAATTATAATTTGCAGAAAAAAAAAACCCGTGAACAGAGGGTTTTGATCTAAATCAAAAACTGCAACTGATTCTAAATTATAATAAAACAATGCTATTTCCTATATCAAAGCAAAAGATTAATTTGTTCAGGAAGATAACCGTAATTCTTACAATTTCAAACCACGTGGTTTCAAAGTAAAACAAACTAAATTAACCGTGGACAATTACTAGTAAATAACAAGAATGAAACCTAATAACACAAAGCTTCTATTCACCCAACCCGAGGTCATTAATAATTAAAAATAAATCGGCAAAATTTAAAAACGAAAAACTAACTCTTTAAACTAAAATATCTTCCCGAAGAAAAATAATAAATGATCTTATATCTATGATGTGCAGTGTGCTCACATCAATATAACAACAATTATTATTAAGCGAATTTCTTGATGGACGATATAAATTCAATTTAAGCGAAACAAATCTCTATATCAAAAGTATTAACAAAATGGCAGCAAACAAAATAAAATTACATATACTCACGCTCTTGTCTACCTAGGAACTGCTTCATACAATTCACCAGTCGTTTTTTGTAACAACAACGTGCGTACAACGCAACGCACAAAATCTATACGCAACATCCAAAGAATGAACAATGAATCAACTACGAGCGCTAGACTTTAAATAAATGCAATTAAACAATTAACTCATTAACTTAATCTTATGTAAAATAAAATCCACATCTGTGAAAATTCTCTCGAAACATTGACAAAGCCTGAACGGAGTAAATATGACAACATGAAAACCGGGGTGCCAGTCTACAGCACTACGTATTCTCAAAGGTAGGCCTTTTCAGGATAAGCAGTTTTCCGTAGGTGTTTTATTTTGTGGAAACCCTATCATGTGATTATCATCGCTTCTAGAATGGATTTAAAAGACACAAGCTCTCATACTGACATTGGTGAATGAAGGTTTGAATTTTTTCCGTATTTTACTTATGATAAATTTCGCATTTTGGAATTTCGTATTTTACTATTTAAATTGGATTCTTTAAAAATCAATTTGAGGCACCACCTTTCGTCCAAAGAATGCCGAACTTGAGAAAAATATGTTTTCATCCACGAACTGTGCTTTAGTTGCACTCCCTGTAAAAATGTTATTTTATTTACAGTTTATATTGTTACAGTATGTGTAAATAAATGAAATACGCCAGCATTTTGGTACATATTCACCGCACTATGTGACAAAGATTAACAGCCTGCAAAGCAGTTAATGGTTATACCAGTAACACATACTACACTACTCATTTGTTATCTATGCATCCGTAGTATTGTATATAAGTTAGTTGTTATTATCATTATGGTTATTATTATTGAACATACTTTGTTTTTATAAATAGATTGTTTTCGGCGTACGTTTGCATGCAGTTTTCTGATCAAAAGAAATAATATAAAATTTAACTCTTTAAGGTTGTTGCATATATGTTGATCAACTCGTATACCTGTTCTGTCTACCTCATTGGTAATGGCATACTCTAATATTATTAGCATCGCACAGCACTTTGTCGCTTGGATCAGCACACAACTCTATATCTGCTTAAGCAACCGCATGCATAAAAAGTATTATTATTTTCCACTCTAAACGGAATAATAAAACATCATTCTCGTACAGGAAATACAACTTGAGTTTCGCGAATAAACTTGCTCTTTTTGGGGTGTCATCAATCTTCCTGTAGAACAAACGCACATCACAATCTTAACCGTTCGCCGCACGGAAAAATGTTTGGAATTGTTTTCTCTTCTCTCTCAATTTATGGATCTCTTTAGCGCCAAGTCGTTTATAAGTCGAATTAAAAGCTCTTTTCCGGAATAATACGGACGGAACCTGTTCGCATTTCGATGCTGCATTTTTCCGCTCTCTCGTTAATGGCACGTCTTGTATGAAAGGTTGGGTCCGAAATCTTCCAGTTTGAAATGGTAAATTAACGAGACAGTTTCAATGGAAGAAATAAAAGATGTTTTACCAGGAACTTTTTCATATTTAACATTTTGAACAAAATGAATATAAATGTTTTCTGCGTTCAAAATATAAACTTACGTTTATCTTTATTTATCTTAAACATTTTAGTAATGTTAGTAGTTCATTTTTTCTAATTCCAAATTCTTTAAGTTCATGAAATAAATCTGCTGTGGAAAATAATATGCAGTGGCTCATGTTCTTAAGGAAAAAAAATATCTTCTTTAGAAATGCTTTTAAAAAGCAATTAAATATATTAAATGTTCTGTACCAGACAAAAGACCACTTTTAGAAAATTTTAAGAGGACAATGTGCTGGTTTAAATATATGTTTTAAATATAATACAGGGACATAGGAAGTATTAATTCTGGCACAGCAGTATACCTACTAAAACAAGGCAGGACAAAGAAGAGAATGCCTTAGGCAGGCAATGACAGTAGGCGCTCCAGATATTTTACCAATAAATGAACGGTTGGTAACGACAGAATTTGGCAAACAATTAGGGTTCTTCTGAAAAGAAAAAACATTCCCTTTGGCGCAATACTGTATTTAGCCGAACTTAAAGTCAATTCATTTATTCACTTTTTCTAATCACTCAGTATTATCAAATATTATATAAAAGTAAGTTAAATATAGAACGCACAATTGTTTCAAAGCAAATGAGTATAAAAAACAACAAATAAGAGGATAAAAAAACAAAATAACGTATACACAAACAAATACTTTTAGAAGCAAAGCCAGTAAACCACCATCGATCGTTTAAGTATTTGCTAATAGTATATCTTGTGGTTGCTAATGTTTTCTTCATTTTTGTTAGCAACTTTACGAAGTGCATTCACCGTTATTGAAACACGTAGTATGTTTTCATTTTATCAGCTGAATTATTAGATAGCAGTTTTAAATGGCGATCCTAAGGCAACAACAAACATTAAGGGCAAGTTTTATTTCACAACAGGTTTTCGAAGTGTCCACCTTGTGTTTTCAATGCAATGAGCTAGGCGATATTCGAAGAGAAGCCGAGTATTTCTGACAAATTGTGGGCGTATTCATTACATGCAGTACGTATTTGTTCTTTCAGTTTGTCCAAGATACGTATTTGCATGTTATTATAGGTTTTGTTTCTTAGGTGACCCCAAAGCAGATGATCAATTGGAGACAGATCGGCTGATCTTGGGAGCCAAGATATGGGCCAAATCTGGCCAATACATCGCTTTTGGAGTGTATATTATTTAAGAAATTTGTGACGGCCTTAGTGGAATGTGCCAGAGCTCCATCCATTTGGAACCAAGGCTCATCAATTTTCAGCATTTCAATTGATGGAACAATGGAATGGAAAAGTGAGCCAATAAGTCTATTAGTTGGCTTTTTGTGGTATTGTGTTCGCGTAAGGTTTTGCACATGAGGATTTGTACGGGATCAGTAACTAATGGATTAATAGAAGTTCAATATTTTTCAATTGATAAATGTAAGATACAAACCGGAAGTTTTGAGAGTTGAGCTCTCCATTTGAAGTAATGTGGCTTCGTCGACAAATAGTACTTTATTTAAAATTTCTGCATTTTGACTTTGCACATACAAATACTGATACCTCAAAGTGAATTGTCAAAGAAATATTTAGCATTTCTTTTTTCCATAGCAATCTAGATAAATTCTTTATTGCTGTATAGCAAGTTCAACTATAATAAAATATGTCAACTAAACTGGAAATGACTGTAAAAGTTTGAGTGATAGTAAATCATAAGAAATAGTGGTGAAAATATATCTAATATATAAGTCTTTGAGGTAGCCAAGTACTTTCTTCCTTATTAGCTCTTACATTAACAAGAATTAATGCGCGTTTTAATAATTATCTGGTACGTACTACATATATATTTTTTCTTAATGTATATTATTGCTAATGCAATAAGAGTTACTCAGATCCAACAAATTAATTTACTGTTCTCCTCTTGTCTAAGCTTCATTGATTATTTAGGTGTATCTGCCAAAGCATGTCTATTCCTACGATATCTATGCTGACAATCTTTCGGAAAACGTTTTTCTGTTTGATTACTGTGTTCATTCTATAACGCCATAACTTTACTTGAAAGCCTTTTAAACAATTGAAGATTTAGTAATGATCCAATTGTATTTTGTCATAAAGGAAGGATAAAAAATGTTGTTAAAATCAATTAAATTAGTATGTTTACAAAATTCTTATATTACATGCTAAGCATTAGGTACGCCTGTATGTTACCTCATTTAGCGATGAATAACATTATCCTATATGAATTATTTTTCATTTTAACGGAACAGGAAAGAATATACTTGCAGAAACTATTCAGGAAACATACGATAAAAGTACCCACACTTTAAGAGGCGCTATATCCATATGTAATGAGAATAATACTACGTTCATAAGATTCCGGTGTGTACATTTTTAAGCACGAGTCACCTTCCGCATACAGTTCTTAATGCACTTCAAGTCTGCAGGGTGACAAAAAACTTGAATTTTGCTGTTTCTGTGTATTTCTAAAAAGGTGTCTCGCAATTTAGCACTTCTTTTTATGCGACTTTATATGACACTAAAATCTAATAATTATTAAATAATATTGAGGCGTTGTTATGGTGGAACTTATTTCCTCAAATATGAAATAATGCTAATCGAATTCTTATATTTTACACAAAAGAAATTCAAAAAATTATGTCAATAACAAGCAAATTTGTTAAATATACCAACATCATGTATAAGACTAACACGGACCGCAAAATTATTTGTATTACGACAACCTTTCCAAAATTCATGCAGGCATTAACCAGATGACAGGTTTTGTATGATATGCAAATGTAGGTATATTTGTGCATTTACTCAACCTTAATAACGCTTTATTGTACCGGTACTGATACCATCCCTTTTGAGCTCTCAAAGTCTGAATCAATTCGTGGTAAACAAACCAGCTAGGTTGGTTTACATTATTCCCAAAACAAACAAACTCTCGTAAACAACTCTACACCTTCATTCGATAACAACGTGATGTCCTTTTTGAATTATGTCGAAATACACATACGTATTATTTTTTTTTACCATGTAACAGTTAGTTAATAGAAAAACATAGGTAATACAAGCAACTATTTTCTGTAATGCATACCCAAGAAAACACATATAATGTCGCTGTAAACTTGTATTGGAAAATCATAGTAAATGACATAGCAACAATATTTTGTGTTGTGTACCTATAGGTATACATATACAGATTATTGAATAGTTTTCCAAATGCAAAATGGTGATATTCCAATAGATATATACGTTTAATAGTTCAATTAAAATAAAGATAAAAAGTTAAAGGTGGCTTAAAGTATTTGTTTGACGTGTTCTATACTTTATTGTATCATACAGGAACGAATAAAAAAGTAAACTAAACTGAATTAAGAAAACGACGCTGTACCTTTTCAACTGCAATTTGGAGAGAGACATACCGAGGAGATCAAACCTGAGCGACATATTCTCGTTTATTTGCTACAAAACTAAAATATAATTTAAATTAAAGGCATCTCTAACAGTCGGCCAATCGGTCAATATTTGCATATGAAGATTTTGTTTATACATATACCTAATATTCCCTTGTTACGGGGTGCCGGCTAATAGCACTAACACTCCTGGCAGTCCAGCGATAACATAAACAACGATTTTCTAACTAAGTGACTCGCATGAAAGGACCCACTAATGCGGAATTAACAAAGAATTCATGTAGATCACATAAACACATAGCTTCAAACGTAATCACTAATGAGTCAAATGAACGTTAAAAATCAAAAACTAAACGCAATTAATGTGAAAACTAAATATTGATGAACAAGAATGTGCGGAATATTCAGGTAAAATGATATACTATAAAAGTTACTTTTAGATGAAAAGAAAAATGCTATTAATCAAAATTACTGATAAAACGAAGTTCGTGTGAATGACATACACAAAATTCAATTTAATTTAAAAAAAGAACCACAAAACAAGAAACTGATTCGCGCACTTGGTAGACAACAACCTGTAATACATTCGGCCAAGAAATAGCACTGACGATTCTTTTAATGCTTGTTCAGCGGCTTACCGTCGTCCTACAGTTATTGTATTGTTATTTAGTCCCAAAATTAATATAGAACATAAAGTATATTTTCTAATTTCCGGTAATTTTATCCTATACGTTACTGGAATTTCAAACAGGAATTGCAAACATTTTTAGTATACACAGTGAATGAGGAAACCTAATGTTTAGAAGCGGACAGGCAGAGCTTGGTAATGCGTAGTACGAAGTGACACAACCTGGTGCCAAATAAATCATAAATCATAAATCGCAGTTTTTGAAAACGGTTTAAGTTCATCATGTAAACGGAGGAAATTAGAATGATCTTCCGTGTGTAGGAGGCATAACAGCATTTTCTGAAGCTAAAAGTTAAATTATTGCTGAAATACTCATCAATTAAATAATTAATATTACCTATTTTTGGTGGGAGAAACATTGCAACCTTCTGACTTTTTTGTATTTGATCTGCCATTTCTTCTACCTATTGCATTATATATATCAGCCTTTCCAGTATCCTAGTAGTACCCTATAATAATTTGTAGAGGTCTTTGGCTGGTTGATCAAAGTGGATTCGTCGTTGGCTTGCCAAAAAATTCTTCTAGCTATAGTAATAATTTTTATCGAAAGCCTACTAATCAATATAATAAATAATACAGTAATAATTGGTCTTTGATTTTGAAAACATCATAAAATCTTGGAAAATATTAACTTTAGGTATAATTGGACATTGTGAAATAATAAAAAAAAAGATGTTCTTTATTTATTACAAATATAGTGAAGAATTTGACACTTCACTAACTAGCACAGTTAAAGAAAATTAAAAAAAGAAATAAAAGAAAATAACAAGACATAGAGTGGTCCATTTAAAAAACAGAAATAAATGACCCTAGAACATTAATACGTTCGTCATTCTATAAAAAACACTCTGTAGATTATAATTACATTTTATTATATCCACAGTGTATGGTCATCTCCTGTTTGCATAATTACCAAATATTGTTTCTGGAAAAACACCACGGCTTCCGTGATACGTTTTGTTACCACATGCGATCTCAAAATTTTAAACGATTTCTTGAATAATTTGACAACCCAGCAATCAAAACTAAAAAAACTTTTTATATTCGTAAAACTACTTTGGTGCAATATTTAAATCTTAAAAAATATATAGGGCGTTTCATTAAAAAGAAAGAGTGTTACTCTTCTACTACATACTCTGCATATCTTCAGGTAACTTTTAACTAAAGGCTTTCAGATCCGTTACAATTATTGTATATAATATTTTGTTATATGTTCTATAGGAAAAGTGTAGTATTAATTTTCCACGCTATTGGTCCACACTCTATCTTGTCAACCAAAGGGCAATATACGCAATAAAATTACTACTTTCATTTCATATACCTGTAGAAAATCTACTACGTACGACCTGGCCTCTATCATTTCTATATAAAGGAGAATAACTATTTATTAGGGTATTGTCAAAGGCAAAGGAAACTCCGAAAAGATAAAAAATGAACTCACTTGAAACAGAGCTAGTAGGCTCGAGGGTTTCCCATTCTTCGTGAATCCTTTTGATAAAAATTAGATTCTTAAAGTTAAAGTGAGGGTAAACCCGTAACGTTAGATGGTCCCCTTTTACGAGGCATTACGTGTTTCCAATGTGGCGTATATTTATCGTTATGCCCTATAAATATCGTAAAACTGGTATTTCTGTTTATACATAGATGAAAAAGAGTAATATCCATAAAGCGAGGTTTTTAAAATAACCCTGTAATAATGTTAGAGAAAAATTCACATTGACGTTAGAGTGTGCTCCAGACAAAATAATACTTTGAATTTACCGATTATCGAGCAATGAAAATGTTTTGATCTGATGTAATTTCGTTAATGCCTGTGTAAAATATTAATTTTAAGAAGTAGACATCATTACAATTTACTCTAATGGTATCCAGCTTTGCACCTATTTTTTCTGTTTATTTAAACACTACACTCTATTACCGCATGCAAATTTAATTGCTCTATTGATAATATTGGCTTTTTTTTTGAGCACATCAATTTCACTTTGTTTATTTACTGTTTAAAGCGTTGCTTGTTTTAAATAAACTCGCTATTTATACATATACTGCCTAGGTATTCCTTAGTAAGCAAATTTTTGTACCATTACTTTTAGTGAGCTCATATTAATGTATTAAAATTTGGAAGTAATTTTATTTTTCAATGTTTGAAGCTTATAGAAATATTTGTAGAATGTTTAAATTTAATTATTTGCATTATCATGCTTTCAGGTCCTATTTTTAACCTTTTCTCTGTTTAATTTTTGTTAGCACCTCAGAATTTTCTCTTATTTAAATATTTACGTTGATCATAAACAGCAAACAGGGAAAAAATATAAATATAAACAGTTTAACTATTCGTTCGTGTAGCTGCGATAGTTTTATTAGAAGTGTGTTTCATTCAATCTCCCACAAGTCTAAGGATATCCACAACATAAATTTTCGTAGTACGTAGTTAAATTGAGTCGTTTTACTCTTTTTGTCGATCGTTTCACGTAATGTATTGAGATTAATTCGGCGGTGTTGACCCTTCTCAACTACATTGCCGGATCCATTGGTTTCCAATAATGCAGATTGATTCCAAGCATTAAAGACTTTCGGTATCAGTGTAGAGCGAACGGTCATTGAAACTCACCGGAAAGTTACAAGAAGGTTTCATTTTAAATTAATTAAATGGCATTGGTAAAATCCGTAAAGCTCTATGGGTTCGACGCTAAAGCTCTGTGATGTACTGGGTAATATGACGTCCGTTGAGTTTGTAAATGATAACTTTTTAGTTGTAACAATTAGCAAACACATTTATTCATTCAGATTTCCGACAGAAAAATCGCTTAGATTTCAAGCTTTAAAAAATCGGTAGTATAAATTGCATTTAGAATTAATTCTTTTTTAAAAGAAAGTATACATATAGTGCAGTTCCTTTTTGTTTAATCCTAAAAATTATGAAACTCAAAGCGATTATTTAATCATGCCTATTCGCAGCCGTTTTTGTTTCGCCAACATAAATAAAGTATATTTAGGTAGTAATATAAACTTGTACTTTCCGTATAATTTCATGGATAAGAATTAAAAGTTAGCTATACTCTGAGAGCAGTCTGCCGGGTTCAAACCTCGCGCAGGTCACTAGATCAGCAGCTGCTAATTACGACATATCTACGACATGATATGCAGCGTTTCATTCCGATTGGTTTGATAATTGATACTGGTTACTACCAAAAGAAAGCTTAGAGTAGATGTAAATACGTACTGCGGTGTACTGATGGTACCAGCATAAATGCAAAATGAATTTACAAAAAAAAAATGAAAAATTAAATTAACTACCTCAGCGGATAAAAATAAAGGGCGCATAAGAGCACTTAACCTCAGGGTTACTTTCACAATTAAACCTATCATGAAAAGTAAAATGTGGGCGTTTGAAAATTTTGACTTTCTTTAATTACTTCAAAAATTGAAATGGTTGATTCAAAAATAAAAGAACAGAAATTTCGAATGACGTTAACAATCATTACGCAGGAAAAATAAAACCATAGACAGAAGGCCCTGGTCGAAAACAAAAACCTCCATGAATCTACACAATTACAAAAGGACAATTCAAATCCTTTAACAAAGCAAAAGACAAATTTGTTCTAGAAAAAAATCCTTTTTCACAAAAAAATCATGTGGTTTCAAAATTCAACGAACTAAATTAATTTAAACGTGGACAAAACAAGTAAAATTTACAAAATTTAAATTTAATTACAAGCACATTGCTTCTTTTCACCTACACCGTGGTAATTAACTATAAAATACAAATTTGAAAACTAGAAAACGGAAAAAATTAAACTCTAAAAACTAAAAATACCTTCTAGAACAAATATAATAACCGATCCTACATCCAATCGTGTACACAAGTAAATACAACAGCAATTACTAATCTTATGAGGTCCTAGATGGACGATATAAATATCAAATTAAACGAACAAATCTTTACATAAAGAGTATTGCAAAATGTGAGCAATGTAATAAAAATTTACATGTACTTACTTCTCGGCATCAATCTAGAAACTGAGCGCCTCTAAGGGATAATAGTCGCATACATATATCAACAACTGCGTGCAAACGCAACGCACAAACGCAAAGAAAATATCTAGAATATAAACTACATATACAAAACTGGTGAACGCAAAATGTACAACTGAGTGAAATTAATATACACAACTGAACAATTAAATTAAATTTAACAATCAATTCTATTAACAAAATCTTGTCAAAATAAAATATTAAAATTGTGGAAACTCTTTCGTGACATTGATAAAGATAAATTGGCATGAACAAAAAATACAAATTTAAATTTTCGAAAGTGCCAGACCACAGCAGTACATACGATGAAACTTCAGTTTAGCCGCAACGGTTTTGTCAAGAATAGATTTTGAAGTGGAATCGCATGTGGTTTTTATTTTTTTCTTTAATGAAGTAATATAGAAAATAATTATATATGTATTAACTATTGAATAACCAGCCATCTACAGCCACTTTTTAGTGTACTTCTACAAACTGTGTTGCATTTATTTGGTACACGGAAAATCCAATTTGTTCAACAAAGTAAATTCAAACAAATTTTATCATGAAAATTTGATTGATTAACTAAAAATTTGTTTGCTCATATTTAACTCAATATTTAGTTAGATAAAAAAAATGCTATTATCAAATAAATCGGATTTTCAGTGTAACAAGAATTTCATTAACTACTGTTCAGTTTTTTAGTAAGAGCTATTACAGGCTATTGTCGAGGGAACACATTTTGATTTTGATCCAATATCTAGGCGAATTTAAAAAAATACCTATAGGTATGCGCGTTTAGAATATTCCAAGTTCAAATTAAAATATAGACCCCGAGAAAAGTATTGGAGTGTATCACCTCTTGTCCTTCCATAATTATGTTATACGTTTTCTTCTCAGTAATAACAGTAAGCATATGGTTGGTGTTTAATAATATAAAAGTTAAAAAAATAGACGTTCACTTACTACTTTTTAACATACGCGGGCTAACTAATAACGTAATGTTTTCTAGATCCTACGACATACAAACTTGTATTACAAGTTTACTTGCAAAGGTAAATTAGTTAAAAAAAAAAATGTTTCGCCACTTAAATAAATAAATTTAAAAAATATGAACTAATTAATTTCAAAACAAAGCCGTAACCACCTTTATCATTATCAAATTTGGTATCGTTACCCTAATTAATTGTATTTTCCTGTTCGTCATTAAATTAAATATCATTTTCCTTGTTTTTATTTTCGACAACTGGTAATTTTGAGACATTCTCTGTGTTCCGCAAATAGTCGCCATGGCTAAAATAAGCTCTATAAAAATGTTGTTTAATACCTTTAACATTTGAGAAAATTATATCTGTTTTACATTGGTTATAAAACGGACATTGTATAGGAGTACCTAACCTAAGATGATTTTAAATGTGCTTAGCAAATCTTTTCGATCATTGCTTTGAAATTCACAATATTCTACATTACAGTTAGTACTCTGGATATTTTGTCTTCTATTAACATATTTGTGCTACCTAGAGATATGGCGTTTTAGTATATTGTATTCCAAAATTACTAGATTACAATTGGCGAATCGCCAATAGAACACACCTTACGTGCAGATTATATTTGTTAATTGATTTTGTTGTTACACCACAGATATTGCAAGCAAACGTTACCTACCTAGCTATAATAGTTAATAACTAAAAATAAATATTCCAATCTTACCTTCCAAAAATAAATAACAAGCCACATACGTTTATATCTACAGATATTACAACAGTGCTGTAGCGCATATCGACAGAGCTTATATTCTTAGCATCAGAATCAAATGCATTAAGATTGACACCTCTGATTAACAACTATTTAAATGGAAATGATTTTACCGTTTTTATGTCCACATTTTCAATACTGATATAAGTAATTTACATGCTTTTTAAAATGCATTAAATATGTCTATTTGTTCGTCGGCATAAACAAAATGCAGCAAATGTAACAACCAATACGGAACTGCCAAACTTTTCTCATTAAAATTGCATCTGCAATGAACAAAATCCACAGTTGTATTGTGTTCATGCTTATAATTTAAATGTCATTCGGGTTAAACAGAGCTACGCAGGATTAGAATTTAATGCTATCACTATTCGATTGAGGCTTATTGGAAAATACGAATTCTGGTAAAAAGAGCTTACATTTAAAAAAAATGGTTTTATAAATTGCAGTCAGTACTCGTATTTAATCCAGTACATGTAAATAAACAATAGAATAGAATAGAATAGAATAGTTTTATTATTGCAGTGTTTCAATACAAATGGAACAATGCAAACGTCAGGTCAAGAACAAAAATTTATAAATGTGTATTTGAGGTTAGAAATTCCTCTATATTGTATGGCTCTATTTCTAGTAATAATTTGTATACATAATTTTTAAATGTTGACAATTTTTTTACAGTTTTAATATGCGATGGCAATTTGTTATAGAACCTCAGGCAATTATATTCTAAATTGTTCTCACTTAGTGTGAGTCGATGCTTGGGGTAGCGATAATCATTTTTAAACCATGTAGAATACTCATGTTGTAATTCATTATCCTCGAATAAGTATTTGTTTTTAAATAAGAAGATTAGCAATTCAAAAATGTAAATACCATATACAGTTAAAATGTTAGTTTTAGATTAAAAAAGTAGTATCGTCCGCATAATTTACAGTTGAAAAGTTACTTACAAGAGAGGTAGGCTTGAGATTATAAATATCATTAAAGTAAACGATAAATAGTAATGGACCTAGTATGCTACCTTGTGGCACAGCTTTTGTTATGGTCATGTTATCTGAAAGGAGCAGCCTCATTTTTAATTTTAACATGCACTTTTTGTTTACGCTCGTTTAAGTACGATGAAAACCAAGCTAAAGCATTACCTCTCACTCCATAGTGCTCAAGCTTCTGTAAAAGTATGGAATGGTTTATGCTATCAAACGCTTTTGACAGATCTAATAAGTAAGCAAAAGTTGTTTATTCTTATTATTTGTTATTTGTTTATTCTCCAAGGCCTTTAAAATTCCGCTTGTTAGTTCGAAAAGTGCAGTTTCCGTATGCTTACCCTTAATGAAGCCATGCTGACATTTGTTTATGATGTTAAATTTATTGAGAAACCCCAACAATCGGTTGTATACTACTCTTTCAAATAATTTAGAAAAACTTGTTAATAGACTAATAGGTCTGTAGTTTTTCAAATTGTCTACATAACCGGAGTTATAAATTGGAACAACCACAGCTTGTTTAAGTGAATCCGGAAAAGTTCCAGTTGAAAAAGACTCATTTATAATGTGTGCTATTGGTTCTACGAAACTGGAATAGCATTTTTTTAAGAAACTACTGGGTATATTGTCAATACCCGACGATCTACAGTTCTTTAAGGATTTAGATATTACTGATAGTTCATTTGCATCTGTTGGTTGAAAGTAAAAAGAATAAGGGTTATTACTTGTATTTAAATTGGAATCAGAGTATTGTGTATGAGCTGTGAATTTATCTGTAGTGAGAAAAGTATGGTTGAACTGATTAGCAAGATTTTTAAGATTGAAACAAGTAGGGTGGGTAGAACCAGTACTCCCACCAATGTGAGAACGAACAACACGCCAAATGTCCCTACTTGGGTTAGCTGCTGATAATAGCTGATGTCATGATGGTCATGAAACTTCGCTTCGAATCAATTATTGCGTTGTTATATATGGTCTTATAAAATATGTAAGTATCTTTAAAATCTTGATTGCGAGCGCTTATTAACTCTAACGAACTGACTGTGTTCCTGAGATCTAAGATATCCTTAGGCGGCTTCCAACAGTCAACAGATTTGAATGGGACTTTCCTTACTGGAAAATGAGCATTAAAATACCTCAGAAACACAGTCAGAAAAATGTTAAATTTTTCATTGGGTGTCTCTATTGTTCCTGTACACTTCCAATATAATAATATTGTCCAAAATGGAGATATAAACTTTTCCGATTAATTAAAAAAATATATAATAGTTTCCATTTAACACTGAGTTATGACTCGAAACCTTTCTGTATGTTTACTGGAATTGAAGGTACCTGGAGGCTTTAGTTAGAGTAGGAACATTTCAATTGTTATGGTATCCATAACTAGAATAAGCAGCGTCGTATAATAGCTTTAGATAGAGCACGGGGTTTAGCATAAATTGCAATTATTTAGCTTTACATAAATAAAATGTATGATACCAAGTAAAATATTTGAACGTATCACTAGCGATTATTGTTTTATCTTGACGTAGAAATGTTTCGCTAGAACTAAAAATCTAGACTTTCTAAAGATATTCTCCCTGCTTATATCCACTGAATACCTTGAGATTAGATGTAGATTAGGGTGACCTGCGGACCTGTTTCATCGCGACCTTTTCAGATCTATTGTGATCCCTTTTTTCCTATTAGACGCACACTAACTTAGCCTCTTAACATAAGGCCTATCATCTTTGAGGGCAGCTTCTTTGTATAGCTGCTAGCTGTGGGGTTGTCCACGCCCATTACCAGAAACCTTGTTGTCGTCAGGCCAACACAATCGCGCAACACACGAACTGGTGTTTCTTCCTCCTCTTGGCGGAATCTGCAAGTAGCGTCATCTACCAGGCTTATGTTGTAGGTACGTCTATTTAGCCTAAAATGACCAGCTAGCAGACCTGCTATCATCTTCCTACCTTTATTCAGTAGATCCATGGCAAATTTGGGCCTCTGCTCTTTAGAAACTCCTTTGACTGTTTCTGTTTCGGTGATTTTTGCCATCACTCTCTGAACTGATCATGTATCCATTCATTGATGGACTTTTTAATTTGCGAGTTGGTAGTGCCGACCCTATTTAGGGCGCATACACAGTCCTAAATCAGCTTAGAGTCCACACTTACAAAACTAATGGCTTTAAGTGTAGACTGATTGTCAAAGAAGATACTTAGTATTTCCCTGACACAATTCCAGCAATCCTAGCTTGGAACAGCGTTATATATTTGCTGAAGGTTACCGAAAGAGCCTTTTTAGGGACTGAATACCTTTAAATAATCTTATAGTTATGGTGGATTACTAAATGTTTTCTTTTATTTCGTTCATAGGCTCGACTTTGCTTAATCAACAACTTTTCTTCATCCCTTGTTTTCAATAAATCTTCTCCAATTCTGTATTCTCGTTCTGTCCATTAATCTGCTGCTTGCTTCTCACATCTCTCCTTGGGTGTTACCACAGATCTTAACTTTGTTGGTGTCTATTAATGGTTTCTTCCCTTCCTTTTGTCCTTTTAATATGTGTTCATATAAATGTATTCTTCGTACTTTCATTGTTCTATCTATAATTTTGTTCTCACAATTTTTCTCTCAAATATCTAACTGCTCTGCTGCTCTCAGTATTATGTTGGCTACTAGTCTGCCATATATTACTAAAGCTCGGGTAATTATCATGCACATTTTTAACTCAGAAATGACTACTTAGTCATTCGCTTTTTTTGGTGAATGAAATACCCAAGAATGTTTCATTAATTTATCATTATATTGCTCCTTCTACTTCTAGCACCATGACATACTGAATACCTGTATCCCTTTTTTCTCACTAAAAACAGCATCGCGTTAAATACAAATCTAGGCTGCTATGTAGACCTGCTAATGCACACGTCATCAGAAATAACATCATGGAAACCTAGGTTCCGTTGTCTGTAGTCCTAATACTTACCGCTTCAATATTACAACGCTTGCGCATGCGTTTCGCTGCATGACGCTTTGGCAAAAACGAACAAACCAAACAATACGTTAGCCGAAAAATGTAGAAAAAGATAGCAAGTTATTTTCCTTCTGTTCATATACATTTATTATAAATAAATTATTTATGGGATTATCATATACGCACAAATTTAGCTTTGTTAGAAACAAGGCAGAGAGCTTAAATTTGTATCTCATTAGTTTGTTTCTAACATAACAATATTTGTCAATTATGTTTGTATCCATGTATCAACATTTTAGCAAATTAAATCCATTATGTAGACGTTCAGAGATATTTTATTTCTAAATTGTAGACTCTGTTAAACACATATTTACAACATATTTAGCATCTGCGAGTGGATTTGCTTCCCACGTCGTAATTGTTTTTGCCTGTGGCGTTAAACCGTAATTTTTCCGGTTAGTTAAGCAAACAACGGTTTGTAATTTATTCGTAAATTCTGCAACCAGAAAATGAATCACGCTCTCTATCTATTTCATGCTTTTGTATTAAAAAAAAAGAAGTCAATACCAAACGTTTCATGTCCACCAGTCAATATTTAATACGCAGGTGTTGATTTCAAAAAAGTTTGAGTTTGCGTAAACTCCCTGAATGTGGCGACCAGCCAAAGTAAACTAGCACTAGATCTAAGTATCCACTCACACAGATATTCACATACAACCGAAATAGTTAGAGATTGTTAACACTATTATCGGAATCACCCTTCCTTCAGCAAGTTAGAAATAGCAGAAATATAATTCATCAATGAATAGATACAGGTCTGAAGTATGGTGAAAAAGTGGCAGGAGGTAAAACACACGAGAAATAGTTCTTAAAATAGCAAACATTTGAATTTGCAGTATATCTACTGACAAGAGAGCATCGGCAATCTGAAAATTTAGGATCTGAAAAAACTGAGGAGGTTACAAGACTACCATGGCGTAAAAACAACCCATTTTTGTAACGGTCAAACATTCACCCACTCTTTATTTTGTAATAATAAGATAATTTGGCATATAGGCTAGGATGACGAAAATTATTTTCTAAAGAGAGATCGAGGTAAGGATAAAATGTTTATTACGTACAAAATGACGCAACGTGGCATCAGGAAGTAACACAATCAAATATTGAAGGTTCCAAAATGATACCAATTAATTAAAAGCTGATGTTGTTGATTGATGTATGTAGATAATGATCACTCTGAATGAGTGGCATATATCCATGTCATTTGAAATAAATAATCTAGTATAGATAATCTGCTCGACATTTGTTCATCAATATTAATAATAAGCATTTATTATAGACACCCACCTATTAAAAATATATATAGTAACAATACATTGTTCTTGTCATGTACGCCGTTAAGGTACCATATTCCTAAGGTAGCCAACAAAATTGTAGTTGTTGTGGGTAGTCACAATGAGAGTGATTAATATACCTAATGTTGAATATGTGTTACTTCCAACATGCAAGCCAAAGAGGAAAGAAGCCACTTGCTAGCATAATAGGATCAATTAAGAAGGGAAAAACAGGGAAACATCTTCTAGGATAAAGGCCATTGTGAGAGGGGCTACCCCAAGGCTAGTTTATATTCCATAATGTGATCCTAAACTCATAAACGCAATGTTTTCAAGTGTATAAGTTCTGTAGTTTGACAGCAGCTAAGTGTAGAGTTTTTGAGGCTTTTTGCATTCGTATTCGTATGTATTGTAACGCTACAGAGTAGCATACAGCCCGGTTTGAAAAATATAAATTTAAAAAAAAAATACATTAATTAAATTATTAAAAATCAAATTTAGTACATCCCAGTGTCATCTATATTTATTAATTTTAAATTAGAAGTGTGCTCTCTCACAAACCAGATGGCATGCAGGGCGAGAATTTCCGACTGAAGCACGTTGACATCAAAAAACGAATAGCTAGTTACCCCTCTTATTATCTCAGTACGTATGTCGACGGCAGGCAAAAAATGTCCTCTCCTTCAATTTGCATGTTAAAGACCAGTTTAGAAGATGTCGTAGGCATGATAGTGTTGTACCTCGATAGTGATCAATCTCTCATGTGTAATGAAAACATTTAAGTGCGAATAAAAGTGGATTTATTAAAAAAAAATTCTAAATGTGAACTTGTGTAAAATCAGACATAAATCTAAAGATATTCTTATCTCAGGTAAGTTACGTGAGTCCGCTTAATTAGTAACAATAGCATTTTATTAGTAATTCCACTTTTTGCAATATAAATTAATTATATAGAACATGAATACGTCTAAATTAAATTTCAAAATTCCCGCGTTTTCTGAACGTTCAAGCGGGAGTTAAGCTATGCTTAAACGACATGTGAATCAGAATGACCAACTTTGATAGTAAAAATTACTGGATATTGCTTCGTACCGCAAATACATATCAAATACTTATTCCTAGAATACTAGCAACTTATACAAATTTCCCCAAGTAACTGCAAATCGTTCAGCAATGGTACAAACAAATTCCTAACCCCAAAATTTGCTTAACGTATTAAAATGAAATTTCTTATAAGTATAATTAAATTTAGATTAGGATTAAAATAATACGTTTACTTTTAGGTTGTAATTTAGAATAAAATTGAATTTTATCAAAATAGCCGTTAAATTTTACGAAAACAAATTGAGACACGACTGCCTCTGACGATGGTTGGCTGTTGAATGGTTTCGAATTGAAAACTTTTAACCGACTTGAAAGCGATTGTCTTCGACAAGGAGTGCAATTGTCGCAGAATGTCCGTTAATTTCACCGACGTGAGGGGAATATACATTGTTTGATACATGAGAATGCCCATGTGACTGAATGTCGAATGTTTAAACAAAATGAAAATAAATAATTATTGCAAAATACTGGAATCACCTTACAATTAAAATATAATAAAGGTAGGCGTCTCGGAATCATGAGAAAAATACATTTAAAATTTTTAAACACTTATTACTATGTAAAATTAATAATGTTAAAATTCATTACTGTACACAAAAAGTAGGCAACTATTTATACACATAGAATTGTGACAGAACCCAATTTCCGGCAATTTCCCATGTCTTTCTATTGACATATCAATGCAATTGGAATGTCAATGCATATAAAAACATTATTAGACTAAATTTAAGTGAAATAAATAAATACACTGTAAAAAAAAATGTTCATTTGAATTGACCTTGGATTCAACTTTGATCTGTAAATATGTATTGTAAAAATATACTATTCAAATTCTAATATTCATTTTCGATGTGTAGGTATAACACTGCTGATCATCTTTACTTCCTGAAGGGAATATTCCGAAAGAAAATGCCTTGAAGGACTTGCCAAATGCAGAGATTTCCTACATCACCTGGACATCATCTGGCTGTCTGCTGCTACATTTTATATCCTGTTCTTATTATATCTAATTAGTTTTAAAATATAACTAAGTAAAATAGTAACTTTACATTTAAATAATATCGAGTACACATTCCGTAACAGTATATGTTCAAATGCTGGTTTTAATTTTGCTCCGGACTGCGCTTATTTTGTGACGCAATTATTTCAGTCTTATAAGAAAATAAAACCAAGTAATGGAAGGGTTTTCTAAGAATAAAATTAAAGAATAAGCAAACAAATACGAAATAAGTTTGCATAATACATATACATATAGATAAGAAATGTAGGTCGCGTTTTAAGGTTTCCCTAATCACACAAAATGGACATATATCGTCACATTTATGTATATTGTACATATAAAACGTATGGACATCAAATTCAATAGATATTTTCCACGTTTCCAAACGATAATAGCTAAATATTCAGAAATTTTGTACGTAATGAAATAAAAGAGGATTTCAGAATTAAACTCACGTTTTCAATAAGCGTTGGTTTCCATGGTCCTTCGCGTTTTATCGATATACAAATCGCAGAGCGCGCAGCTGTCACATATGGCGTTATAAAATTTTAAGACAATGACATTATAGGGAGTATATGAATTGTGAATATTCGAAATTTTAGAAAGGGAAAGCGCAAAAGTGGAAAAATGCATTGTCCGGATTCAGCGACATTGCAGAAGACCTCGGATTATTACCGTACCTGTCAACTGCCCAAGCGGTTCGAATATCCGTGCTGGTTTCACGGATATGGTATACAAAAGCAACCGCCGGAACATCCATTTTACAGGACGACAACCAGCGATTACGGGAGGTGAGCTTCAACTTTCATGAATTAGTTCGGTTCCAGTATCTACACGCTTGTTTTCAAATTCCCGATGTGAATGTAAATTACGAATTTGCGTCTATCCCGCCTGCTTGAAGTTTCTTCTATAGCACGGTTGATTTATTTTGTGTAGCTAATTTGTATTGTATTGCTTTACTTTTTGTTTGATCTGCTGGAGAACGCTGCTTTAAACAATAGATAAACAGGAAAAAAAAAACCGTAACTACAGAATACAACTTATTTTGCGTAGACGTGGCATTTTGCAACCACGTTATTCATTTCCAACAACTAAATAAATAGAAATTTGCAATTAATGTTCTTACGCTCTTAATAGTTGTGTGTACAGCTGATAAACAGTTATATCTAAACGTTGGCAATACGGGCGATTGATCGAAATTTAGTTTACACCTTCGTAACAAAATGGCGGCAAATTTGAACAGTGATTTATTTTTATAATGTAGATAATAAAAATAACTAGAAAATAAAGACTCGAAAAAAATTAGGTTTACAAAATTTGTCAGTAGTGTATTTATAAAAAGTCATTTTTCTTTTATATACAAAAGGGTTTTCATAGAAATTGCTAATAGGACGATATTTTAAAGGAGTTTTTTAACATTTCGCAAAATAGAAAAGTATAATATCATCAGTTCTGGCCTCTAGAACTTATTAAGTAGCCTAGCTTAAATTTTTACTAGAAGGGCGTTTGTCAAACACTTCTTTTCCATAATATGCAACAAGGAACGAGATGTTACACTTTATAGTATTTTACACAGTGAATTACTTTAATTTATTTATAATTCAAATATCTCTACAATACTTTTTAGTTGAGTTATTTTGTAATCGCAGCATTCTTCCACCTTTGGAAGTGTTTATTTGCTTAGTAGTGTATTAGTTCGTATTTGCCACATTAACCGTATGGAGCATCCATAGAAGATGATTCGAAGGTTATACAGGGTACTTCTGCAGATAATCTCGCCAAAAAAGGGACTGGCATAACTTTTGTGGGGCCTGAACCCTTTTACGGGATAAGTAGCACTACAATACTGAAGAAACTGAAAAAATAAATGAAGCAGAGAAAATTTATTTATTGGGAGAATCTAAAGGGAATGGGGCAAAGTAAAATTCTTCTGGGAACCTATAACCAGAAGAGGTTTACAGAATGCATCAACCTGAGTAAGAACAGTGTTCGTATATTAACAGGAATACTTTCAAGCCATTGTAAACTGAAAGGAAATCTGAGTAAGTTTGGATTCGCAAAGAAATCTGAATGTAGATTTTGTGGGGAGTAGGATGAAGCACCCATCCAACTCCTCTCAAATTGCGCAGCACTGTGCTACTTAAGGGCGTTGCACCTGGGAGCATGTGAAATGGAAAAGGGACACTTACCTAACCTGGGGTCTTCTGATATTCTACACTTTCTGAAAGGATTAGGATTGGAAGGCAAGCTGTGAAACAGCAAGAATAGAGGACACAATAGATCTCTTAGGTCAAAGTGTAACACCACCTATCCCACATACATACATAAGCTGCTTTCCATTTACCGGTTGACACACCTCACTTCAGTTTAATGCATTACGTTACGAACTGCTCACGTCAAACGTCGAAGTGATGTGAGCCAGACGGTAATGGATAGCACTTATAGCGTACTTTTAAAGTTTGTGAATCGCTATACGACAACTATGTTCAAAAAATGAGGTTGTTTACGATTTATAATGTGTATATATTTACCTGGACACTGCATCTTATTTCCCTACTCTAGTGAAAATTTATCAAAAATTCACCATATTTGTTAGGGTAGCAAGCTAATAGTGAATGCGTGAGATCTATGTTAAGTTGTCTCTATTAGACACACAGGCGAAAAAAACCTAACAATATGGACACAAATTCGATTGAACTGGCAGTCTCTTCGTATTTATGCTAAATATGCTGAAATTAATGAGTAGGAATGAAGTAGTCATAACTACATTTTAACTCTTTTTCGATGTTTTCTGGCGACCGTTCTTTCAAGTAGTCTCCATTGCTGAGTTGCTACTTTTCTGAAAGTAATTATTTTTACTCAATATTTCGTTTCATGCGCTAAAATGAATGTGTTTTAAGTTGCCAGGGATATTAAATTAATGCAGTTATTGAAAAATGACAAATAAACTACAAAATATTTGCACAGATTTGATCTAGAAATCTTGCACCATAAATTATTTTAATGTATAGTTTTTTCGACAATGTTTAAATATAAGGAACTGCTAATTATGAGAAAATTGATTTTCAGATGATACTTTCCTATACTAGCTCTGTTTTCCTTTGGGTTGAACAATTTTAGCTCATATTACTGTGCATTTAATGTACAAAATTTTCCTCCAAAAAATGCCGTTGCTACTGAAACGTACGTCCTACATTAGCTTTTTAAATCAAACGTGCCGTTGTGAGTAGGTTTAAATGTAAAAACAATATATATCAAATACGTTTGTTTATTTGTGATAAAATAATATCCTGTTTACATCCAAAATATTTTTATTATAAATTATAATTGCTTTTGCTATAATTGATCAAAGCAAATGAAATTATTACAACCCCCTCTTCTAATCAAATAACATGCAATCAATTTTTTCTCATAACTATTGATGAAGAATGAATACGGAAATTTACTATTATATTGCACACAATGTATTGCTACCGGTGAAATCTCAGGGCGTAATAAATAGTAGCAATTTTCCAGAGCATGAGACTGGGTTAAATAATAATGAAAAGTAAATATTGTTTATAAAAGATTATTGGTATAAAATAAAATAAAATAAATGATTGCAAAGTACCACAGGATGGGAAAGAAGGATAAATAAAACAACGGTTTATTATTTATTTATTTCCCACGCTGCGACTATCGGAGTCGGTTCGGCCAGGGAGGCGCCGGAGAGATGTCGGAGTGAGCGCCACTGGGTTATCAGCTGTTGCCTTCACTAGCCCGACGCTGTCGCCCGGTAATTTAACCACAGCCCAGAATGGCTATTTACCAGTCGGGGAAACAAGGGATTGGTACTTGCGGAATTTTTAATATGTTGTTAAATAGTTAAATTTAGATGAAAATGTTATTTAAATGACAAGAAAAACAAACTAGTGCGCCAAGGTCGATTAAATTAAAGTAAATTAAATAAAACGCAAAGAGAATATATTAACTGTTATATATTGACACTTAATTCGGTGAAGCCTTACAAAGTTACAATGTATAAATATATGACCTGAACTGGTGGGAGTGCCGGGTTATTATTCAAAAATTGTAAAATTATAAAGAAACAATAACATCAAATCTACGTACTCGATCGAGCATGCAAATGACTACGACCTACCATTGGTTTTAAGGTAAAAAAAAAATAAAGAAAGCAACAATTAAATAACTAAATTTTGACAATAATCGCAAAGACTAGATTATTAAAAAAAAAAAAAATTAAGTAAATGAATTAAGATAGCAAAGACCGAAATATGAATAACAAAAAAATTACGTTAAATTATTGATATATCAATGGTAGTTTGTTACTACAAATACACAAGCAAATAACTCTTAAAATTAACTTACATGTAACACAAAACACTGCAGGGGCGGTTGATTGTCACCACCAGGGGAGGGTAGAAATAGAAGAAATAGAAGCGTAGACAGATGTCGAAAGAAAGTCCGGGTCCAGGGACGACGTAGAGCGGCGTGGCTTTGCAAAATCCGCGTCGGCGGGCTCCAAAAAGAAGGCTCGTAGTCAAAACACAGGGACTCAAACGGCTTCCAAGGAGTAGATTCTTTACGACCAGAGATCCCCCCACAGGGGTTACCAAACGGGTAAATTAGGTCGAAAAGGATTGCAGCAGGGCGACGCCTATTAGACTTTTACGTCTGCACTCTTAGCGGGCTCGAGTGTAAGTCAGATCGGAAGGGTAGAGGAATCTAGTTCCCGCGCTATGCCATTAAGTGGCCAATAGGATTCGAGTATTAAAGATAACAACATGCAGGTGTGCGAGATTCTGCGAATTCTAAACGTTTCAGGTACAGTGCGTACAAAAAAAGGTGCAACAATTAACAACAAATGAATAAATCGGAGCAATTATGAACGGAGTTTAATGAAATTTACGATCTCAATGCATCTAAATATATGTTAAAATTGACAATTTAAGAATTTAGAAAAAGGTCACAAATAAAGCGGTCATTACAAAAAACAATTTCAGGTTAAACGTGACGTTATACAAAATACGTAAATAGCGACGGTAACTAGGAAAGATCAAGGAACTTGGATAAATTCAGAAAAGATAGGGTACAGTTGGAGAAATAAGAAAAGGTGTTTTCAACACGTAACAGTATTCTAACAGATCTTGAAGAATTATATGTCGAGAAGTACGACCACTATTATATGCCAGCTTATGTACATACATGGAGAAACTATTATACAATAGTTTACTTTAAAAAAAATAATAAACTAGAGAAAAGATAAGACAAGAAAGCCCGCATACATGACTTTGGCGTCCTGAAAGCAGTATAAAGTTTCAGTGATAGCGCCACTACAATTATTGCTGTGATTTTTTTTAAGATTATTAAAGATCACTGTTAGTATTAAACATTATTCCTGGGGTAATTCTAAGGCGTCTTTAATTTACTTTGTTGTAATTTGGCTTATTTCTTGTTATTTTGTTATTACCATTCCAATTCTACCTAAGATGTACTTATATATGTTTAACCCAGCAGTTTCTAAATAGCCACCAATTTGAGTCGAGATTGTATTTTATTCTCCTACACACATTCTTTATGATTGGTGTGAATTAAAGAAACCTGAAACATTTGGTGCTAAAATGTGGTTGCGCTAGCAGGCATTTTCCTAGAGACACAAAATCTAATACATCTACAGAAGGAGACTTTTCTTGCATTATCTCTTCACTGGTTCAACTATAAAAAGAGGTGCAAGAAGCTAGAATGCGTCAAATGGTTGCAAATCCGAAATTTTTAAAATTGACGCATTTTGTTAAAACCAAAAATGTATAACCAAACACTTCCGTGAAAAAACCCTGTGTAATATAAATAAAACAACACCTGATAATAATAATAGAATTTGTTTACCACTCAATTAATTATGTGTTATTTTCTAGGTACCCGCCTACTGTGCATAGCGTTCCAACATCATTCTTCCCAAATTCGCAACAATTCACTAACGCCCTATCAAAAACTGGAATGTACAGAAATTACTCATTAAACACTGGTTTAGATACCTCTCCTGTTTAACAAATTTATACAGATGCTGCCCTCTGTGAGCAAATAGCCACACTAAAGGAAACGGCGCTAGAGGAAACGCGTAGATTGTGTAGTAATCTGTTATGATTATTAAAATAAAATCATTTACACGCAATGCTTTCTTCAAATTTCTTTTTCTGTGTAATCTGATAGTTATAACAGCACTAGTACTAACACAAACTAAATCTTGAATACTTTTAACGTTAATTGCGACATCTCATAGTAAGTTACAGCGTTTATGGACGTGTAGTACAGATTACTTCCACCAGGCATAATTATATATACAATGCAACTTGGCCTCGCTAGGTAAGTGGAACAAAAATAACTTATTTGGAGTACAGACGCAGCGATCAACGAGTCTTTCGCAAAATAATATCATGAGTCAGATAATTTACATATTGTAGCTTATCGAATAATGATTTAAAAGTTGTCAAATAGATAACGGATAATTATAATTGCATAGGTGCCATAATATTCATATCTTGGACAACTAGAGTACAATATTATTTTTAATATGAGTGATATTAATTTAGATGACTTGTTAAAAGAAATCGGTCATTTCGGAAAGTATCAGAAAAGGAATTACTTTCTAATATGCTTCCTAATAATATTTTCCGTTTTCCCTATGAGTTATATTTTTACGACTAGGGATTTGAATTACAGGTAAATGTTTTTCGTCGCCTTGTTACGATTCTAGGGAAGTGTTTTCAGATGTCGAATTGAAGAATGCGACGAAGCTAGCGCCCAGTTTCGTACTAACTGGATTAAGTTCGCAATACCGCATAAAAATAACGTACCCGCTCGTTGCGAAAGGTATGTTGTAAACAGTAGCAGTATCGGAAATGGAACTTGCGAGAAGGAATTCTTCGACACTACATATACCGTCCATTGTAACGAATTTATATATGAAACTGATGATGTAACTATTGGTAGAGAGGTAAGTATACATTTTGAATATCTTATGTCGAAAGTTTTATACTAATTATAGCGAAGTCTTTTGGAATTGGAAGAATTTTTTAACAATCCGAATTCAAGTTAACAACTTCTAACTTTCTATTAGAATTTCAGAGTAGCCAGTGATTCTTAAAATCAAACCAAAGCACCAAAATTTAATTTAACAATTTCATTTAAGGTTTTTTTTCCATTTTAATTTTGGCGCCATGTTGCTAATAACGTATATTTTTCTACTGTACTCTACTATACAGATATCAAAACAAATCTAGTTTAATTTTAGTGATAATAATAACTACAACAATTTGGATTTAACACATGTACCACCAATCTGCTTTTAAAGTATTACACGTAAGACTTATTGTACTTGTTAAATAGGTACATACACATGTATAGCGTATATTATAGTGACGCCCATAAATGATGTAAAATATGTAAAAGAAATATACAGCTTTAGGTGATTAAATCTGGCAATTAAATGGTACTTTAGATAAAACAATTTAACGATTTTGATCATTAAAATGTAATAAATATGATAGTATTGCGTGCCTTATACTCACGGCCCATTCACTGCTTCTACTTATAATAGGTTTGTTCGAACATGTAGTTCGCAAACGGTTCAAGATCATGTGAACCAATCAGACAACACATTCCAGTCCCGGAGAACTCCAATTTGTTCTCTGATTGGTTCACGTGATCACGAGCCGTTCACGAACTGCATGTTCGAACAGCCCTAATATAATTCAAGCGCTGATTCATTAACTCAGCTCAAATATTAATTCGTTTAGAATTCCACGGAAGGCAAAGCTTTACATTACCAATTGTTATCTATGGTCATTGGATACACAATTGTATTTCATTACAAGTCGAGGCTAAATACCTGCATATCGTATTGTACAATTGCCGTCACTCATAATGTCCGGTTGTTGACGTATATCTAGGGGCACGGTCACAGTCTACCATTCACAGCTTATCGGGTAGGCGCGGCAAGCAGAGGTCTTATGCAGATGGCCTCGGATACTCGGAAATGATTTTAAAGTCTTTTTAAGGATTAAAAACCGTTTGAGATTATATCTAAAGGGACATACTAGGAATTAAACAAACTTTTCAGTTATTGCGTTTTATATTTAATTTTAAAGTTGTGGTTTTGTTTCTTTTTACCAATTCATTTGATAATCATTTGTAGTTTTTAACAGAAAATATTAAGTACTTAATTAATTAAATATTTAATATGTTCATTACACTCGGTGTTATCAAATAGGCTAGTTATTATTTTCTCTTAATACTTCGTATTTCTCGGCATTTTTTTAAAATACCGTATACTATTTTCATAACATGCTTTACCATATGATAGTAATAGATCAATAAAACTGTCATAGTTTGCAGAAGAGAAATACTACGGTTAGGCTATTTTTACATATTTAGGTATATTTTCCATAGTTTATGGTTATAGAAATAAACACGTATTTTTTGTTTGTCTTTCTACTAATTTAATATTCTAGGAAAATAAACAAAAACACCGGTGATCACGGATCACACAATCGTACCGAAAGATAATACTTTTTACGGCATGCGACAAAGATACCATAACCTTTTCGGCTTGGGCAGAGATTTCCGTTCGGAGAATTTGTCTTTTGTCGTTACCGCCTAAGAAATAATCGTAGAAATATTTTTTTAGAATCTGCATGCGCAATCGTAGGTAGAGGTTTTAATTCAATTGTTTATGAAGTTTTGTTCCAATCAACTATTCGTAGTTTCCCTCATCGCATTTCATTCGTTTTTACAAGATATATGCAATCAACAAGAGCGGAGCTATCTATCTATCAATAATAAAGATAGTATTTTATTGTGCCTAGTCGAGTTTAAAATTTTATGCTTATTGAAAAATATTTCCATTATTAAGAATTATTTATTATTTTCTATTGAAATCAGTGACACTATCCCCCTGTGTGTGTAAATTAATGTGCATCGGAATTTTAAAAATCGGTTGGGTTACTATTCTTATCGAAAGGTTTATTTGAACATTTAATCAATAATTAATTAATTATGTATATCAAAATTCATTGTTGCTTAAGATTTTTTGAGCCATTTTTATTTTATTGTAGTGGAATTTAAAATTTTAGGAATTTTATCCTAGTTAAGTTTAAGATTTTATACAAATTAAATGTTAAGTTTTAGAATTTCTGATTATTTGTACTTGATTTTTGTAAGAACGTAAGAAAAGTATTACGTTCTTTATAAAGCTATGATTAAATACCTGACTGAAATTTGCCAATGCAATGCTGCAAAAATAATATTAATTATATTTCTACAAATTATATTTTTGAAAATGTGATTGATTCATAAATTCTCTTCGTTCAACTATTATAGTTTCCCTTACATTTGTAGTTATTGGTACGGTAAAAACAGTATATGGTGTTTAAAAAATATCCAGAAACACGAAATAGACTAAGTAACAACTAATGTTAATATTAAAAATTCATTAGGTGCTTAACATTCTTTATTTATAAACTACATTTTTAATAGATAAATTTACAGAAAAAAAAAACAAATCCGCAACTTTCAAATTGAATATCCTATTCAATAAATGAAAAGTTTGTTTTATTCCTATTTCTCCTTTAGATATAATCTCAAACGATGTTTAATGCTTAAAGAAACATTCGAATCATTTGCGAGTACCTGAGGCCACCTGCATCTCTGCTACACCTACTTGCCGCGCCTACTCAAGCTGGGAACGATAGACGGTAACCATGCCCCTGAAATACGTCACTGATCGGACAATATGAGTGACGGCGCTGGTATTTATAAAAAAAAGAAAAATTAAACGTATATATGAGCCAACGATAGACAGTCTACAATAACTTAAATGTTTAGCTGCATAACATTTTTGTAGCGATGCTATAACGGCATTCGTATATACATATGTATACGTATGTGTGCGTTAATTAAAATCTCTTGACACGTTTCGTTTGCCTAGTGGCGTTTGCATTGCGTGTTGATAACAAATTATTTATCTCATTCTGTAGATTACGAACCTGATACTTTTATCGGCGTCTCGTAAATATATTTGTTAATATGCATGCAACAATAAAGTAAGCAACCTGCTCAGTGAAATAAAAGGAAATGTTTCAACAACACGTAGTCAAGATAAATATGCACTTCCGAACATATATTTATAAATAGTTGCTTATTACGTTCTGGAAATAATTATTACTGAATATTTCAAGTCCCTCAACTTCTTTAAAAAAAAAAAAAAACTGTTTTGGGGTGTCAATTTAGGATCCAGAATATGCTTAAACAACGTGCTGGAGATGCTTTGGCACCAAGAACAGCTGTCTACATTGTGGGATTGTTTTACTATGGCTACTAGAACCGTATTTATTTCTTTTTCAAATGGCCAGGCAAGAATTTCTAGTTCCTCTTCGTGTATGAAGTTCTGACAGATGATTATCAGCGACTTTTACGTGCCGACAGTTGTTTTGTTAAGATTTCAGCTTTGTTAAAAGTGTTTTCGAAGAATTGTTCATTCCAATAATTGTAACTTTCGAAGAATTTACCGGGACCCCATGGTCATAGCCATTTTTGTATGGCTTTCTATGACCGGAGTTATGGTCATAGTCACTTTGATGTGGATTCATATGTCCGGGATTTTATCTAAAAGAACATACTTTAAAATTGAAATCTTATTATAGTAAAATGAAGTACTTTGTGTTATTACAAACATATATGTTTAGAGTCGTCAATCCGAGGTTATAAAATAATAAAATAAGTCATAGTATTTAGAATAATACTTTAAAGCGTAAGTAAGGAAGGTTATTACAATATCACATAAAGCATTTTACTATAATAAGATTTGAATTTTTTAAAGTGCTTTCTTTAAAGTATTGCTTTAAATACATGATGGTTTGTTTCATTACTTTATAACTTCGAATTGACGTTTATAACTCAGATGGCATGTTGTGTAAGATAATTTATTAAACTATATCTTAGTTTAAGTCACAGTATACAGGAATGTAATAATATGTATAGTGTTATTGATTAAATTTAGCCTTACATGTTCAATAGGTATATCAAAGCTCTATATTCGGAATAACTTTTTTTGATAATCTATTAAATTAAATTAATCAAACGATGGAAACAACCATCGTTTGACGTAGTGTTTTGAGGGTATTAAATATTCTGCTTGAGAAAACATTTGTACATTCGTAATGAAAGGTATTCAAAGACTGACTAGATACAATACAGTTCTTGCTAGTTCTTTATTCAACAGGCGCTGTTAATAAGTGTTGCTTATGCAGGGTGTATCAGATACAGAGGTAAATATAATAATATGTAGCAGCTGTAATCATATACAATCAAAAAGTCTTAATGCACAGGGGGTGTATGTGTAAGCATTAACGAGAAAAAAAATATTCTATAAATGCCATGGGCTAGAGCCGCACCTGTGCCCAACCTAAATGCTGTCCCGAGTATACCCCCACATACCACTATCATTCAGCTATTACCGCTGTTAGTTTTGTGTGGATCGCCGCTTGGAGTGCAAGCCACTTGGAACATTTTATTTAAATTCTTCCCGTCTCGAAAAAGCGACCCTTTTTAGGACTATGATGATTTCATATAAAGAAAATCGAAGCTTGATGCATCGGCAAAAGCGCGGGAATGTATAGATTCATTTTCGCGCGATATCATAGTAAAAAGGCGTATTTGCAAATTTTCTACATTTATTTCTGTGTAATTCGATTTAATTCATTTTGCGTTATATGATTAAATAAATCCAAAAGAAATAACTCAGATTTATGTGGTACCGTTATAGAAAAATATTTACGTTTTTTGTAACTACTGAAGTCGCATATCCGGTGAAACTCGAACGTCTTATCAGGATATTAAAAATAATACTTTGTAGACTTACGTAGAATGCTCTTAACAAAAAAAGGAATGTTTATTTTATAAAAAGAAGAAATTTAAAATGCCCCAGTTTTGCTATTTTTACAAGGGCCTTTATTTATTCAGAATGACGTTAAATGAACTTACAGCATACCATTAAGAATAATACTAAATGAGTACAATGTATTTATACATAATACCACGTTTAGCGGGTGCTTAACATGACGTTTCCTTGCATCAGGCCCGGACTAAAGAATTTTTGGCTCTAACTTTAGTTTTTTTTTTATTTTTTAATGATGAAATCAGGTTTCAGCGGGTTTGTGCTTTATATGTCGTGTAGTTAACACCCAAGCAAAATTTACTTTTTTATTTGATACACCCTGTATATGCGAATCTTTTGTTCTTCATTTACAGTTCAACATAACCTGTGATAATAATCTGTGGATGCTAACGTTAGTAGGATCCATGAGTAATATTGGGGAACTATTTTCTTCACCTATATCTGGCTATGTTTCAGACAGGTACCATATTTATTTAGCAACCATATAAAGACAATATTGTAGCTATAAGAAAAATTAAAACTTTCAGGTACGGTAGAAAAACGCTTATGATGGTATCAGTATTATGGACAACTCTTGCTGGATTAACTAGATCTTTCGCGCCTTCGTATTTACCATTTGTCATCCTAGAATTCTTAGATACCTTGTTTGGTTCAGGATTTTACGGTGCAAGCTTTGTATTGGGTATTGTTAAAAATGTATTAGTTGTAACCTATTTTAATAATCTTTCAAGAACACTTCTAGCAATGGAATTAGTTACACCAGATCAGAGGGGTACTAGGGAATACGATTTTAGCTTGTGCATTCGCCGCTGGGGAGATAATTTTAGGTTTGGCTGCCTGGATTTCACCATCGTGGAGGATAATGTTAAGAATACTGTATGGTCCTGGCATATTTTTTGTATCCTATTACTGGTTGACACATGAATCAGTACGGTGGCTCCTATCGAAAGGTTCTTATCAAAAGGCGAAACAAATACTGAAAAAAGTGGCGAAAGTAAATGGCGCGCAGATATCAGAAGAAACTATAATAAAATTGAATCGAGTAAAGGAGAAGGACTCTGAAGAAGAATCCGTGTGGCACATATTTCGATCTCCGAAGTTACTATTGCGTTTGTTAAATTGCTCTTATTCCTGGATTTGCTGCACGTTCGTGTATTACGGTTTAAGTCTGCACTCCGTTTCAATTTCTGGAAATCTGTATGTGAACTATATTACGGTGGCGGCAATAGAAATACCGTCATTCTTTCTTTGTAATTACACCTTAAGCAGACTAGGAAGACGCCTCACTTTAGCATCTTCGTATATCTTAAGTGGAGTTGCATGTTTGTCGTTTATTTTTGTACCAGCAGGTTCGTGTGTACCTATAGAAAATTCAACACACTGTAAAATTTAATTAATTAAACTTTCAGATAACATCTATCTGAGACTGCTGCTCTTTCTGTTAGGGAAATTCTTCGTTACAATTTCTTACACGGTTCTCTACATGTACACAACGGAGATGTTTCCTACAAATCTGCGACACTCGCTGTTAGCTACGTGCTCGATGTTTGGGCGGTTTGGCTCAATGGTGGCGCCACAGGTACCACTTCTGGTAAAATACTTTATAATTTAATTTCCTTTTCTAATAGTGTGGTATTTTAGGTAAGGGTTTGGGATTGTTTGCCGTTACTTCTTTTTAGTATTATGGCATGTAGTACTGGCGTCTTATGTTTTTTCTTCCCGGAAACGAATAAAGTAAAATTACCAGACACTATAGAAGAAGCTCTCGCCTTAGGGAAGGAAAGCACTTAAAGTCATAATCATTATTTAAATGTGTTAGCCGATTTTTTCTTTGTACTTATATGCCTACCTGTGATTACATACCTATAGCATCGTTTTTGTGTAATATTTATACTTCAAATAAATCGAAAACCAGTAACAAAGCTGTTTCATTATAACTCAAAGTTAGAGGATGATAATTTCAAGTAAAAGTTATATCGCTATTATTACGACTAACAGCAAATATTTCTCATCAGTTTTTCTCACTAAAATTTGCAATATATGCTATCAATTAATTAATCTTCACTTTATGTTTGCCACTGCACCGAATAATTATCGTCGTTGCATTCATAGTCCTGCTACAGGCAAATGCATATTTCCTGACAGAACTAATTTGGAGGATTACCACCTAATAACCAAGCATCAAAATCATTAAGTGCAGTATGTCCCAAGTATCGAATTTCCTTGAAACTTAAGGTGTACATGAATCAATTTATGGGAAGACAATGCGCGAGTTACAAAGAGATGTTCAGTACTTATTATTAGTTGGTAATGCATGTAATCAAACTTTAAATTAACCACATCTATTAATACATGTGCAAGGCATTATGATGCCTTTTATACCTGTGCTTCATTTTATTATTTGCTCTTACTGGTTAAAATCCATATTTCAAAGTAACAGTTAATATGTATTTATGAAAAGCATAATCTTAAATACTTCTTGTATTTTGTTTAACAAGTCGTGCTCATAAAAGTTAAGAAATAAGAAACCGCATGTCTGTTAGAAAAGAAACTTTTCCAAAAGCCAAAATTCTAAAATTTTAATGTGCTTTAAGTAAGTAACGAAGCTATTTAATCGTCAAAAATATCTCGTTTACTATTTGATTATGAAAAGATTGCATTTTTAATATTAGTTCCAGGCACATAGCACCTATGTACTTATGCATCATGTGAACGAACAACGCAGGGTTCAAAAATTCTAGTATACAATTTGGTTTCATATGTCTCTCACATTGTGAATTTTATTAACCACTTGCTTTCTTGCTGTTTTATCCTTAACGATACCATAAATTATATACATTATAGTAATCTGCGATAACGCACTAACTGCAATTAATTCTTATTTTTATTGTTATTTTTACTTGGTATGTATGTATGTTTTCCCGTATTTGGGCTTATCACCTGTTGGAAAAAAAAAATACTATTGCTATAATATATACAAGGCGGGTATTTTTAGCCGATAAGGTATAATTATAATTAGGAATGCGCCAATCATAATATTTAAGTTATGTTTAATGTAATACATTACCTACAACATCGAAACAATAGAAGACTACTATGAAAAAAGCTGCATAATTTGAATGAAAGAGTTCCTGGGCTTTAAGCTTCACACGAAAGTTGCTCAAAAAGTTCCATAGCGCTCAAAGTAACTCATGAGATTTAACCTCTACGCGAAAGTTGTTCAAAAAGCTCTTGAGTGCTCAAAAAGCTCCAGGGGAATGGGCTACACACAAAAGTTGCTCAAAAAAGCGCCTGAGCTTAAAGCGCCGCACGAAAGTTGTTCAACTATTAATTGTTTGTCTATAATTGCAAGAATCTAATGATATTTTTTATAATCTGTATGCTTAGGTTAAGGAAATTTATAAACCGATTCGGTATCTCTCTTTCAATTAAACCAGCCAGGAAGAGGGTGTCCGCAAGGAAGGAGGGAACACATTTTGCCCACCCCCCTCCCCCCTTTGGTCACTTCTGGTGAACGAACTGCTGGATATCATCGAAGCGCTTGGAGCCGAGCTGCAGGTCGATGCGGACGATATCGTAATACTATTACGAGGGTCGGAAGAGAGAGAAATTTCTTCAGCAGGTGTAGCGGGGAAAACTTATGCATTAACCCAAATAAGACTATGGTGATACCGCCGCCAGGAAGAAGAGAGTGGAACTTTTTACACAATCCGCTATTCAAGGTGTAAAGCTTGCATTTGCAATAAATGTAAAATAGGCGTCTTATTTGATAAGACACTATCCTGGAACCGTATTTGGAAAAGATGGCTAACAACGCGAGGCTATTCTTGTAGACATGCCGAAGAATATGTGGGAATTCTGGGGATTATCTCCAAAGCCAGTGCATTGGCTCTATGTGATGGTAGTACATCCAACCATAAACTATAGAGCAATAGTTTGGTAGCGAAATGCGCAACAAGCCAGAGCCACATTAAAACTTACGTCCATGCAAGCGATCGCAAGCGCAGCAATCATGGGAGCAATGTTTTCTTCCCTGTCATTGGCACTAGAAGCTCTTCTGGACCTACCACCCTTACACATTGTTATGGAAAAGGTAGCCAGAGTAACTGCATTTCGCCTATAGCAAATAGCGAATCAATAGCCACATACTCGTACCAGAGTGACCAACAAACTGCTGAAATCGGTTATTTCCGATGCATGCTTGACCTCTATACGACCAAAGATCCAGGCATACCTCATTACCTCTTTTTCCAAACAGAGAGGAATGAAGATGCAACGAAAGAGCATTGACGCAGGCAGGCACCTGCGGACGGTTTGAAAACTGAGCAGGGTATGAACGTTGAAATATTTTATCGCAGCCCCGATGTCAGGAGGTATTACAACATTGGACAACACACAATAATCTTTCAGGCTGAAATCTATGCCATTGAGATGTGTGCGAGGGAGATTTTGGTTAAAAAGTACACAAATCGATAAAGATTTTTAGCGACAGTCAGGCGGTGTTGAAAGCACTAGAGGTGCATAAATGCAACTCGAAACTGATCTGGAGCTATGAACATTAGCATAGCACCTACGGTAGCTAAACAAAAAAAATTAAATTCTATGCAAATCAGATAGTGCTCCAATACTGGAACAACTATCTTGGTTTGGTGCATGCGAAGGAGTGTATTTCAGTCAAGTCATGCCAGAACCAAGAACTGTTGGAATTTGACTGCAAAAATGTTAAGGTGATTGTTTTTACAGGTCGCTGTAAACTCAGAGAATACTTACACAGAATTGGACTCTCTGATGAGACTGAATGCCGACTGTGTTCAGAAGATGAGGAGACAGTTGACCATATTTAATGCCACTGCCTGCTGCTACAAGAATCAGGTATCTAACCTTCGGAAAAGGCGGCCCTTCCCTAGGTGACATGAAAACAATTTCATTCAGTAAGATACTGAGCTACCTTAAGGGCCTAAACTTGTTGAATGCATTCTAAGACAACATCCGCTCTACAATAGACCCTAGTGCCCGCAGTGGACGAGACGATTAGTTGATTCATGCGGATGCTATTTCTTATTAAATTAAACTAACTATCTAACTTTCAATTAAATTATGCTAAGACTTGTTGGGCATACGAATAGTATTTTTAAAATAAAATTATTTCATGAATAGATCACCTAACTTGTATGACAACGGTAAAACTATAGATAAACCTGATCCAAATGTATTGAGCATATCTTCCACTTCTTGTGATTTGTCAATTAGAAATTGATGTACTTTGCTTCATAGTTTGGTCTCTAAAAACGTTATCAGAGTTTCATACCAGTTAAAGTTTATTTTTTATTATTATATTTATTTAATTCTTTTAAATGTCTAGCTAGGGAAAGAAAATATGCTTGCTCTTCAAGGTTTGTTATTAAATCACTTAAAAAATGAACAGTTAAACATTTAAACAAGTGATATTTTATGACAAAATTCGCAAGAAACAAAATAGCAAAAAAAAAGAATCAGAAAATTATGAACCGTCCATAACCGTCGAAACTTACCTACCGCATTATGACAGGCTTCTTAATGACGGATGGCGTAGAATAACCTGGTAATAGAATACACAAACATGTATAGTGAACCCAAAATGAGAAGTAGGTATGTTGTCATATCCGTTTTGAGCGCTGGAATCGTCGGAAGAGTCTATTATACTAGCTTTAGGGATGTTCCTGTCACTTTGACAGGAGTCTTTACTGTAATTTCTATCGCAAAAAAAATCATTCCCACCATTAATGACTGTAGTTCCTCTATTCTACGTCGACATTACGATGACGACATATGTACTTCTCATTTTGGGTAAACTCCACAGTGGAAGGCAGTTGACAGCTTACGATAACGTATATTTTTACGTTCCTTTATTGGATCTCAGGAATATGGATTATTCAATTCATTTCCTTGCTTATATTTTGCTTACTATTTGCATATTTTATGAAGTATTTTTGTCCTATTACAGAATAGCGTCTATAACAATTAATTCTATTTTATTACGTATCTATAGAATATGTAACCTCACAAAAAAAGAAGCAATAAAAGTATACAGATTTTTCTTTAAAGCGCTCTTGCATATCTCATGCAATCAAAAATATGAGATGAGATGCTATTGGTCGTTATACTGACCCATATATTTCTCTTCATTGCTTTTTTTTTTGCGGAAAATGCAAGGCATTGCAGTCTCGAGCTTAACTTTGTAAGTTAAATAACAACTTCAGTTGCGGGCATACCAACTTTATAGGACTTGTTGAATTACTTAAACAGTTTATGCGAGAAACGGAATGCATACTATATCCCTGGAGTTGTACACGTTAGGTAGTTTATATTCTATGTCCATCCGGGAGTTCCAATACTTGTTGGGAAGCTTAATAAATAAATAACCCTTAAAAATACATTATTTACAATACTGTAAATATTTAAGGTAAGAAAAAGGATATAGCTTCACTTTATGTTGCAATATCCTTTATTAGAAACAATTAAATGTAATTACTCAGAACTTATAGAACTCATCTGATCCTAGCTCAATATTTTCTTCGCTTAATGTGAACTTTTATTCATACACTTACCTTGTACATCAATTTACAACATAAACATACTCAATCAGGTCAAAATCACACGGTAGAAGGATGAAATTACCAAACTACGTGTGTACTTGAATAGGTACGATGAATTGTAATAGTTACCTACATAAACTAGACAGGTGGCTTCGATAGTGCAATCAATTGAAGGATCAAAGCTTTAACTGGTACTAAAGCGGACATATCCCAACACGGTAGTTGCACACATAGTTATATATGAATGCACCTTAGAAATCATTTCCACAATTATATTTGGAATCCAACACACTCATATTACGCTTAGTTGCACTAATTTCGTTTATTACTAGATATAATTATCTGTGAATTACCTTACTCTCGCATAAATTGAAGTAAAGTGATAAAAAAATATGTGGAAGAAGCAAGTGATGTTATGACTGAGTTACAGAAAAGGACGATATTCTGTAAGATACATTCTGAAATTCAATTCGTAATTAGCAGATAAATTACACTTTGTTTGTAATCAGAGAGCTGAAGATGAAAACCAGGTTAAAACCAAAATTAAGATTTCATAGGAGAGTGATATGTCATTAGTTAAGCTTTGTTTCTATATTTATGATTATACGAGTTTTGTACCTGGGGAAATAAAAACATTTTTATCATTATGTGGTGCTGAAAAATGGCAAAAACCTAATTTTACTCAAAATAATTTTATCACCTTTCATCCTCAGATCTCCAATTATATATAGAACAATGTTAATGGTTGAAGATAATTTAATGCAGCCAAGGATCAATTCTTGGCTGCTTTCCCCATTAAAGTATCTTCAACCATCAACCTTGTTCTAACGTTGTACAGCCAGTACTACCACCTAATCTACTTATATGTAGAGTTATGTTAGGTAAGTAACAATTGATATCAGAATGTTGATTTTTTTTGTGGACTGAATACGAAATTATGTAATTTTTTGAAATTTGTTCATTATGCTATACTGTAAATGTTAATAATGTTATCCATTTAATGGAATTAGTAAAAATAATGCAATATACAATAAGATAAATAACACTACGTTGCTAAATATACATATGTGCTTCATTCATACTTTGAAACCCATAATCAGTTGTAAGCGGCTACCGGCGAGAAGTCTGAAGGGTGTTAACTACTAGTAAATGAGTCTAATAAAATAAATTATGTTACTTACTGGTGAATACTTACTTTCCTTTTTTCCATATTTAAAGTTGCTTTGTTTTTTTTTAATCTACGATCCCTAAAATAATTTTGAGAGTCAAACAGCTCTTTCTTATGTTGTATATTATATTGTGAATAAAAAAATTAAAACTACTAGGTTGGTCTTCACTCACAATCTCAGATTTATTTAATATTAGTAAATTATAGCGACTAGTTTCGGGAATAGACTCCCATCCTTGGCCTATCAACCTAATAGTTTTAATTTTGTTATACCATGATCTCACACGAGGCCAAACTGGAAAAAAACTATATTGTGAATGTTTATTCATTTTACGTTCTGATGGTAATTAGGCAGAAAATTTACGTTTGGTAATCAATAGCACTTTATTTATGAAATACGAAATAATTACATTTTTCTAAATCCTGTGCTCCACCTAAACGGAAAAATTTCGTTTATGCAAAATAAATTTTAAATGGTGAGAAATAGAAAAAAGTTTCAATGGCGGACATGCACCATTTATGCAGCTTTTTCGAACAACATCGAGTACTGTATGTAGACCTGTTTTAAAAATATCCAGGATGTACACAAAATTATGTTTTTTTTTTCGTATTTATTTATTCTAATGAGATTCTGTATATATATATTTGTGGTTGCATTTTATGTTGAAAGCTAGTGTAAAATTATATCAGGCGTTAAAGGTCTATATGTGATAGTTTTCGAGCTATGTGCGTTTGGATGTAGAAATATATTACCCTCTGAAAAAGGACAAGTAGTACAAAATCTAAACTTACACTGATTGTTCTTGATGCTTTAGACATTACACACTGTATATACAAAGTAGCGACATATTACAACTTGAATGTTCATTCGTCACAAATAAAGTACTTTCATTATTGGGGATTCGTGCTTTTCGTAAGAATACAAAAGAAAACTAGTTGTATACTGGCAATAATATATGTAGGTTTATTGAGTTCATATCGTTTTGCAGATGTGTGGATAGTTATTTATATATAAGAACAATATACTTTAATATAATCAATGCACACTTGGTAGGTACAAATAATAACATAAGTAACTACATTCTGGAAATTTATTCTATGTAAGGCCCAAACAGCCGAATTTTATGGAATACTTTTATACATTCCTCAAGCTTACTCTTCCTCATGATAGTGAAACTCCCCAAAAAAGTGTTGGAAATACAATTATCGACTACAACGTGCACATCTTATGAAAGCAGGCTGTCCACATATTGGGCATGTGGGCAAAATTCCTTCATCTTTGAACGATAACGCATATGTCACTGGATGGATAAGTTTGTCTGGTCTGTATCCCATGTAACAGCTTTTGTAACAGAATATAGAAATAGGTTATGATATCTTGGAGAGGATAGTAGGTTATGAACCAAAGATTGGGATTTTATAATCATATTGCGGTGATGTAAATTAAGGTCAATATTGACAAGCAAAACTTCATCGGAAAGCCGACGAATTTCTTCCACATACGTTGAGCGGTTGCGCTGGTCCAGTCGTTTTCTTTGGAATTGTTAGGAGAGTTATTGGCTTGTGCCGACAAGGTGGCACCGAGGTTTGCAAAATTGCAGGACAGTGCCCACCCCAAGGATCTAGTAGTAAAGTTCTTAATGTTCCAGTAGGAATTCGGTGTACGTATACATCGGTAAAACATTTTTTAAATAGTTATCTTGCCAGATGATAATGCTTCAGCTTTAACATTTGAAACCTGTTAGAAACAAAACATAGTGTGCACTATTAGGTTTTGATTACAATGATGATATAGTAATGTTACTATACTAACCTGGAATAAGTTGTCGTGAACTCTGGGACCAAATGTACCGCCTGCTTCCTTAAAGACTATCAGCAATGGTGATATCAGTTTTCCTGCAGCCAATATCGTAGAACTATGTGCGGTGGCTGATACGCAACAGCTTTACCTCCTACATAGCTTAAGATATGACCAGAATGTAATTCCAAATTAAATCCACTTTCATCTGTATTATATACATTTTCTGCCCCACATATTTTGATGTGCGGTTTTACAGATATGACAAAGTTTGTAGCTACCGTTTCTACGTCTTCTTCCTCTTGTCCATATGTTTGGCCGTCAAATTTAGGTATTTTTCTAGAAGTGATTTTATTGTTTCTTTTAAATTGTAAAATCCAGGTTTTAGATGCTCTAACATTTTCTAGCTTAATGATTGCGTTTGCTTCTAGCGCCTACTGCCGCAAGTCTATATCGTGTTCTATGGCGTTTTGATCCATAACTGCTGGAATTTTGCGTAATACGTCACTCAAATATAACATGCCTTGCTGTATCTATAAAGAATCATAGGGAAATTATCTAGTTAGAGTAGGAACATTTCAATTGTTATGAAACCTATATAGTACTTAGAATAGGTAGCCTCGTGCAGTACCTTTTTTTTAGGTGGAGCACGGGGTTGGAATGATTTGTAATAATTTAGTTTTCATAAATAAAGTATATCTACCGCATCACATTCGAAATGCGAATCATTAACCCTCCGAATTTGACATAAATATAATTTAAAATTACGGTGACCCATTATTAACTCCCAATTTCCTAAAACGTGTAACGTTACCGATAGATTTCCTAACCCACCTCTCACTTATAGTAGGAAATTTATTCTAATAATATACACATGAACGCTGCAAGTGTAAGACACTTGATTTTCTGACTGTATTTTACGTTTGTACGCTAGGCAAATTCACATTTGCCCCATTTTTCTTAGTAACTTCAACATGTAGCCATCAAAATAACTAATAATATTTCACAAGGCCGTTACACATATGTAACTCGCGCCTCAATATTGAAGTTACTAGAAAAAAATTACCGAAACTTTAATGCCAGGTCCCCACTACCATCCGAAACTGAGCAGAGCAGAGGTCTGAAAAAAATATATAATGAAAGGCATGGATGTGTTGATGGTGTGGCTGTGTGGTGCGAAGTGGACTGACTTTGAGCCTTTGTGTGGCCTCCGCTCAGTTTCTCCCATCGCAGCTCTGCTTATAATTAATTTATGGTTTTGAAATACCTTCTTCAAGTAAATGTACCGTCTCGAAATGATACCAGTTTACAGCGGTATCGCCCATATTGGTAAACGGCTTACTATTTATAATTTCTGATTAATGCAAATGCAAATTATTTTAATTACCAAAACATTAGATACACGAACAGTCATGTTGAGTTAGTGTGATTGATATAGGTCTTGTTTATGGTCACGTTATGTTACCAAAATCTAACCAGAAATAGAAATAATAGTTGTACCAAATACTCTATTACAATATCATTAAAGAGGCAAGTTGTGCCATCTAATAAGCATAAGTAGATAAAACCCATTTAGTTCTCACTATGGAGCTTGACAGTTCTAAACGCAGACTTAAGTAAAGTAAAACATTAATTTTAGTTTTAGTTTGTTTGGGTGGTTCTAATAAGAAATAAAATTTAGATTAGAACATCTTTTTAAAAGCTTAACGTTTCTAGTAAACTGAGTCACACTGACAACAAAGCGGAACGATAAAGCCATGGGTGTTGCATAATTGTCAAAAGTAAACAACATAGAACAAACAAAATTAAAAAAAGGTAAAACACGGAAACGCACCACTGGATATTTTATCAGTTGGACGTGGACTGAAAAATAAACGCCGCCGCTGAGTAGTAACGCAATTTATGGCCGAATTATACAATACAATGCGGTGAGTACAATGCACAAGATAATTTAAATTCAAGTCGTTGAATATAACAAGTGGTACGGCGAGCGTTGGTCAAAAGTCGTGTTAACAGGTATTAAAATGGCCGTAATTTCATGTGACCGTTTCTCTTCGTATATCTGCATCCTGATCCGCGTCATTAGTGACAAGATGTTCAGAACGCTGTGTAATGATGCACAGATTTCTTTTATTTAATAATATCTTTGTTTAAACAACAATGTGAAGTTTTTACCAGGCCAGTAAACACGATGAATCGTTGAATAAGTTCTCATTAGGAGCTAATTGCAGAATACCTCTATTGTTGTGGGAACTTTAAGGAATCTGTATATACATTCTTCTACTAATCTAACGGCTCGTGAATGATCTTTACAAAGTTGTAACCAATCCCTTAGGCCTTTACAGGACTAGATATAAAGGTGATTGAATTTCTGTTCGAAGTTTATTATATTATTATTCCTAATAAAATTATCTTCATACCTGCAGAAGAAAGTTTTTTTTTTAATAAAAGAAAGTGATACTTGCTTTGTTCCTACCTGTTTAATACTCAATACACTAAGCAAATTTCTCAGATGGATGTTGCAGACGCTTAGAATTAAGTACCTCGTCTTTTAGGCTGCCAACCCAATCGTAGTGAGGACAATGTTCAGTTCAACTGAGATTCGCATTTTCCCGATCTAAAATTGGGAAAATTTGACACTTTAAAAGATAAAAAAAATAGGTAGGCGTATAAATGATTGAGCTCTAGAAAGTTAAAAAATCGGCAAAGATTAAATGACGAAAAAGGCGTGTAAAAGATCTGAAAGATTGAAACAGAATTAGCAAAAGCGCTCAGATAATGTGTCTTAAATATTGCGCGTTAACTAAAACCTTAGTTATATAATTTGCGACAGATACAAAAAATTAAAATCAAGAATTATCGTCTCTTGAAAATGATTTTTACTGCTACAGTTTCACCGAGTCAATACGATACATTATGGAATAGAATGCGAATGAATACGTTATTATTATTTAAGCTTAACTGATCGCAGTTTACTTCGTAAAAAGCAACTTTCATAACAAAGATAATTTTTAAATAAAATAGTGTTCTATAACAGCGGAAGTAGTAAACTTGATTTTTATTGCTTCTTCTGAGGTAAAATCAATGTCGGTAATATAGAGTTCTAAATGACAGCTATAAAGTACAAATTGGTAACTTAGAGTCAACTTATGTTATAGGTGAAAATATGGAAATTAGAATCTTGTTTATACTTTGCTGGTTATATTTATGTATGTTACATGCAAAGCTGTGTAAACGAGATGACTAAACGATTACTGTATACGATCAGGGTTTGGCTCGTGGTAGTACAGTGTGAACACAATGCCTGGTTTAGCTATAAAATTATATAACTACCGGTATGTATCCAATAAACATGGTCCTGTTATGGGCAGTAATAAATAGATAATGAGCTATGAATATGTGGTCGATTTGGATGTAATTTCGGAAAGGACGTTAAACGGAGATATATTCCCAGTAGTCTGCAGAAATAAGTCTATTGTTAGTTTTATTTTACGACCTGAACGCTATTTTACAACAAAATAGAACACCACAAACAGTTATGACGGGATTTTCTCCTAGTTTTTAAAATAACTGTTTCGTTGGTTAAAATAAAGTTANTTGAAACAGAAGAGAAATGCCATCAAGTGGTATACGTAGGCTTTGAATGGTAGAGGGAACTGATAAATGGAATAGTAGGGCGTAGAAGCAAGTATTTCGAAAAGCTTGGCGAAAAATTGGTACACATTGATAATGTTCTAATAATTAAACAGCCATCAAAGCGCTGAGCTCATGTGTAATGACCTCTAAAATGGTCTGGGAAATATAAAGAAAAGTTAAGTAGTTTGCAAAAGCAACAACCCTTCTGTTGGACTCTTTAACATACAGGAATGAAAGGAATCGAAAGCAGATAATCGTGCGGAAAAGGAAACTGTAAAGCACCATTCTTAGGTGCTGAGTCCGTTACGGGATAAATTGTATGTACAATACTGAAAAGACTAATAAACGACATTAGAATAGATCCAACAAGTTAGGAGAATTTTACAAAGGATGAGGCAACTGAAACTGTTTCTGGGAATCTATAACCAGGAAAGTTTAGAGAGTGCATTAACCTGAGTTATATTAACAGGGATTCCTTCAAACCATTATAAAAGGAAGGAAAATTTGAGAAAGCTTCGATTTAGCAAAGGAATCTGACTGTAGATTTTAATGAAAAATCGGAACAAAACACCTCTAATGTGCGTGACCACTGTACAAACCAGAGGGGAGCATGAGAAATCGAAGAGGGAAACTAGCTAACCTGAGACCTTCTTATATTGTGCATTTCAAAAGAAATGAGATTGGGCGATTAGCACTGAAGCAGCAGGAATAGGGACATAATAAACAATCTTTTCGGTCGTAGCACATTATTGTTATCCTTACATACATACCTACAAGAGAGAAACGTCTTTGCCATACAATTATTTTCCCTGTAATTACGAAGAATTTAAAACAGGTTATATAATGTCCGAAGAATGACAAATTCAGAAGATTTTTCTATTTAAAAGTCCGCTCTACGATGACTTCTCGGCATCTTCGTGTCTGGTTTCTACTAACTTCTACAACTCAATAACTTTTAATCCAAATGAAATATCTGAATGATGGCATCACCTGGCAATTTCTATAAATCGTGTTCAGTAGGATACAAACATCAGCTCTTGCTGTGCATTAGTCGATAGTTCAAAACCTAGTATTTCTTTGGTAGATAATTGGCACGGAACTACAGTTAAGTAGGAGTCACATCTCATTTCAATAGTAAGAGTTCTAAGCGCTTTGGTGCTCCCTTTATCGGCAATTTTGGCTACAATAAATAATTGCTTGAAATTCTGTGTTATGATGTAATACATAGTAACAGCATTGAACAAAGTACAAAGGCGTTTTCTCAAGAGCCTTTGGTTGAAATGTTTTGATGAAAACCCCTAGGGGGGTTTCGCAGGGTAGCACGGCTAATACTTTTTCATGAAATATCTGTGTGCTAGGAGGCGGGAACATTGGTTTGGTGCTGGTTCACAACTGTTATATAATGCTACTGATGCCAATACCTACCAGGAAAATTTACTTTTTGCGTACCCTGCATATCTGCGCGAAATAATAACACCATTTTGTTTACCTAAAGTCGCACATAATTTGCTCTTTAAGACACCTTTACTTTTGCCATGTAAGTCTCTTTAATAAAATTTCGCTACGACCTTGATATTTTGAGTTCTTCAAAACGTGATTTACTGAGCGCTGTCTATTAGCAACCTATGGCGTTTTGGGCGGTAAGTTGTTCAGCTTTATAGGTATTGTATTGTTATTACTTATTTTCTTGTATAAATTCATATTTTCATTGTTTGGTTATTAATATGTCCTATTACTTGGTGCCTCTGTACTGTTGTGCATTTAAATTATGATTATTGTATTTACGAATTTAGCCACTTCACTATCAAAATGCTCTAATGTTAAATTCGGTTATTTTACGTTAAGCTATTTATATTTCTTAATTCAAAATGGCTAGTTTACTTGCACTATATTCTATAAATTATTATATACATAAGCATAAATGTTTAGAGGACACTCCAATACATATCTATACACATTAAATGGGTATCCACCGAAGCTAGCTTAACAGTATGGTGCAATACTGACATTGATATTGCCCAGATAATTACCAATTTTGACAACCGTGTAATTAACAAATACGTAATATTGCTATAGGACTGCGGCCACCCCGGGTTCCGGAAATTTAAATGTGTATTTTTTATTTATCCTAATCAGCCTGTCAAAACAATGTTGAGAGTTTCCGCTGTTCTAAGTTTTGTTAAGAATTTTTATTTAATTGTTTGCATTATTCTTTTTGCGCCAGTTGTGTATATTTAAAATCATTTTATTTGTACATTTTGCTTACTCCCGTATTGGTTAGTTAATTTGTAGGGGTTTTCTATAGAGTGGCGCTCTGTGTTGAACGCACGATTTGTATATTTCATATATATGCGGGAGCCTTTGAAAAGGGAGTCAGTTCGTTGAAAGTTGCCCGTAAAGTAGAGTTGTTGTTTTTTTTTTCTTATTGCCGCTGAGGTAAATTCATTTTAATTTTATGGTTTGCTCGGTTTATTTGATTGGTATCGCTTTCAAGGAACTCCTAATTAATTATTGCTGTATTGTTTAAATTGTGTCACATTTTTGGATGTTAGATCAGTATTATTGTAAAAACGTTCTAGAGGATTCCGCGAAAGTGTGTTAAATTATCCGTTTTCTTATTAATTGTTTTGTATTTTTGTTAACAACCTCGGGAAGGTGAAGTGAAGCTTTGAGCTAATTAAATTTTAAATTCAATGTAAATTGTATCTATTTCTCCACGTGTAAATTATAGTTTAGACATTTCATGACCGCGTGGATGATTTTTTTTATGAATTCCTTCTAGAACGATTCTTCCATTTTGTTTGCTAAAGGATTTGCATTGTCCTTTCTTAATTGTAGAGTCATATGCACCTTTCTTATTTGCCAAAATTCTTATATTCATGCAGTTTTTCAAAATTAATTTATGTCGCCCAACGTGCGAGGCACGATTTTATTGCATTTTTGTACAGAATCTTATATTCATGTTTCGTAATTTTGTTTTTTTTTATTTGTAAACTCTTGCAGTCACCATATAATTTATGGCGACCAACGTGCGAGGCACGATATTATTGCATTATTTTTAATTGTAAATTCTCATGCAGTTTTTGAGTATATATTTATGGCAATCCCAATGTGCGAAGCACGATTTTTTGTAATTGTAATTAGTAAGGTTAGGATCCCGTGTATGGAATTTGTGAGAATTTCTCGTTGCGTTGACAAGGCTGACCGGTTGCGTTTTACAAACTTTTTATGTACACCGCTGCGAGTATGAAGATGGACAGGACCACGAGGGATCAGGAAGTGGGACGTTCCTGGAGACCAGAGTTGGCGGAGCCAAGGAACTCATGGCAGGAAGGAGTCGGTTGTGCAGGACAAAAGGGAGGATCGACGAAAAGGAAATCTGTGGCAGGAACAAAGGCAAGGGATGGACGAAAAGAGATCCAGAGAGATGGAGAAGCAGGAACTAACAATAAGGAAAGTATTAAGAGTATGAATGATATGATGGCAATGATAAAAGGGTTATTGAATGATACAAAAAAAGAATTGATTGCTCAGAATAAAGAATTGCTACAGAAGCAAAATGATTGTGTAAAAAGATTAGAGGAAGTAGTATTTGGTAATAAACTCGGGGTTGACAGAATTGATAAAGAAAAGAAAGAGATTCAGACGGAAGGGGATAAAATCAATTGGGGTTCAGATACTTCTAATGAGGAGAAAGTTGATGAAAATGTTGTTGTTTTGAATAAAGAAAGGGAAGATAAAGTTGATGAAAATGTTGTTGTTTTGAATAAAGAAAGGGAAGATAAAGTTGATGAAAATGTTGTTGTTTTGAATAGAGAAAGGGAAAATAATATTAATAGTTTAGGTAGAGAAGAGGAAAATTTGATGATGATGGAAAATGTTGATGATGAAAATGATGATGTTGAGATAATGGAAAATGATGATGAAAAGGATGATGAAAAAATGAAATATTGTGATGATAGTTTTAAGTTTGAAATACAAGGTTGCGGAAAAGTTAGAGGTGATGATATACAAGGTAGCGAAAAAGTTGTTGGAGATGTTGGATCCGAAGAGGATGTCGAGGTTGAGGTTTTTGGTGAGTTAGAGGTAGAGAAAGAAGAAATCCAACAATTCCCAAGAGAATTCCCAGAAGTAATCAACAATTCCCAAGAAGAATTCCCAGAAGTAATCAACAATTCCCAAGAAGAATTCCCAGAAGTAATCAACAATTCCCAAAGAGAATCCGCAGAAGAAGTCTACAATTCCCATGAAAAATCCTAGAAGTTATCAATCCCAGAAAGAATCCCCAGATGTCGAAAATCAAGTGAAATCAATTCTGATGTGAAGAATGAAGTGGAATCAATTCCGATGTGAAGAATGAAGCTGAAGTCGAGGAAATTTTCAACCAGCATGTATCCTTACAAAATAAGTTGCCCATTATGTCGTTGATGCCGAACACTCTCTTCAGATCAAGTCAAACCTGTCAAATTAAAAAATCCCGTTCCTGAAGCCATGTTGGGAGGCACAATTTAAAAAGAATGTTTCTATTTTTCGAGTAATCCTTCTGGAGTTACAAGCGAGAGGTACATCCATGGAGTGAAGAAGTCTTCATGATGCAGACCCACCACTGCCACACCGACTGCCACATCGTCTGCCATACCTCGACTGCTATGCCGATTGCTGTTGGAAAACTGGATTCAACCGGATGGTAATGTTGGACACTCCCACCACGACCCCGGGTAGTTTCATCACCCGAAGTGACGTTTTCACCCCTGTGTGCGGAGATACGGTATTGTTTCGTTTGGTGCGGGGAAACTTTAGAATATTAATTTTTGTGTGCAGACAATTTCTAAGCGGAAAAAACTCAATTTCGTTGACACTTTCGTTTTCCCGTTAGTAATTGGAGATTGCTATAGACTGGCACCCCGGGTTTCGGAAATTTAAATGTGTATTTTTATTTATTCCTAATCAGCCTTGTCAAAACAATGTTAGAGTTTCCGCTGTTCTAAGTTTTGTTAAGAATTTTTATTTAATTGTTTGCATTATTCTTTTTGGCCAGTTGTGTATATTTAAAATCATTTATTTGTACATTTTGCGTACTCCCGTATTGGTTAGTTTATTTTGTTAGGGTTTTTCTTAGAGTTGCGCTCTGTGTTGAACGCACGATTTGTATATTTCATATATATGCGGGAGGCTTGAAAAGGGAGTCAGTTCGTTGGAAAGTTGCCCGTAAGTAGAGTTGTTGTTTTTATTTTTCTTATTGCCGCTGAGGTAAATTCATTTTTAATTTTATTGTTGCTCGGTTTATTTGATTGTATAGCTTTCAAGGAACTCCTAATTAATTATTGCTGTATTGTTTAATTGTGTACACATTTTGGATGTTAGATCGTAATTATTGTAAAAACGTTCTAGAGGATTCCGCGAAAGTGTGTTAAATTATCCGTTTTCTTTTTATTATTTTATGCTTGGACCATCAGTTCACAGCAATATGTACGTACATGTACGAGCTGGAAGCGTTATAACTTAGCAATTAACGGGAATTACAATTTTCCAATCAATAACACTTGCCCCGCAAATTAACAAGCGATCGCTTCAAAGCAGTTCAGTTTCTGCAGCAAATATAGGTACATTTATGATTGGTATTTTAATCTTGCTTAATTAATTTTTACTATTAATGTTGTAAATCTAATCAAATTAGAAGAGCTCTTATGAACCGAAGATTCAATGCCTATGCTTTAATTGAAAAAAATATTTGAGAATCGATGATCAAGGAGCAACAATAAAACATTATCCATGCTGCTGTAATTATTCGAATTTAATACGAAATTTTCAGCTCTGCATAATAATATTCACTCCATCGGATGAGTTATTGTTTGACTGAAAATCATATTTAATAATTTATGAGGGAAATCTAATTTCAATAACGTATACAAGCTGTAAAGTGAGCACAAACATTCCAGCGTTTCACGCCAGTTTGGAACTTCCGCTTCAAGTGCGCGTTATGATTTTCGGATAATCCAATCCGTTAATTATTGCCAATATTGCCAATACCGAACGATTCCTATTATATAAATGCCGACACTCTATCGGCGGTTAAGCATCAAACGTGGTCGGACAACTATTTATAACGTCGACTTTAGATGTATGCAAATGAGCGCACGTCGGCGCGTGCATATGTCATTAGGTCCCTATAATGGTCACTTTCCCAGAGGACTTCGCGACGGACATGTGTAGCGTGAATTCGGCTAATGCGAATTACACTTCATTGTCGTTTCAACAATGGGTGGCGCAGACGAACGGACCAATTTACTAGTAGCGTTATTTTCGGCTAATTAATACCATTCAACGGTTTGATTCGACGGATAAACAGGCAATCATGTGGTACCATGCCATTCAGCTTCCTATAAAATATACTAACAAAGCTTATTTCCGCTGACAAATTATGAGGCTTGTTCCATTGTTACTTCCGTTGTATTCAAAATTTCAATCAAGCTAAAGTGCTATTGTAACAAAATGTTTGATAACATTTAATGAGTGTTTAGGAGTAATCCCAATTATTAGGCATGTACTTGTATGATTTTACGTGTACTTAGATTTTATACTTAATGCACATGCGTGATCCGTATAACCAATACAATCATATTGCCACTACAACTTATAACTACTAGTAAAAGCAAGTGTCTGACTATAAATCAGTTGGCAACAAAAATTTAATGGATATCATTTGTTACTATTAGTCATAATTCTTTAAAACCCGTAGAGCATAAGTCACTTGCAGAACAAATGTCATGTTGAAACAAAGGAGTTACATGTATTTAATTTGTATAACCATTATAAGCACAAACGAATCCATCCACAAGTTTTGCTTGTGTAGTAAACATCGCCACGTTAAGTTTTCATTAAGGTTAAATGAAGCAATAAAATAGATCTTCTTCTTCTTTTTCTCTAAGTTAGGGTGAGCACTTATTAAATCTCTTACTACTTACTTCCACTCGAGCAGCTGGTGTTCTATATAAAGTCGAGTATCTTGCCCAGTGGAAACTAGAAAACCCTCGAGGGCTCCAATAGATCCTTCCCGAAATATCTCTGCCTGAGTACTTTCAATTCTTCACATGTGCAGATTACATGTAAACTCGTCTCCTGCTGTAGTTCGCATCTTCTACACCACGGTTCGCTTACTCGACCTGTGTTGTATAGATGCTTTTTCAGGGAACAGTGTCCAGTTACCAGCCCAATAATGGTTTTAGCTTCTTTCTTGCTGCGTCTGAGTAGGTTATCAGAGAATCTAGCATTCCCATTCCCTATTTGTGCTTTAGTATGCAGTTGACCTTCAGTCGACCTCTATTTCTTTCCAATTTCTTTATGTAACCAGATCCAAACCTCTCTTTTTGCAGAGTTCTTACTAATCCCACGTACGAGCTCTGGACCTATGAAGTGTCTTTTAGAGACCACCAATGAAATAGATAATGCAGTTATCAGCATATAAGTTCACACCAAAAAGGTCAATGTTGCGTTATTGATAAAAACTATCAAATGTAAAACTTACAACCTTAAAAGAAGATCTTGCAACAAACTCAATTTTAAAAAGTGTTACTTGTACAGAGTGTCCCAACGAAGACTGGGTTATATTATAATGTTGTACCTATTTTTTTTCATTTCATTTTCTTATTTTAATAAATTGCATTATAATAACATTGTCATATTATTTCATGTCTGATATCTATCGCTAAAAATTATGAACACTACTTTAAAATGCACTACTTTTAAACGCGGCCCGCGAACGTATTTGCACACTGAAGTTTGGCCCACAACATGTCAAAGGTTGCCCATACTTGCTTTAGAGGCTTAGCTTCAAGCATTCATTAAACGATTTTTTATTCCAAAAGGAAACAGAGGTTGCCCAAGCCATTTGATAAAAGATCACATAAGATTCACATAATGTACAGTAAAAATGTGTTGTTTTATCTCTATTGATTTGTAACTCCGCATATTCTTCTTGAAGTCAACTATTGCGGCAAAAACTTGACAATCAGAATCATCCAAATCAGTGCCGTAACTGTCATTTTCAACACTATCACCACAGCTAGTAGACACGGTCGGTTGCGTATCTGTATATATTATCAGCCAACATTTATGACAAAAAAAAAATAGATATTCAAAACTCCCGCAAAATACTCAATAAAACAATTTAACTTTCATTAACAACATTTTCTTTTGCCTAAATCTAAGTATACGTGGCCTGCCAACTATGTTTTGACTCGCTAGTTAACTTCTTATAACTTGAGAAAACTTGTATGAAAATCGAATCGTCCTGGAAACAGGTCACGGCATACTCATTATAGCACATTATAGGATAACATTATACCGAGTCTACATCACACATCACAAGTTCGAAATTCGTGGGGTCGAATGTTGTAAAATCGCACATTCGCCGGGTCCGATTTCAATATTTGATCGAGTATAGTACAGAGTAGTCGTCATCGTATCTGATGAACTACGAAATATTGATTGTTTATAGATTATTTGTAGGTGTATATTTGTTATAAGAACATATTTATGACAATAGGTATAGAGATAGTTTACGGGTTTTAATATAGTTTGTGGTAAATAATTAACAGCTCCGTTTTAGATTTCAGGAAAAAATCTTTTATGTAGAAGTCAAAACCTACATAACCTAAAAATATTTTTGACTATACAGGGTGTTCCAAAAGTAGGAAAGCTCATACTTATTCCGTTATTTAAACTACGACGCTTAACCGAAAGCTTTCAGCAGTACCTTTTTTTTACAAAAGCGTAAATAACACCGTTATTGTTATAGATACACATATAGTAGCTTATAGAAAATCATTTTACTTTTACCAAATTTAAAAATGGAATAATATGTAGGCTGTTCCATTTAAAATAACGGAGTAAGTATGCGTTTTTCTACTTTTGGAATACATAGTCAAAAATATTTTTTAAGTTATGCAGCATTAAATTCTGTAAAGCTTTTGTATAAAACCCTTTTTCCTAAAATCAAAAATAGAGCTGTAATCGAAGACGCAGTCTTGGATGGGACAGCCTGTACATCGATAATAATGGACGCCCTGAACATACTTAATTTTGAATATTTTATTTACTTGAATTATGTTTTTTAGGTACCATGGTACATAATTAAACCGATAAGACCTAATAAGAAGTATGAAAAAGTACTCTTCTTCATTCGTGAACGGCTTTTATAGTAGAAACCTGACTTTTAGCAATATGTATTATGTTACGTTTTCCACTAAAACATCGAATCATTTCGTAATAATGATTTGGAATATTTATTATTTCCGATGGTATAATACTTTCAATAAAAACTTCCGAATGTCAAAATCGGGTGGTAATTGTGGTAGTAAAACAAATTCAGTAAAGTTTTCTGTGACAGTATAAATTAAATCTACAGTGTTCAACGTTTCGATGATTTATGGCTAAATGTCAGTCGCCTTTGCAGTTCCGTAAGATACAGCTCAATGACTGCTGTTCGTGTCCCAACTAGACAACCCACACAAGTGATAGTAACTCATATTTCAGGAGAACTCTTAACTTCAAAGCTCAATTGCATGTCTAGAAACCGCCAAATTTATTTTGACACATGTCACGTGACCACTAGTATGGCGGTAAATTTAAAAAATATGCCGTGAATTTGCAAAAAGTGAGGTTAGATGGCATGATTTCTAAAAAAGTTATTTGAAAAAGTTGCTTAGAATTAAATTCTGAGACCGCATGCAAATTTTTGTAAACATATTAAAAAAAAAATAAAAATCACAATTTTGCCAAATATTGTTTCATTGAATTTATGAACATATTTCCATTTTTTTCGCTTTTAGCAGCTAAACTGCAGTACTATTTCCAAATTTGATTGATACTCAAACAATTTTGTCAATTTTTGCATAATTAACATAACGAAAACTGAAGAGTGCGTTTTCAGTGAGACAATTGTTGTTGTATCTGGTAATAATAAATAAAATTTTACAAACATTTTTTTCTCTAAACCGCTTACTTTCATTGAAAAATTATCATGTTTTTTTTTTTGTTTTCTGCGTTAAAGTGAGATCGATAGTCCAAAACTGATAACACTAAACATCTAAGCCCTCACAATGTTATTGCACGCACCGAAGGTATTTTTGTAGGTTTCGAAATTACAAAACTCAGTAGAAATAAATAATCAATATTTTTAGTTAATGATAGGAATACTTAATAAGCAAATACATTTAAACAATAACCAATAGTAATGAACAACTAGAACAGGAAATGAAACTCTAAAAATGCATACGTGTTAGACATACATATCGTTCTGTTTCTTATAAGTAAGGTAGGCTTTGAAATTAGAAACAACAAAATAATGTAGTAAACTATTTTTTTCCCAGCAGGGAGTGTGTTTCCTCCCTCATTTGAGGGAGGAACGTTGTACTTTACCACCCTACGGAAGAAAAGTAAGTGACGTTGACATAATGAAACTGTACATCTTATAATATGTGATATTATTGATAGATGACATTAGTACACTCGGCCCAGTCTGAACCCATTTATGAGATAATTGCTAAATTATAAGGTATTAAATTTCAATTAAACTATTATTAAACACTTTTAAAACGACGTTAACTTAACAGTTCTCAAAAAATATTTGACAGATTACGCCTACTATCTATCATGTTACTCGCAGGTATGTCTTTATTATTTTTAGACACTAATTAATTAATTAAGACAAAAATAATAAAGGCATACCTGTGAATTAGTTAAAATTGGACTGGCTGGGAAAAAATAGTATTCAAATCATGTGAGGAAAGTACTATTGTAGGCCTTGGACAATTACAATAGAGGACTTTCCTCCCCTGGTTTGAAATATACTATTAATTTTTTGGCAAATAAGCAATTACTATCATTTTTATTTTATCTACTGCTTATTATTCGTTGTTCTTTAATTTCAAAATCTACTTCAAAACCTTTGGTGCGTGCATGTAGTATTATCAGTTTTCGACTAACGGTTTCCACTTTAATGCTGAAAACAAACAAGAAATATAATAATTTTTAATAAAAGTAATGTCTGCTAAGTGGTTTATAGAGAAAATGTTTGTAAAATTTTATTTATTATTACTAGATACAGTCCCTTGCAACAACAATTGTCACACTGAAAACGCACTTTTCAGTTTTAGTTATCTTAATTATGCAAAAATTGACAACATTGTTTGAGTATCAAGCAAATTTGGAATAGTACTGCAGTTGAGCTGCTAAAAGCGAAAAAAAATGGAAATATGTAATTCAATGAAACAATATTTGGAAAAATTGTGATTTTTATTTTTTTTAAATATGTTACAAAAATTTGCATACAGCCTCAGAATTGAATTCTAAGCAACTTTTCAAATAACTTTTTGGATATCATATCATCTAACCTCACTTTTTGCAGATTCACGGATATTTTTAAATTTACCGCCATACAATAAAAGAATTTCCCATATGTTGCAATATTTATGCCGGTCGCTGTATATAAATAGGGAATATTAAAAAGGTACTTACCCTGGGGCTGCACTTGATGGTTGTTACGTTTTTAATCATTTACTTGATCATTTATTAATATTCCCTATGTATATATAAAATTAGAGAAGCGAGTAGCTCAAACCTCCAACCCTTGAGCAGGGGCGCGACATTTGGAGAAGTCGCGACAATATCTTCCAATATAGTTTAGAATTAAATAGAATAGAATTAAATATGAAGGAAAGTTAGATATGTAATTGCAATTACTATAAATGAAGCCAATTCTGCCTATAGTTTGATAGGCAGCAAAATAACGGAATAATATCGTTTAATAGTTAAAATTATTTATGTATCACAATTGCCCCTGAAGATAGGTTTATGTATATATCATCGCTACCACAGAGCAGAAACTAAATCTAGAACCGCTTCTCCGTAGGGACAATTTGGATATAGAGAGAAACAGTCAACACCATAATAACCAGCTTTTTGCGCGTCTACATAGTCGGCGTCCAAATCTTCATCAACTTCTCCGTCTCCGTAATCCGGCCTGAAATTTCATTAGCTAGTAATAAATCCATTACTTTTATACGACACTTCTTACGTCAGAAATATGTGCAACAGCTTTCCGTAAATCCCATTAGTTTCGTGATTAACAGAATACATTGCGTTTTCGCAGATTCCCCGTAAAAGGCAATCGTGTCCATTCAAACCATACCTAATTGAATAAACAATTATATTAGCCAATGATTCATATTAGGAGTACTATTAATATAAATTTAATTTTTATTAATATATAGACCTTAGTTTTGATACAGTCTAACACTTTGTCAAATTCAAAATTTATATAAAAATTGCAAATGTGCATGCGTTTCTAGTATTTTTTACTTTCGCATAAAATTATTAGTCCCACATAAAGGCTCTATACATGTACGGTAAATGTGTTAAAACAAAATATTTTGGAAGATTAAGCGCGCGGTTTGTTCAAGTTGCGAACTTAAATCTAGTTTGTCGGTCTGAAAATTTACTCTCGAGAGCTTCACACCTCACGGATTTCCCAGCAACGGATGAAGCTGTAAATCTGTGGTTCAGTCGATAACTTCACGGAACCGGACCGAAACTTTCCCATCTTGAACTTAATATAAACTGGTTACATTATTTTCGGCACGGTTCACTTGCTACAGATTAAATCTACGCTTTCCGACACTAATTCCCGGAGATGTGTCCGGTTTTATGATACCTATTCAAAATTTCTTCCACGCCTATGTACGCCATCATCCTGTCGCTCATTCGATTTTCGTTATCTCTTTTGTCTCTTGCCGACCTGGCGGGGATGATAGTGGGGAACTGTTGTAATTGCGATATATTTTGCGCCTGGGGGAACTGAAACTGCAGGTTCAGGGCGCAAGACATCTGCTGTTTAATTCCCAACTTGATGGGCCATGATATACCTACGACTACCTGAAAGAGTAGCAAGGAAGAGTAACTGGTAGTAGGATCTGCTGTTATTTCACAAGTTTGATTGAAGGTGGTACAATGGATAAAATTAATTCTTTGGTTGACAAATCTAATCAGATCCAATTGGCTAAATACAATCCTTTACTACAAGAGCACAATGTTTAGTTAAAATCTAAGCACATACTCTGAAAATTACCAAGTAAAAAGGAACTCCTAAAGTCACAACATCAATGCTAAATTATAATATACATCTGTTCATTGAAAATTAATAGATTATTGTTAAAACTAGTAACTGTAAATAGTTAATCACTAAAAAACACGGGCTTTACCTCTTGAAGACGAAACATAAACCACACCAAACTTGCTTGTGAACTAATAAAGGTTTAATGAAGATTTTTTTACTTAAATAAAATAAAAAATCTTAAAATTTTTAAAATGGGGAATACTGACATCTATGTATTAGAAAGTAAATCAAACCCAAGCAAAAAACGAGCGGCTAGTTGCAGAGGTGATCCCTCCAATAGCAATGAAGAATCATTACGTCCAATTATGTTCGCCTTGGCAGCGCGCTTCTTTTCAAATTATGAAATTTAATTTAATAATTATTGTAATAGCTATTGTTATTATATTATGATTCGAAAATGGTGGCGAGGACTTCCGGGGATGCATTGCCAGTTACGTAGTACGAGTCCTCCGCACAAAGAAGCCCGACCTCGATCGTCTGTGATAAATATACACCATGTATTTATTATACGTAGTTACTTATTTATTTATTTATATGTTGTACTTATTGGTTTCTTATTGAACTAGTAATTGGAGTGTGGCCCCCTATCCAGCCAAAATATATAGACCCAGCACCGAATAATGTGTTTAATGCTTCCGGGCTGGTGTCTAGGAGACGGGGGTGTTTTTAGCTGGTAGTCTTCTTTTGAAGGAGTCCAGCACTATACCGAGAAAAAAGATGTGTTGATTCAACCAATAATTGGGTCACTCAACAAATTTTTGTATTTAAATATGCTCAAACTACCGGAATGTTTAAATCAATTACGCAAAATTAGTTGCACTAATGTTGTTGAATCAATCTACAATTTTGGTTCCTTCAATAATCTTAATGTTGAATTAAAATAGATGTTTGTTCAAATCGGCCGCATATGCATTCAGTTAACTAATTTTGTAGTTCCACTGACGGTTAAAGCAAATAATTGTTCGAATTAACATATATAATTCAACTAAAAATATGCGTTTTCTTTCAATGAGGTTACTGTTTTGCAATAAAATTTAAGTGTTCTGATTTAAACGAAAATTGGTTGAGTGAATGCAAAAAGTTCAAAATAATAATTTTTGTTGTACCAACATTTTCATTTTTCCCAATGTACGTGCGTAAACGCATTTTCACCTCCACAAAAAAAAATATTCTGATTAATTATGTAAAAGCTTTTATTATGGGACCATACAAAGACGTATGGCTCCAGCGTGAGTTATGTTTCGGTGTTGTGTGTATCAAATGTATGCGATTTACGGTAGTTATTTTGATACGGGGTTACACTTCGCACTGTCAAACTGAAATTTGTATATGATACTGAGGCGATGTCTAGTTAACCGAACGTAAATGATGGACGTGTTCACAAATTGTTATTTTAGCAACAAGGAACAAAGGCCATCCATAAATCAGGCTCATCGAAATACAACTGTCATAAATGGGAATCAATGTTCACTGAGCGAGTTTTGGAGAAAAGCTCTGAAACCCAAATAAAATACAATAACAAAGGTAGCATTACGCGGTATCAACAATATAGTTAATGCCTATATACTTTATTGTATACATATTTAGATACTGGTTACATTGCAGTTCTTACCAAGTTATAATTATCAACAAATTCTTGGCCGAAGATTTTTATCACAGTCAAAAGACGACCATTTTCTAAATAATGCTGCAGTTGTGAGATTGGATGAACTAAGTTCAAGAAAATAATAAGTTGCATGAAAATGTATTTATACGGCAACAGAAAACCCAATACAAAATATAAATTAATATATCATATAATCGAGGCATCAATTATCTGTGGTATATTATAAACCACTTATGTGGTTTGTATGACCAATTATTCTGGAAATCAAACATTGTATAACTGAATAAATGTATTTATATGCTAATATATAGTAAAATTCATTCATTTTATGTAATGTTTATACCAAATAAGCTTTTCTTTTTCGCAAATAAAAATCAAGAAAATTAGGAACACCAAAATTGATAGCAATTGTTGATTATAACAACACAACTGATAACACTGCGTAGGCTTTCACGGCCGGTGTAACTATAATTAACAGCTTCTTGCGGGTTTCGCCGTGTGTCAAAACTTTCGCTCGACGTTTCGCTGTTTATACTGACAGCTTCTTCAGGATAACTGTACAGTTCAGTTATCCTGAAGACGCTGTCAGCTCAGCATCAGGATAACTGTACAATTCAGTTATCCTGAAGAAGCTGTCAGTATGAACAGCGAAACGTCGAGCAAAAGTTTTGACACACAGCGAAACCCGCAAGAAGCTGTTAGTTATAATACAACTGATATTTATTTCGAACGCATTTAAAATTTGGCAGAAGTTAATGCATGTAATGAATGATCAACTCTGTAAGTAATCAAAAGAACCATTTATTGACTATTCGAACTGGGTATAAAAAGCAATTTGATATAAACAAATATATACTTCATCGAGAAGGAGATGGTAATACAAATCCTACAAAATTTTAATAAACACATTTAATAGAAATGCATAACATTAATTGTTGATAAAATAAACTCATATTTGGTACATTACTTCAATCCATTCCTTTCGCGGATTTGGCAAGTATGCTTTAATGTCACTTCTGTTGCTTGCGTAACAATATTTCAGTATTATTCTCTATAAATTGTAGGCACATTAATTATCAAAATTATATTAGAACAATTTGCATTACCTGAATACTATTACATACACTTACTTGTATACTACTTATAAACTTTATGAAAAAAATAATGGTTTTTTGAATATGCTGGAAGCAGGACGTTGCTTAATAGCACTATTTGGATTTATTTTCAAATTTTATTCAAGTAACTATCGATCCAGATCCGATTTCCTTTGAAGAGAGTCGGATTTTGATGAGCTTGTTAAACGCATGCGTAACCTCACTTTCATACGGCACTGGACATCGGGGAAACGACACAATTATGATGATGACTTAATAAATTTAAAAAGTGTGTGATTGGTCTGTTTACATGCAAATCCTGAAAAGTGACGACGGCAGTATTGTTCAAGAATTGGACATGGAACGAATTGTAACGTTTGAATTTTCATCTTTTTATTTTATTTTTATTCATCGTGAAGGCAAATAAGTTAAAAACCCCACTAAAGGTAATAGAATTTCGGTGAAATTACTTCCAAGACTTTTTGACATTTAATAACACCGTACATCGTATTCCCAACCCGTGCATATTCAAGTTTCTGTGTATAACACGAAAACATAACTTAAGCCTAACCTTACATCTTTGTATTATCAGTATTATAACTCAGCACTACAGAGGCCTTGAAGGCCCTTGGCTTAGAGTGTTGGAACACACCGAGCCACTGACAAGTGCTGTCCGAATGGTCACCCATCACCCTTCCTTCTCAGGCGTACTGCCGGCATTATCAGTTTTATCACATAGTAAAAGCTTATAGGCGCGGGGCCACTGCGCGCGAAGAGAAGCTAAGCTCAGCGAAACTAATTTTCTTGAAAATAGTTCCCATGTAATCATACGCGCATCTTCGCTAGCCTAACTTCGTTTCGCTTAGCTTTAGTTGCCGCGTCCGCGTAAGATTACATAGGAGCTAATTTTCAAGGAAATTAGTTTCGCTGAGCTTCGCTTCGCTTCGCGTGCAGTGGCCCCCCGCCTTATAACTATTACAATAATTATTATAAAGTTCATTCAATTTGAAAAGAAGCGTAATATAAAGGCGAATCATGATTGGACGTAATGCTTCTGCATCGTTATTGAAGGGATCACACCTGCAATTAGCCGTTCGTAAACAACAAATGAATTTGTGGTTGAAGAACCACACTCGGAGGCACGCACCTGCTACGATCTAAAAACCAATTTTAACGATCATATTAGCTCTCAGTTTTTTTTTTCAAAGTTTGTTAAAATTGTAAAATGTTGATTACTACGCGGTAATTTTGGGTTTCATAGTTTCTTAAAAAAATGTTCAACATAATGTGACACAAAATTTCTACAGAGACCAGTTTCAACACCAGCCAGGTGTGTTGTTAATTTGTTATCGGATTTGGTAACTGCAGAAAATCCATTTAGTAGTTTTTTTTGTACTCAGTAAACAGTAAAATTTCACAAATTTATAATAATAATAATAATAATAATAAGTTTACAACAATATATAACAACCTTAAATGTATTGCCAAATAGACTAAATCGCCTCAATATACGTGTTTAGCACATATATTACCAGCGTTCTACCTTGAACCTTTTAAGAAAATGTAAACGAAAAATAAAATACAAAAAGAAGGAAATGAATTATGCGTGAATACTTAAATAAAAAGAGAAAAATAAAGACGTAAAATAGAAGTAATGATTCGTCATACAACCTCAGTTTCTATTTCATTGTAGTTTGCTAATGATGTTTTCCACAGTCATACTTTCCCTTAATGCCAAAAAAAACACAGGGCTACTCGTGCAATTAATAAAAAATAAGTCTTGAGACACAAGAGTACTAACAATGTTCGTAAATCAAAAATATATGTTATTTAACTTACCTTAACTTGACCTCCCAATGGATATACTATCAACCTCTTAGATCTATGTAATGCAATATCTGTCGATGCTGCTATAGACGATATTGCTATAAAAATCAGCTTAATAACTCGCCGATACATTTTCAATTAACGATATTTCTTGGCTACTACATCACTGTGATAAGTGAACGGATATTCTCGGTAACTGTATCAGAAGATACATAAACTAACAGTGATATTTGGATATCCACTTAGCGTCGGTCGACAGAACTTGATCAGGTGGACTGAACTCTCCTGGGCGTCATGTAGATAACGCAAATATTTACTAATAACGGTATTATCCCTCACTTGAACCGAAACAAATTTAATTGTACTAATTAATCTATTAGGTAGCACATAAATATAATGAGCAAATATTTAGTTGTCATTCGAATTGACAAATACAATTCAGATGTAATCTAACAGTTCTATTTTTCCTTGTTTAGATTCAACATTACAATTTTTTTATTTAAAAAGAAAATGCGTATTTCTAACTCCACGAGGAATTTTAGACGTAATTTTGAAAATGAATAAAAAGTGTTATTTTTGTGTACTACGAATTTGATTATTTGTAAGTTACTACAAGTAATTATTACTACGATGAAGTTTTCGAAAAGTAAGATTATAGAATTTTATATAGCATTCTTTGAAAGTAAGTTAAATAACAGTGTGGCTGCTTAAGTTCTACGTTACTAAGTCGTATAGGTAACTCTAACGTTTAAATGAAGAACAACCACAACCAAAGTATATGAATTTACTTTGATTTTGCAACAAATGTATATAAAATAAAAAGCTGCTTCTTTGTAAACTTCATATTTCATGATCAGAATTATTTAAAAAGGTTTCATTTAAATATAAACGTAGAAAAAGAGATCGTCTTGAGTATAAAAGAAAACTTCTATTTTCTTAATTTTTAATTTAATAAAGCATACAGTCCAAAATTAAATTAAATATAAAAAAAGTCGAAAGGAAATGACCTAAACAACCAATGGTCTATTATTGAAATCACAATACCAGTAAAAGCAACGAAAAGGAATAGACTTACTCAGCATCATTAGCGTCACTCCAAATGCAAATCTCCTTTCAAGGCGTTTTAATTTGTTTTGCATTGGCTAATATCTAATGAGACTGCCGAACAGGGACAGAAGATTTTGATGGACCAAACCGATGATAGCCCAGTGGTAAATTTTTAAAACTTCAATCGAAGAGGTATTACATCTTCTAAATTAGAAGAGATATTCAAATTTTATTCAATTTTAAATTGATTCTAACAGGTATATGTCAGTTTCCAAACAGCTATTGCCACCAATTGCACTCCTCACTTGAGAAGGAGTCATTTCTACAATTATGTTAAAACCTTCAGAGATTTCACAATTAGTTAGGCCAAAAATCACCGATAACAATTTTTGGCGCCCGACGTGGGGCTTTCGCTTGACTTTTGCTTGATATTTGCTTGATTAATATTTTGCGTTTAACGTTTATTGGTGCGACCAACTCCAAAACTTTTCCATTTTTTTTTTATTTCATTCCTAAATTCATGTCGAAAACTCGGAACATAATTTGTTGAAGGGAGTTTGTACCTAAAAGAAACAAAAACACGTGATTATCTTAAATCAGTAGGTTCCCTGTGGATTGTACATTTACAAAACTAAAACCATGCCTAAACACACCAGAAGTAGCTGAGTCGGTGATATCCCTCCACAAACAAACAGCGAGTTCGCTAGGCTGTTTACAGCACTTGAATGAAAATTAGATGCAAATCATGAGAAAATTCAAAGCGAAATAAAAGCTAATCAAGCTGAGATTAAAACTAGTCAAACTAAACTACAAGATAGTCAAAATAAACTACACAGTAAACTACAAATCGAGCTAAATAAATTCTACCTTGAATGCTTACAAACTTCATATACATGAAAAGTTAGACACCTTCCACACACAATTAACAAACACTCAAACACAAATAGATCATTTACACTTCAAGCAAAATTCATTCGATGAAAAGACCCGTGCCGAGGAGAAAAATTACACTCAGAGATTCAACAACTGGAACCCAAAATTTTAGCTAATCACACTGCCACTCAAACATAAATACAAGCCATTAAAACTCATACACAACAATCACTAGAATGAACTGCACTCACCTGAACCGCGAAAATCACAAATCTCGAAACACAAGCCGTATTCAGTCAAGAGCAAAAGCAACAAGCGCATGAAATTATTAGTAAGAAATTAGATGAAATATTCGAAGAAGAAGAAGCACGAAATTAACAATTGCGACAAGAAATTGACAAGATCGCACAACAAGATAGATATCGTGTACACCAAAGCGTCAAACTAGAGCATTTATCTTCTCAAACCTGAGATGTGGCCCAAGTTCAAAGGTTATAGAAACCGACTTCATCCTCTAACGTATCTGAAAATAATTTAACGTATGACTAGAACATGGAGAAGCTCTAAACTTTGATGCGTTTATCATTAGAAAACTTGTTCGGTCAATAAAAATCCTTCTGTGTTTGTTCGGATTGTCTGTGTGTTGTGTATTAAGATCGTTTCAGGCGTTCGTTTCATACTTCAGTGTCACAATGTCTTGGAAGCGATCGCTATTGATAATGTCTTGATACTCAGATGGGTTAAAAGTCATAAAGGTAATCTGGTAAACGAGGCTACCGATAGGTTCGCGAGACGGATTATCTGCTTACATGGGAACCATTTGCACCCTGTCGTCCAGGACAGCAAGATACTGCCTGCAACTATTTCACAGCAACCTACGTGAAATTGTAGGGCTATTGACTGCCCATTCCAAAATTTAATTAATTAATAAAGATATGCACTTCATAGGACTGCTATAGCCGCCCACTCTGCCGTGCATGTTACCTAGTGGAAGAGATGCCAGAGCACATCCGGTGCTTGCGCAGTATAGAGGTTCCATCCTGGGGAAGTTTTGGTCTAGTATGGTCAGCCTTGGCGACATCTTAACTGCTAGACTGTTCGAGTTCATTTTGCGCTTGGGTTGACTCGAGGAGGTTGCAGATGAGAGGCACCGTCTAGGAAAGGTAGCACAATGGGCTCGGTCAGAGAGGCCTAACCGCGCGTGGCTAGTCACCCTTCCCAACCAACAATCCAGAATCCGGACTATCGCATTTATTTATTCAATTTAAGCACCTGAGGAATGGATATCAGCCGAAACAGGTAGTGTAGGATAACTATAAAATGTAGTAAACCAGAAGAATCTTATTGAACTGCATTAAATAACCCTACATAAAAGAGAAATTTGGTGTTATAACTTCCTTTGATTTCCTTTATAATAACGTTATAAATTCAAATGGCTTAAAAATCTTCAATAGTTGGTCCCTTAAACGTAAGGCTTCGCCAACGCAGAAGGTTTACAAGAAATCTCACAAATGGTGTAAGTTTCCATTAGATCGCTGTACGGAAGTCTGGGTACTATCGTTGTTAGCTATTTAGAAGACAACACTCGATAGACCCCAAGAATGCTCCAAAGCATTAGATATGAAGTCCAACGAACAATGAAAACATGGCACGTGAGCTCATAGGCCGTACTTATAGAGGCAGTCAGCTGGCAGCTACCAACTAATTATGTCGTTTAAGCACAGTTAATCACAATTTCCTAAACTATCAGGTTACAATTGACAAATAGCAAATGTCAAACTGTATGTTACGAAATGTTTTGGGTTAGTACATTCGTTTTTGTACTTCTTCCCTTTATAAGTATTTCACAAGAATGGAATAAAGTACCACTACAAGATATCCGCTTAGTTAGAGAGGACTCAAAAGAAGAGAACGATTCTTCAAATCATTTGTTGACTGAAAATCCATTTTTGGGCCGAAACGATGAGGAAGACTATTCATGGCTGGACGACACTATAAAAGATATAGCGTATTACCTCAGAAGCCACAAATTCAACGAATACGACAGGAGGTATGAGACTGATGCCGCCAAAGCGCCAGTAGAATATTACGCCAAATTCCCAAGACCGCCGTTAAGAGCGCTTCACTGGGAAGTGCACCAATTTTGCGAACCCTCATTTTTAAGTTGCATGAAATACGTGAAAAGAAAATTGAAGGATGTCGCACTAAAGCGCACAGATGACACCGCTATCGTAATAATGGAACAAAAATGGACACAAAGCAATAATTCGGAGCAGATAAAGGAAGTGAATGATGAGTGTTTAAAAATGAGGGAGAAGGATAATACAGTGGCTGATCCCTTTCAAGGACCTATTGAAAGGTTCGTAATAGTTTCTGTTTGTGTAGCTTTGCCACATTTAAGTACCATTTATACGGCAGGTTCCAATGGAGGACCACCGCAAGTTATTACTTATGCTGGTATACAATGAATGAAGTACCAGACCTGATGCACATTAAGGAAAACTGTGATAATTATGCTTATTGTCTCGATGAGAATCAAAACGAGAGCAGTGGAGATTATAGAGCTAGAGACGAAGACCCGTTTTCCTGCGCTACGTATAGTTTTTGCCCCGATCCCTGCTGTCCTGCCATTAAGCACGCTTTTGAACCAATTACCTGCGACGACAATGAAGAAAATCCGTGCTTCGAAACTAATCCGCCAGGAAAGAGGCGGTGTATATTCGTTCAATCTGAAAATAGAAATTTCCACGACATAATACTGAACCGCTGGAATGTCAGTTGTAATTGTTCAGAGACCGGTTATAAATGGAGCTCCCGTTACGGTCTCTGTATAGACGTAGACGAGTGCGGTGGGAATGCACACGGTTGCGACAACAATACCGAAATTTGTGTTAATTTACCGGGGTCGTTCGAATGTGCCTGTCGTTGGGGCTATGCGTGGAACGCCGATGAGAACAAGTGTGCGGAACATAACGCTCTGGCTGTCATCAAGAAAGAAAGGAAGGAACAAGAGCAGGAAAGGAGAAGTAATGGTACAGCGAAGTCTTTAGTAAAAATGGCGTTTACAAAACTTTTTGGATCGAAATCGTATTGTCATAAAACTACACCGCATTTTCTACTAATCCTGTCGATTGCAGTTAACAAACAATTATTATTTCTCTATTCACTGCTAACTTAATGTTAAAATAGGTACCATTTATGTATAACGATATCATACCAATTTATCAAACGTTTGCGCCTGTAAAAATGCATCAAAGACGAGGTTTTCTTGCAAACTTCTTAACAGGGAATGGATTTTTCAAACATAGAACTAATTCCCTACTTTCTTGTAATATTTCAATTTTAATATCAAAGAAACAAAAGAAGTCTAAAAAATTACACACCCTGACTAGCTATTTTCCCGTTAATTCCTGGACGTTGCAAATTACTGATTACTTTATGACCTTTATTTATTTTTTTTATATAAACGTCCTAAATACTTACAAGCAAAAAGATCCAATTACAGCACAAAGTACAGAGTATGCTTGATGTAAATCAACTATAAATCTAAACAAGAAAATAACACAATATATAGCTATGGAGAAGGATTAGATTAGATTAAATCAAATTAGGATTGGGGTGCCTTATGGACCAGTTTCACCGCGATCTTTTCAGATCTATTGTGATTCCCTTTTTCCTAGAAGATGCGCTCTGATCTTGCCCTCTTAATTAGGCCTATCATCTTTGAGAGCGACTTCTTTGTGTATCTACTAGCTGTGGCGTTCACCACGTCCATTATTAGAAACCGTGTCCTCGTCAGGTCTTCACATTGGCACAGCTCATGAACTGGTAATTCTTCCTCCTCTTGGCAGAATCTGCAGGTTGCTTTATCTGCCAGGCCTATGTTGTTCATATACCTATTTAGCCTACAGTGACCAGTCAGCAGAGAGCTACTATAATTTTGGCATTCCTGTCTTTATTCAGTAGATATCTAGTAAATTCAGGCCTCTGTTCTTTTAGGAACTCTTTTGCCTGTCTCTATCTCGGTGCCACCACTCTCTGGACTGATCATGTATCCATTCATTGATGGATTTCTTAATTCGCGATTTGATGATGCCGAAAGAACGGCCAGCTCCAACGAATGACCCTGACAAACCTTGCCTGGTCAAGCTCGTCTGCTGCCTCATTTCCTCTCACGCCCGAGCAGTTAGGGTCATTTCCTTAATTTTGCGTGTCCACCTCATTTGGGGCGCTTACACAGTCCCAAATCAGCTTAGAGTCCACGCTTATAGAACTAATCGCTTCAAGTGTGGACTGACCGTCAGAGAAGGTAGTGACGCTCTTGCCTGGCTCGATGCATCTTTCTTCACCTCAGCTTGGAACACCGATGTGTTTTAACTGAAGCTTACCAAAAGAGTCTTTTTAGGCTTCTTAAAGTGTATTTCAGCTACCACAGCGTAGTCCGTTTTAGAGCTGTCTGTATACCAGTTTGAGTCCACTCTTACTGGAGTACCTATCTCCCAGTCCTTCTTATATGGTATTATAACCTTATCTTTTCTGTCTAGGTTAAATTTTTAAACCGTGACATCACATGGCATTCCTAAAAGGGGTGCAAAAGTCTATGCACTGTAGACCTTGCGGCTCCTTGCAAATAAACATATACTGGTAGCAGGTTTAGAATTACTCCCATTGCGGTGGCAGGGGTCGATCTGATCGCCTCCGTGGCGCACAGATACGCCAGTCTCTTCACGCCACCCAGCGTTTTGGCCGCTCTAACCAGCCGCATTTTTGGCCACCATATTATAGCTCCATACGTTTCATGGGTTTAATTGCCTTTATGTATAACCAGAGAGTCATCTTAGGGCTAAGTCCCCAATTCCTTCCACACAGCCTCCTGCACCTACCTATGGTAATAATAGCTTTGCTGATTGTTTTGGATATGTGGGTTCTATGTACGTTTTTGATCAAACCATACTCCAGATATTTCGCTTCTTTGATATATGCAATCATTTCGCTTCCTATCATTAGTGCCTGTAGACCTTCTGGCGTTCCTTTTCTTGTGAATGTGAAACATTTTGAGCATTGACTGATAGTCGCTCTTATTTAAACTATTCTGTCAACCGTATTTAAAGCAGGCTGCGTGCGCTCCACCAGAACCTTTGAAAACCGCCCTGTAAGTAATATTGTAAGGTGGTCGACATAGCCCAGGCAATGAAATCCCTTTCCGGTCAGCTTCCGGGTTAGACCGTCCACTAGGGTAGCCCGCAGCAAGGGAGTAAGACTCCGCCCTGCGGGTATGGAGAGGGATGGATTTAGAGAGCAATATAAATAAAGAAGGGAAGGTATAGACCATTTACGAACGGTGTGAGGGTAATATAATAAGCAGGTGCAGTATGAATATCGACACGTGGCGTTTGATGGCAAGAAAATCGCAAAAAAAAATAATACCTCAGAAAAGACGAATCAGAAGAAATTTTTTTTGGAGAATGTATTCTGAAACAACTTTAACATTATTATTTTTATCTTAATAATATGTTTTATGAGTTTGTTTCGCTAATGGCATACATTAATTAAGTAAATACATTTTTGTTATATTTATTAAAAGATGTAATACAACGCTTGTAATACAAAAAAAAACGTAAACAGTATCGTGCCTATAAGCATTTTTAGGTCCTAACAGATACTTAAGTTTGTGCTGCAATTTGTTTTGTAATTAATGATCCTTGTTTAGTTAGTTTAGTAAGAGATACCATCCGCATGGTTCAGTTATTTTTCCCGTCCACTTGCGACCACTAGGGCCTATTGTAGAGCGGATGTTATCTTAAAGTTCATGCAACAAATTCAGACCAAGGTAAATTGATGAGCTTAAGCAGACACAATTAACTGTTAAATATTATCCTCACTTACTATGAAGAAAAAATATATATGAACATGATGACATGGCATCTTAAGAAGTTAGTTGGGGACATTATTTTTTATAATTAATAGTTTACTAAAATTTTGGCTTGAAATAATTGAAAATATTTTATACCACAAAACGTTTCGACTTGACGATGTCAGTATGAAGAATGAAATACTAATATTATATAATAATGTTATTATAAGCAATTGGAAAAAGACTGTATTGAAGTCGAAACGTCTTGCGATATAAATTAATTTTAATTATTTCAAGCCAAAATTTCAAACTATTAATAAACTAATAAAAGAAATACTACAGAAAAGAAAAATATTTATTAAGGAATACCAGTAAACTCAAACCATATCATCTACTATGAAACGTAAAATATACCATTAGAAAGTAACTAATAATTAGAATGAAAAATATAACTTCTGTGTATAATTTTAAATAAATAAGAGGATATTTACATTTCTAAATGTAAGCCGGTTATTCAATAGGCTTTTTTGCCTAGGTATTTCCTTTGTTATTTTATTTGCTATTTTCTTATCATTAAAAGGAACGCGTCCCCGTTCAGAGCACACGTGCTTATTATATTACCCTCACATAGTTCATAGATGGTTTATATATTTCTCCCTTTGTTTACATCCCTCTCTAAATCTGATGCAAGCCTTTTGTCTTACATAGTACTTAATAACCTAGATGGGACAAATATACATATCGCAATTTCTGTAATGATTTTTGTAACACTTACCTGTTAATTTCTAATTCTTCATAATTTCACTTAGGGAGGTACAATGGATGCCATAGTACGGAAAAGTTTTACTAAAATTATGTGTCATGCTTGGTAATGGTAAAGATTGTAATAAAATAATCGCATATAAAGAAAAAAAAACTAAAGTTTGATAGCTTAATCGTTCAGAAATTAGCAAATTTAATTAGGCTATCAAGTAGGCATACTAGTATAACCAATTTTGCTGTAAGCAAGATTATATAGAAATTCCATACCGTTAATCTAAAGTTTTTAGAGACTCGTTGTTTTACATTTCTAATACAACATGATTATCAAGCCCGCGTAGAAGATACAAGTCTTCTCTTCTATGAAATACATATTTTGTAAAATTTACTTTTCCAGTGTATAATGTTTGCGAATTATAAGACGGATTCTTTACTATAAATAAATACCCAAGCTTGCTTCTAATTTGAGTATTGCAGAATGATATGGTCGTCTTCATTTTAAATAAATTGTATTATGGAATAATAAAACCGACTGTCTTGACCACAGCCCATACCTCATAAGCTATGTAAGGCGGTTGAAGCTGATATGCGGGTCGAAATAAATGACGACGTCCTTAATAATGTAACACGGATTAAGTGACATATCACATGGTGGTGTGGCAGCTGTTTCACAATTGATTGGTGCTATGCATGTAAGTCATAGTTGGAGCATTTCAAAGACATCACGAAATCCATTTTGAACATATCACTGATAAATTTTGTTTGGTTGTATGTGCTTCATTGATTATCTTAAGATGCTCTGCAAAGAAATACTCATGACAACAACTTAAAAAATCTTTCAATAAATGGTGCGAAGGGATTTGATCCGTGGGATAAGCCAGATGTCACTAGACTGCTGTTAAAATGCTTAGTAGGTCTTCTAAATCTAAACTGAAAGAAATGCGCAATACGGGAGCAGCTAATGACGAATTAGAATAGTAGTCAATATTTGAGCTAATACAGCTGCAGCTGCATGAAGCGTTTCATTATATAATATTTTAATCGCGTTATTTACGTATATACTTGGGATTCGGCTATGCAGGAATTCATTTTGGAGAAATCATAAAATTTCTCTTTATCAGCAACAAAAAACACTACTAATTCAATATGTATTGATAAGTATTGATGGATCTCTGAGTTTGGGCAATATGGAATTTATATAGCTTGAATCTCTGAATAGTCTCTCCATGAAACCGTGGTGGATGTTCACTGGAGTTTTGTCATTTTCTCATTTTGAAGATGCGGACCTATTACTTACCTAAGCATGGTTTCATAAAATAACACTCTGATGTAACAGCGATTTATTCCGCAGGTGTTGGTTCCAAATTGGTTTGGGACTCTATTAAACCAAATGTGTTGGATAGCCAAATGTACAATGACTTGGGTACTCAGCCACCTTAGCGTGCAAGGATATTATGGAGATGAACTGACCAATTGAGGATCTTATTGGAGTTGCTCCTACCTCAGACATTACCAAATCACAAGTCCATTAATGAATGAATAAGCAATAAGTTCAAAAATAGCGGAAAATTCACAAGAGCCAGGAAGGAAAAATGATTTCTAAAGTAATTAAAGCCGAAACTTATTTACTCCACTGATTAAAGATAGAAGGAACATAAAAGTGATGTAGAAAGTTGCGAAGAAAACATAGGCATATCGTAAGCCTAGTACAAGATGCCATTTGCAGATTCTACCAGAATGAAATCCTTGTCCACGTTTTATGTATATGCAATCGTTTTCGATCGATTTCTGTAATAGTACTTGAAAAATTCCAGAATAAATAGCTATGTAAAGGAGTTGCTGTTATATGATGAAAGATAGATCTAATTAGCAAGACAAAATTGAGAAATACTTTTCGCTATAGAGGGTAGTATAGATAAGTACTCTAGACTGTAGATTTACGGAGATCTTCGTAAAAGAAGAGCTTACATATTCGTACCATTTTCATTCTAATCTACCTTAAAGATCACTACTTGTTTAATGAACTCTGCCATAACATCCGCTTTACAATATGCTTTAATGGTTGCAAAGCATAAGATAGATCATCGAACAAGGCGAATATTAGCTCCTATCAAGTGGAAATAGTTTAATATCATTTAGTAACAACTAATAAAGACGTGAGAAAGTTAATTATTTTTAGCACAAGAAAAGGATTGCATCCTCTAACGCGAGCTATATCTATGATCTAATATAGCGCTATAGCAACAGAGCGGAATTGAGCACGTGTAAAAGCATTTAATGCTTTCCGCTCCTAACGGTATAGGTTGGCATCGCTGTAATTAACTGACGAGCATTCTCGAATGTAAAGTGCATCTGCATTAAGTTCTTCACCATACCACGCTTCGTTCTAAGTATACACCAGAAGCGATGTAATCCATTAGCTGAAAACGACACCTTCGAAATAATAATTGTCTAGCTCTTTATTCGAAGTCATGCGCAGAGAGATGCAATCCCAATATAAACTATTCGATATACTATACATTGCAATTTAATTTATGTATTGTCCTTAATATCAATAATCAATAATGTTCATTCTTATTAAGTAGTTTTATTTATTCCTAATAAAAATAAATTGTTAATGTACATGTGTACCTATAAAAATCAATAACCTATATATAGAATTTTTTTTCTATTTATTCATAACTAAAGACGGATACAAAATCCAATATTGATGATCCATATGGACATTCTGGATACATCGAAAAGCATCGACACCATAGTTGCCAGCTGCCTGAGCATCCGCATATGCAGAATCCAAATCTTCTTCAACTTCACCATCGCCATAGTTAGGTCTGAAAATTCAAACACAGCGATAAACCGTTTAACTTACTTCAATACTGTTTTTACTAACGACAAAAAAATATGTAGCAATTCTCCTAGTATACCATTGCCGTCGTGTTCAACTGGATCCATAGCGTTTTCACAAATACTTCTCAAAAGGCAATGATGACCATTCATACCATGACTTAAATTAATAAATACAAATAAAAGCACACAGTAATGAAATTGATATTTAAATATCAGTACTAGGCCTTCGTGGTACTTATTCCTAAGTTTTTAGAATGATACTGCGTTCTTAAACCCCTAAGGTTACTTTTTTTTGCCACAGAGGCGAGACTTCGGCGCCTACTGGTTAGTTACGACCAAAAAAATAAAGCGTTTCATTCTTATGGATGCATGAGACAGGCAGAACACAGTGTTACATATGGGAACAATGTTACATTTAAAATTCTCCTAAGTTCACAAACTCATAAATTAGTTACTTACACAAATTATAATAACTTATGCACTTAACAAAAATTGGCATGGACGTTCATTATTTAGTGCATGTAACATAACCTTTAAAATAGATGTCAAGTGTAACCATGTAAGCGCAAAATGTTCTTGTGGATGGTAGGAACTGTTGCACTTTATCAATGAAGCACAGTCTCACATTTTCTTACACCTTATTTTCAGTATATACCCTATTGAGATAGCTTAGACTATCTAGGATTCCTGCAAATTGATTTTCATCAGTATTTGAAAATATTGCAGGTGTTCAGTTCAGATTATTCTGGCCAAAGCCTAGTAGACACATCTATACACGCAGTAATACTAAAAGGTTTTTCCATTAACAATAATAATAACATCTTTATTTTTAAGTACAGGCAACCAGAAAAACGTCAACAGAAAAACCAATTCATTCAAAGTACTAGTATTACAGTATTAAAGTTCACTATTCCTTATTAAAATAATAAAAATCATCTATAGAGTAACAATTAATCGAATGCAATAAATTTTTGACAGCATCTTTGAAGTCATGTAATTGCCTGATATTTTTGATATTATTAGGTAATGTATTAAAAAGTTTGCAACCAAGGTATTGGATACTTTTCTGAAATACGTTTTTTTTTATGTGATGGTGGAAGTAAGTGGCACAATTGTCTAGTATTATATTCATGTTCGTATATTTATGAACTCGTTGAGATTATTATGAGCAAAACAAAGGACTCGAGGATGTAAATATCATAAATGTGAGTATTCTATTTGTTTGAAATAAGGTTTGCATGAACTACGAGCGTCAACACCAAATATGTGTACGTAGGCGTAATATAAATTAAAAATAACATTGGTCCGAGAATGGAACCTTACGTACCCCAATGTCGACAACAGTTGGTTGGATTTATATTGTTACATATCACATTTGCTGGCGGTATTCTAAATAAGTTTGTAACCACTTGTTTGTTATACCTCTAATACGATATTTTTCTAATTGTGTATAATAAAATTGAATGATCGACACAATCGAAAGCTTTTTGAACATCAATTGACAAATTTATACAAGGGGAGAACGATCCATATTTGCTGCTAAGCTTATTTAAGGTGCGTATCTGTACCTCTGTTGGGTAAGAAACCATGTTGCTGTAAGCTAAAAACATTGTTTACTTGAAAGAAATGAATGAGTTTGTCTTTGATCATTGTTTCAAAAACATTGAGTAAAGAAATGGGTCTGTAATTTTGTAGATTATTTGAATCTCCTTTACTTTTATAAACTGGTTTAAGTAATGAATCTTTCAATTTACTGGGAAAAATGACTTGACTTATTTGCTTAACTTTTTCATTAGGAAGAGGACTTCTAACGAAAACAGTTGAATAACAAATTAAAAGCGCTTTTATTTAATAATGGCAGTATTAATAACAATCCTCAACAGAAGCAGAATTTTTAATTTTATTAACAATAGCAAGAACGTCTTCTTCCGTTACTGGTGAGAAAAAAAATGATTTACAGTTATTATTGCTTACCTAATTCCTGGAAATTGATTTGATTAGTTGTTTGACTAGCAGCAATTAATTCATTTGGAAGAAATTGTTGAAAAACTCGCACATTTCTTGAGAGAAAGAAAAACATTCGGGTAACATTGTTTTTTTTGTCGCAGTAGACCGTTTATCTTTAACCAAGGTCCACATAGCTTTACTTTATTGTTGGAATTAATAATGAACATGTTAAAAGACTTGCACGTTTCATCAATGTATATTTTGTAAAATTTTTGGTAATTACTGAAAACAACCTTCCCTCTCTCTCCACTTAATAATTGGAAGTGGGAAAATAATTTCAAGCGTTGGAATTGAATATTTGGACAATTTGTGCTATAAACACAGCAAGAATAAATGCTTAAACTGTTTGGGTAAAGCGCCGGTGTGTGCCAAAACCACAGGGGTTGACCAAAGTACAACAAATATTACGGTTTCCTAGGTAAAGTAGGAGTTGAATTAAACAATTTCCTGCGAGACTTCACTGATGCCTTACATCGTGTGAAGTTGTTCACTTCAGCATTGTAACACTGTACCCATTAGCATTATATTTATATTTGTCTCACTTTTGGTCTCTAATAATTTATCTATCTATCTAAATAATTTTAAAATCTAAGCAGCGTGTTAGTTTATCATTAGTTTGGAAATGTCCCAAAGAGTTATAAAAGTGAAAAAAAAACTGTAACACTGTTCGACTTCTATTCCTAAATACCATTCTTAATAGTAAAAGGTTTTCTACCTGTTCAAAATTTCTTCCATTTTTAATATGCCATATTTCTGTCACTTAACCGTTTTAATTTCGCTTCTTTTTTTCTCTCGATCGAGTTGAGTTAATAGGAGGATAATTCTGTATCTGTGTATATTCGTTGGTTCCAAAAATTCAAATTGTAGACTTATAGGACCATGTATTGTTAATCCCAGCGGAATAGGGTACGCTTATACCGATCACATACCTATCACAAAAATTATATTATATATAAATAATGCGTGGAGGTTGCAGTTTTATATACGCATTTTAAATGTGCAAATTACATTAATTGAACGCTTACTTTAGCTTGCCCACCATATGGGTAAATTAACCATCTCTTTGTTCTGTTTAGAATCTCGTTTGATAATGTTTTAGTAACAAAATCACTAAAAATTACCAATATTATGAACATGCAATGCATCCGCTTACTTGGAATAAGAGCGCAAACGAACTTGCGCAATTCTAAGAAAAATGAGAGAAGCGACTAATTTTAAGTGCTAATTGTCAATATTACTAGACGTAATACCTAGAGCGCTACCTTCATGTATTTAAACAACGAGGTTGTACTTTACAATGCCCAAGACAAACATGTTTATAGTTCGCCAACATTTTTATTGCAATGTAGTACTTGACTCATAAATCCTTAAAAAAATCTATAGAATTTAGTTGTACATTTGTATTCAATGTAAAGAAATGGCAAAAATGTTTTCTAAAGTATTTTTCTTCTTCAGATCTTAAAGGGAAATGACAGCCTTCCCAACGATTATTTACTGACACAGAAAAAAATATATCACTAATACTATTCAGAGTTTATCCTTACATTATCCAAAGCATATATTCCTGTCAAGTATGTATATAATAATCAGAAGAATTCGAAACACCAGCTAACTTCCAACTGTTGTTTGGAATTCTTCTGAAACGTATGAAATACTACCGATAATAATAACGCTAGAATTCATGTAGGAAGCTTTTGTTTATTGATGGTTTTTAACTGAGACTGCAACCTAATGCATGAAATAAACGGATAGGACGGCCTTATATAAAAACTTCTTCTAATTTTCTCAGCCTCATCTTGCGTGTGGGGCACCTCTATCATGCTTGCAGAGTTTGCTTCTTACCTTGGACGCTTCCATTCGAAATATCTAGCGAAAAGTATTGTCACGTGGGGCGCGTGACGGAGTAGCTCAGGGGATATACATATATAATAATTACACCTACCTTGGGTTGCAGGGGCAGGAATCACCAAAAACCAATACACTTAAGCTCTTATTAACAGCGACTCCAAGAGGAATACCTCATGCAGTCTCCTATCGGAGAGCCCCCTCGCGGAGTGTCTCCTTTACAGAGAGTCCCCTTTAACTATAATTACAACAATTATATACCTTAGCGCTATCCCCCCTCTTGAAGGCTTATTCGTGGCATCTCCCTCCCCTCCAGAAAACCGAAGGAATTTAAAGAGTAACATAAATTTAAAACAAATGCAAACAAAAAATAATTTGAGTTGCAGCCACGAATTTGACTTTAAGATTCTTAACTATGCTTAACTATCCTTAGACCAACTTAATGCCATTCACAGTACAACAGATTTGCAATACAATTATTATTTACTTAACTAATAATCCTTAAAGTAACATCACTTATATATCTTTCTGGCGAATTTTTCAATGTTTCCACGGAGGCAGAATCATCTATTTATTTCCTATTAGCCGGTTTCGTCAAGTCATTTGGGCTGCTACTATATTTGCTAGTTGTTTTGGAGTGGCAATAGAAGCTTCATGGATGTTGCATTGTATGTATTTGCAGTCAATCCCTTTGTAGATGAATGATTAACGAGCTGAGTTTGTTCTGGGGCCGGTATATGCCACTGCGAACAACCAGGAGTCGCAGTGCTTCAAACTTGTGGATTCCCTGGGTTACTTGAAGTCATCGTCATATGGTTGGCATCCTCCACCACGTGCTTCTTCAGGAGACCCCATGAGGTATTCCTCTTGGAGTCTTCTGTCAATAAAGAGCTTAAGTGTATTGTCTTTGGTTGATTCCTGCTCCTGCAACCCAAGGTAGGTGTAATTATTATATATGTATGTACCCCTGAGCCACCAAATGTCACGTGGAGCGCGTGACGGGGTAGCTCAGGAGTAAAACTTAATTGATCTAGTCCACCATAATAGGTGAGCAACGTTACCTCAGCAATACACTTCGCCTGCTGCAATATGGGATCAGCTGCGCAACAGCCATAGTACACGCAATCTTTAAAGCTGAATCCGTTTTTTTTTAATTATTACATGGACTTATCAAATTTGGTATTGGAAGGATTAAACGTTGGGCAATAATTTGATCTTTTAAACCAAACTGCAGCTGGAAATAATATGTTTTGATGTCATCTCGTTATAGAGACAGAACAGATGATCATTTTAATATACGGGGTTGAAACCTCCTTTAAAATTATATCATTCTATTTAAAATAACAAAGTTGACGTCCATTTTCGGTCAACCGGAAGTGATATTTCGGTTAAAGTATTTCACATTTATAGTTCCAATCGAACAGATAATGGTGCCATAATCTACATTTCAACGAAAACAGTGTAATGCTTTCAAAAAATGATAAATCGTTCGTTGAGTTTTGCAAAATTCGCCCTCTGCCTGAGAAAATAAAGGCCAATGTTAAAGAAATATTACGCTCCTTCCAAAGAACAGCCATTAATGAGAGCATGATGAAATTCAAAGGCAAGGCTCAATTAAGCAATACATGCCGCTAAAACCTATAACGAGAGGTTGCAAAATATGGACCAGAGCTGATAAAGAAGGTTATACGTGTGATTTTCAAATTTACACTGGAAAACCCTGCATGAAAGGGTTAACATATTAGACTTGAATTCCATTTTCATTCTTTAAGCCTCCTATCTTTCCAATTAGAGCTTTCTACTACCCTTCTTCAATTCGACTGCACATCTAGATTGGATTATCTTCCAACAAATCGAATCCATTAAACTTCTGATAACTTATTCTTTCTAAATTATACCAAGTTTTCTTACACCATGGCTTATCTCCATCATCCGTTAACCTTTCCAATCAATCTCTATCTGCTGATAAGATCTTCATCCTATCCAAATATTCCAATTTTGCACACACACCTAAACATATTCCTACCGAAAGCATCATCACTCGCATTGAGACAGCTCTTGTCAGAATTCCTAATAATATCGCCAATCACATCCGTTACAAAACTTCCAAAATACACTCCTGCCAAATACAGCATCCCTAAATACTTGAACGATCTTCAAGTCACTGTATTCGAACGATTCCACCGTTCTGATGTGAAATTTATTTTAGCTATAGTTTAGCTACAGCAATATTTTGCAACTCTTGAATGGCGGCAGTATATTTCTGCACCGATATACCCTCCTATGTTTTTTGAAACGTTCATAACCCATCACCGACATTTATTTGAACCCGTTGTATAGTATAAGTATAAGTGACCAATTGCAAAGCCTTAATAATTTATTTTTGGTTAGATATCACATCCAAAAGGAAATTTATAAAAATGCAGATATTAAATCCAACACAGCGGTCCCATATGGACAATCGGGATAAAGAGAAAAGCAATCAACTCCGTAATAACCAGCTTTCTGAGCATCCACGTATGCACTGTCTAAATCTTCTTCCACTTCCCCATCCCCATAATCAGGTCTGTAAATTATAGGAACACAGAAAGTAAACAGAGTCCATTGCTTTCAGAATAACAACTTACGAAAGAAATATATGTAGCAATTGACCGTAAATTCCGTTGCCTTCGTGATCCACGGAATCCATGGCGTTTTCGCAAATACTTCTCAAAAGGCAGTTTTCGTCCATCCATTCCGTAGCTAATTTAAATTATGAATGTCATTAGTACGAACCACCAGTTATACTATTATGCGTGTAAAATGCTATAATTCGGTATAAGCATGCAGTATTATTGTATCATACATTGGAAATACGCGTAGAAACGTTAAGATCATACCCGGGTTATATGGATGCTGCAAAATTACAATAGGAAATAACCATAAATATTAATAAATTTAATACCCTATAACGTCACAATGAATGTTTATATAGGATTTCACACTTCACAGCAACGACCTTTATTTGGTATTTATTTCTATTAGTTCATAGTACCGGTAATATTATCCAGTCTTGGAATTAATGGAGATCAGCACCTTAGAATAAACATTAGTCCCTAACTAACCAAATCCTGTCTCTAACATTTACATATAAATTAAACTTAAATTAATATTTGTTTAATCGAATAATGATGCACAACTTTCTACTCTCTATTCTTATACTCGTATAATGCGTTTCGAGTATCCTATTAGAGGTCTTCAACACATTATTTATGTAGCAGCACATAGATATTAATTTCAATTTAGTGGATATGTACAACCTACCTGCTCAAGATTTCTTCCAATTTCAAGTACGCCATCATTCTGTCACTCATTCGCTTCGCCTCACTCCTACGATTCCTCTCTCTTGAGATTATTGGTGGATATTGATGGAATATACTTATATTTTGTGGTTCTTGAAATTCGAATTGAAGATTCACGGAACACGACATTTTTTGATTAGCTGTAATTACAATAGGCCATGCAACACCGATAACGACCTATAATACAATATGTTACACAGTTTCGTATCTATTTATAATAAATTTAAGGTTTACTTTTGCTTGTCCACCATAAGGATACATAATCCAACGTTTAGTTCTGTCTAAAGTTGCATTTAATGTGACCATTAATGCAAAGAGGACAATGATTGAAAAATAAGTGTTGCATACCGACATCTTTTAATGACAGTGTTTATTCAAATTGATTTGAGGTGTTAAATGTGTTAAAGGAGGTTTTAGTTGCTTATTATTAGTTTTTGGTAACATGCTGTTGGCAAACATTAAAATGTTTGAGAATTTTATAGCCGTAAAAGAAATCGTAATTGATATAATAGATCTTAATACATTTTGTCATTTTGTTTAACGTCGACCAATTGCCTCATTGTTAGATACTTACTAAAGAGTTGAATGACACAGTTATCGGTAAATAATGATGTTTGTCAACCTAACGTTAATTTGCCTTGTAATCAGTTTCGTATATTTACTTTACACTCTGCTAAGCAGTCAAAATATATCAGTTCAAAAATATAACTTTTTCAAATGTTATAAAACAAATGACAGGATTATATAACTAATTAATTCTAATTAATCCTTTCCATTCATAAATATATATTTTTTAAGGCGCCATGTTTCGGCTGAAGGGAATTAGCATCACCAGGTTTCAAAACAACGTCCATATCGAAATAACAAAGCACCGTATGACAAAATCACTAAAGACTTGATGTGCCAGCCAACAGATATAGAGCACTAAGTTAGTTCTTAGTTTTCTATATTTGCTGACTGGCACATCAGGTCTTTAGCAACTTTAATTTGTTGTTATACAAACAATCACCAATCCCATTCAATGGATTTCAACATAAGTTCATTTAAAATATTAAATCTTAGTCCAAATATTTGTGTGGAGTACACGGCAGTTTTAAACACATCTACATGGTTCGATTAATCATCCCACTAATATATTTCAAGGGTTAATGAGGCTTTTAGGTGATTTAGAGCAATACCAGCCTTCCCATAGGTCAAATAAAAATTATGGGTGTGCTCTGCCATCTCATCACGTCTCAAATATAGCCGTCTTCCAAAGTGTCTTTAAACGTTCACTGGATTCTGATATTTTTGTTTAAATGCTTTCTAAGACACATCTCAATGGCATAGATTGTTGCCGGAGAAGTTGTATTGTTTAAAGTTATAGTATTCTCTAACTTTAGATTGTGGCTGGACGCTTCTATGCCAACAGTTTTTGTGTGCTTTCGAAGTGTCTGTAAAGGAATAAGTGTTTATCTGCATTATTTTACACCGCATCTCCATTTTTCTCTATTTAGAAATGTAATAGTACAAAATGTATCGGTAATGGGTTAAGCACACAACCTGTGTCTAGCTTAACCATACAGGTATAAGTGCATTATAAGTCATTCGCTATCCACAAAAAGCAAATATAAGTTAATCCGACTCCTTTTCCACTAAATTTTCAAAGAAGAAAGTTATAGAATAGTTTCTAATGCTAAGAATGATGAAGAAGGCAATTTTTAGCGTGATAACTATGCTTATAATCCTTCTGTATAAATATAGACTTACTGGGACTTTGGCTTCTTACGCATTTCTCTATCGTGCCGTGGCTCCATAAATTGGGCGCACTATAGTCACATATATTCAATGGAATAGTTCAGGATAGATAACTATGAAGATTTTCCACCTATCCTTAAATAAGTTCATAAACAAAGATTTGTGCCCAGTGAGAAATCTTTTCTGAATATGAATCCTGAGTTCGTGTATTGTCTGCTAGGATACCTAAGCACGGTACTTAGGATCAGATGAAAAATATAATGATCACTAGTCTACAAGAAAGATATATCACCGTCTTTCAAGCCTTAGATATGCAATATCACACACTGCACAACGAAATTCATAACAGAATTTTTTAGTAACAAGCTATTGCAGCTGCAGGCGGTACTGACAATATTAGTAAATATTAAGATACGTTAAGGCCGGTTTAGGAATGTATTAATGAAATAAATAGCACGAGAAACCACAAAAAGTTACTGTGAATGTTTCAAAAATTAAAGAATGTGTAGAAGCCGATGAATTAGCAAAGAAAAGGTTATCGTATTATTGTACATAACCCCAGAATGTATTTTCGGGGTGCTCAAAAACACACCATGAGCATAGGATGTGGCTTTAAGGAAAAGCAGGGATTATACTGGAACAACGCTCCCGGGCAAATGCATGGAAAACCTCTGTTGAGGAGGAAGACGAGAATGGAAGAAAAAATGAAGAAACTGCTAGAAGCTTTCAGCAGAATAAAGATCTATTGCCAATAGTTCCGTCTTCCAACAGATGTACTTTACATTGAAGAACACCTACAGAAAATGGTCGGTCAACATTGAGATACCCATGCAGACTGTTAATAGGATCACACCGCATAGCACATACTTTGTGAATGCAAAGCTCTAGAAGCAAGAGGAGAGGCATTTTTTAGCAATTTGAAAAAGATTCTGAAGATTATTTCGATTAATCGGTCAAGGATCTGTACATATCCTGACTGCGTTGTTTAGGAGATATGTACGGTTGTCAGTAAACAGGTAGAGGCAATCCCCAAGCGCTGTAGTTTAACTGGGGCGTTTCTGTTAGAAGCATCTAAGAGCCACCAGAACGTAGAAGGGACTGAATAGGTTTCGACGTACAAAGTGAGTCAGGGGCACTGTGAGATAGTAAGGTTTTGATAATTTGATTCACATATTCTCCTCATACCAATTCGTTTAATTGCCACCGTATTGTCATAAATCACTGAATCAAGTTTATTATTTTATATGCAGTTGCATCTAACACGAAATATATGAAAAGGGGTTATCAGGAATAAAGGTGCGGGGAATATTTTGAAGTTATTTATTGCCTGAAAAGCTAAAAAGTGTTCCTTGTGGATGTAGGTGACCAAGCAAACTCCAACCAAAACTCAAATTTCGTCGAATTTAAATTTACCCCGCGTGATAATTTAACCGATAGCGGAACAAGGGACAAAAATGCGAACGCATAAAACAGCAACTTCACGAGCTGCCGTTACAAAAGGAATAACTATTCTTTCGCTTTGATGTGACGTGCAGAAAACGACCGCAGCAAAAAGTTCTCGTTAAATCGATTTGTATGCTGAATGGTACTTGATGAATGGAGAAGTTGTATTGTTTAAAGTTATAGTATTTTCTAACTTTAGAAGTGTCTGTAGAGGAATAAGTATTTGTCTGCATTATTTTACACCGCATCTCCATTTTTCTCTATTTAGAAATGTAATAGTACAAAATGTATCGTAATGGGTTTAAGCACCACACCTGTGTCTAGTTGACCATTACAGGTATAAATGCATTACAAGTATTCGCTATGCCACAAAAGCAAATATAACTTAATTCCGACTCCTTTTCCACTAAATTTTGCAAAGAAGACAGTTATAGAATAGTTTCTAATGCTAGGAATAATGAAGAAGGCATTGTTAGCGTGATAGCTATGCTTATAATTCTTTGTGTATAATGTAGACTTACTGGTACTTTAGCTTCTTACGCCTTTCTCTATCATGCCATGGCTCCATAAATTGAGCGCACTATAGTCACATAATATATTCAATGGAGTAGTTCAGGATAGATAACTATGAAGATTTTCCACCTATCCTTAAATAAGTCCATAAACAGAGATTTGTGCCCAGTGAGAAATTCTTTCTGAATTATGAATCCTGACTTCGTGTATTGTCTGCTAGGAACCTAAGCACGGTACTCAGGATCAGATGAAAATATAATGATCACTAGCCCACAAGTAAAGATATATCACCGTCTTTCAAGCCTTGCATATGCAATATCACACACTGGCACAACGAAATTCATAACAGAATTTTTAGTAACAAGCTATTGCAGCTGCAGGCGATACTGACAACATTAGTAAACATTAAGATACGTTAGGGCCGGTTTAGGAATGTATTAATGAAACAAATAACACGACAAACCACAAAAAGTTACTGCGAATGTTTCACAAATTAAAGAATGTGAAAACCGATGAATCAGCAAAGAAAAGGTTATCATATTATTGTACATAATCCCAGAATATATTTTCGGTGTGCTCAAAAACACACCATGAGCATAAGATGTGGCTTTAAGGAAAAGCAGGGATTACACTGGGACAACGCTACCAGGCAAATGCATGGAAAACCTCTGTTGAGGAGGAAGGAGAGAATGGAAGAAAAAAATTGACTAACTGCTAGAGCTTCATCAGAATAAGATCTTCGCATAGTAGTCGGTCATCCAACAGGATACTTTGCATTGAAAGAACACCTACAGAAAATTTGGGTAATAGGATCCACCGCATAGCACATGCTCTGTGAATGCAAAACTCCAAACACAAGAGAAGAGGCATCTTTTAGCAGTTTGAAAAAGATCCTTAGGATTATTTCGATTAACCGGTCAAGGATCTGTACAGATCGTGTGTTAGATATGGAACGGTTGGTTCATTAAACAGGTAGAGGCAATCCCCAAGACGCTGTCGTGTTACTGGAGATTATGTTAGAAGCATGCTAAGAGCCACCAGAACGTAGAAGGAGACTGAATAGGGGTCGGACGTACAAAGTAAGGTCAGGGGCACTGTGAGATAGTAAAGGTTTTGATAAATTGATTCACATATTCTCCTCATACCATATTGATTTAATTGCACTACAATTGTCATAAATCACTGAATCAAGTTTATTGTTTTATATGCAGTTGCATCTAACACGAAATATACGAAAAGGGGTTATGAGGAATAAAGGTGCGGGGAATATTTTGAAGTTATTTATTGCCTCAAAAGCTAAAAAGTGTTCCTTGTGGATGTAGGTGATCAAGCAAACTCAAACCAAAACTCAAATTTTCGTCGAAGTTTGAATTTACCCCGGTGATAATTTAAACGATAGCAGAACAAGTGACAAAAATTCGAACGCAATAAAAACAGCACTTCACGAGCTGCCGTTACAAAAGGAATAACTATTCTTTCGCTTTGATGTGACGTGCAGAAAACGACCGCAGCAAAAAGTTCTCGTTAAACGATTTGTATGCTGAATGGTACTTGATGAATATTGCAAAAACCCAGATATCTCCGGTGCGCCCGATAGGTCAACGGGATCGATGAAATTATTCACAAGTTCGTAATGAAATGCCAACGATGTAATTTCACGCCTTTGTCTCAAGTTTAACGTGTAGAATTTCATTTATGTTCGGCGATTTTTCGGCGACGGTTAATGCGAAAGTTCCACTCCCAAATTGTTTAATTCATTGACAACTTTCGCCGAACGGTGGGAAATTTACCGTACGGAATCGATATTTCACGAAAGGGATCGAGGAATCCATTGCATTTTATAAGTTCGATTTCAATATCTTGGGATCTCAAAGCGGGCGTCGCTGCTTCTTCTTTTTCGCGCAATGATTTATTATTTCCGTCGGTGTTATTTTTGGGATATTAATTTTCGGTAATAAATATCATTTAGAAGATATGGTGGCGTGCATTTCATGTTACCTTAAATTAAGTTTCAACCGCCTTTTAATGCATAATTTATTTAGGTCAGCCAGTGTATTCGCCGCGCACAAGATTGATATACTTGATAGGGCAGTACCGCACAACGTATTTTTAATTATTTCTTCAATGAGTGTGTTTTATTGTTGGCATTTTTCATGCGTGTACACATATTTGTATTTGCATATTTTTTACGTTTGTTAAACGACATTTTAAGTATTCGTTGCTATTAAGGGGAATAGTTATTTTAACAAAGTGCAAATTGATATCTATGTATTTTATTGCTACTTTGTATATATAAAATTCAGCCTGTTGCTACCTGCGACCATGATAAATGGTATTTTTTTTTATAATACCATGCCCACTGTCTAAGATAATTAGTTAATCTTTACATTCGTAAAGAATTCTTACGTCCATGATCATGTTAGTTTCGTAATAGATAATAAAAATTGTACTTCTAATTCTTTTATATCTTATATCTTACTTACATCAGCCGCTACCAGTGTGAGCTAACTCCTAGCCTTCATCACGTAATAAAAATCTTTGTAACAGCCAAATGAAATTAAATAAAACAAACTCTGAAATATCATACTTCTGAAGTGTAGGCAGATTTTCTCCAACGCTACCCTTATGTAGCAGGTGTACATTACAATGCCGGCTGATGAAATAAATATACTACAAGAAATAAAAAGAATTAGAAAGTACACTATACAATTTTAATTATATTTTAATACATATTTATGTGGCAGTGAAAATTCCAAATCAGTTGATTCAGCCGAAAAACACAAAATAATTGAATAAATATTTAAAATTTGTTTATAGCATCACTGGACAAAAAACGAAAATTTTATTTTATGTTTTCTATAACTTTTTTTATTATGTAGCTGCATGACATAGAGTCTGGATAATAATAATAATAATAATAATTTTATTGTTTGCAATTAGACCACTACAGAACGTGTCGATTTTGTAAATAATTATGTACAATGTACATTTGTCATAGTAGACAGAAAATGATAAATAAATAAATATATTAGAATAAAAATGTATAAAACAAACAGAAGAGCGTGAGACGAACAAACATATAAATAAATAAAATAGATAAATAGATAAATAGGACATATACATACATACATAAATATAAGTATATATATATCTAGTCTAGCATAGATCACAGCTTAATAAATTCCTCCACACTATAGCACTCCTTTTCCATTAGCATCTGTTTCACCCTGATCTTAAATCGACTGGTTGGTAGTGTTTTTAATTCCTCTGGTAATTGGTTATACAGCTGCGGGCCCCAGTAATTTTACCGATAATTTAGTTTTGGACAATCGGTGAAAAGATGGTCGTAATTCATTCCTTGTCCGTGTGGTGTACCCGTGACTGTCACCATTTCTAGTAAATTGTGACTTGTTGTTGTGCACATAGAGAACAGCGGTGAGTATGTATACTGAAGTAGAGGTTAGTATACCTTCTCTCTTGAAATAGCCTCGACAGCTCTCATTATTTTTCAGGTTGCACAACGAACGTATGGCTCTTTTTTGGAGGCGGAAGATTCTGTTCGCACCTGCTGCCAAGCCCCAGAGGAGTATACCATAGCTTAGGTAGGAGTGAAATAGGGAGAAATAAGCCATTTTTGCTGCTGCATGGGTTGCGATTAAGTTCAGTCTTTTTATCGCGAATGATGCCACTGCCAGTTTACTGGCTAGATGATTTATGTTTATATCCCACTTTAATTTATCATCTATTGTAAGGCCTAGAAACTTGACTGGAGGCTAAATCCGTATTTTTCAGGGTGAGATTATATTTGTGTTTTATTTATGTTCATTTTTAATTTATTTGCTAGGAACCAGTCTTCTGCTTGCCCAACTACGGCTTTAGACTTTCTTGCTAATTCCACTGGATCGGCATCTTTTACGATGATGGTGTGTGTGAGTGTCATCCGCGTATAAACATATTTCTCCGTCATCTATGTTACAGGGAAGATCATTAATATAAATGAGGAATAACAACGGCATAACAATAACATAACAATAAGATAAGATGATTCGAAAATAATCGAGTACTTCCCCAAGTTTTCAAACTTCTAAGACCATATTCCAGTTCCTCTGGCGTTTTGGAGACATCAGTATACCATTTGATGGCATTTTTCTATTCGATTTTTCAGAGGTTAATTTTCGCGGAGGCCAGATTATTTCCTTTGCTCCAAGCTGCTGATGCATAAATAATAATCGATCTAACTATCGCTATATACATCCAAAACAATATTTTTGGGTTGCATCCCCAATTTTCCCTGCAAATTTCCTGCACAGCATTCGGTCTCTCTTGGCCTTGTTGGTTATTTCAAATTCGTGTTTGTTCCAGAGAAGTGTTTTGTCTAGTGTAAGGCCTAGGTATTTAACTTCCGTTCTCCAATCTATGTTTGGCCCATCCATTTTTATGGTTTTGAAATTGGATTTTCTTTTACTAGTGATGGCTAGTGATGTAGTCTTATTGGGATTAATATTGAGCCGCACCGATTAACGCTATCTTCGCGCAAAGTACAGTCATCTTTGGCTAGGTAGCAAAGGGGTATTCTCAAATTTGCCTATTGCGTATATGACAACATCATTAGCATATGCTAAGATATGCCTAGATCAGTCACCTCGCCTAAGAGTTTATCTACTATTAAGCTCCATATAGTATTTACACACACAAGTATTTAAAATTTATTTAATATTATTGAATTGTGATAAAAGCATGCACATTGGCCGGACACCCGGCTGAGAAGCTATAACACATGCGTAATGTTATTGTCTGCTTAAAATATGCATATATCTAAGCTTGTTCGCTCGTTCGCACTTGGGCAATGTTTATAATTCCCATTTGAGGATCCTGTCACAGCTTCTGTTAGGATTTCCTTGAGAAATATTATCATATCTATTACTTTTCTAACTTCACATGCGAGAAAAATCTCCTGGGGCTAGATTGCGGCTGATGTGTAGGCAAAAGGCGGACGTATACCTGCCAGCAGGAATACGAATAATATGGAACGTTAAATACGTCCACTCTGGAATTGAGCCAGGCGTATAAAGAATTAGAGCACTTGTCCTAAAACCGCAAGCCATTCAGGTAACGGTAACTGGCACTAAAGGTGTCTCATCTGCAATTCCGCTGATAATCACCTGAGGATAAATTTTACGGACCTTCTATCTATCCGCGTTAATGAAGCATTTCACACGTGACGCCCTGGCGCGTTAGGCGAAATTTTCCTTTTCGAGTCTGAATACATTTTAATGACCGTCAATTGCGGCGCCGAATATCTACGATTTTATAATAACTCGGTTCTCAATACTTGGCGGCGCATTTGTACTACTATGATTTATCGGAAATTCAGATTTATGAGAATGTGTGTCAACTTGCGGTTCTAGTTTGCTCTTCTTTTATTTTCTCAGGTTTTCCAGATCGATTGTGCTTGATAGCCGGCTCCTAGGTGTATGAGGGTTGTTTCCGCTTAGTATTTCTGTTTATGGATAAATATAATACATTTAGGATTTGTAAGGGAACTTTTGTTTCTTCGAATTACATAGCGATTTTTAAAATGTTATTATACTGTTTAGATAATTCCATTATTCGAAAGTTGTAGTTGTATTAACATAATTGCAAATGAAATCCCTCAGTACGTTCCTAGACTCAAAATTTCGGGGCTACTGTACTTGTTTTGTATAGTGACGACTTTGAAACATAGTTCATTTTTCTCAAATAAAAGATTTAGTTGGTACCGAGGCAACAATTGCAAAACTGATAAAGTTTTGCAAGCATTGCAAGTGCTTAGTATGAGATCATTAACGAATTAATGTATTTCTGCTAATTACTGTAATAAACTTTCTTCAGAATTAACATAATCCATAAGAAAGCATATTTCCGAAAAAATTATAGAGTAAAATATAAGGAAAGAAAATATTTCGTAACCGTGTGTCTTAGTTGAATTGACGTGACTCATAGAGAAACCCCTCAATACGTTCCCAAATTCAAAATTTTCTGGTTTTGGTACTTATTTTGTATGGTGACGACATTGAAACATAGTTGTTGATTTTTCTCAAATAAATGATTTAGTTGGTACTGAGGCAGTAATTGCAAAACCGAAAAAGTTTTGTATATTAATGTCATTACTATGGTTATGTTTTGCATAAACCTTTTTCTCGAAATTAACATAACCCATAAGAAAACATGCTTCCGAATATATATATAGAAAATATATTCATAACCTTGTGTCTGTAGTTGCATTGACATGAATCTAACGAAACCCTCAATACGTTCTAGACTCAAAATGTCGTGGTTACGGTACTTTTGTATAGTCACGCTTTGAACAAGCGTCGATTTGAAAACATTAGTGGCAGTAATAGCGAAACTGATACGGTTTTGTTTATTAACGTCATTAGTGTGGTTGTGATTTGCATAAACTTTTTTCAAATTAAATATTTAACCTAGTAGAGTGCTTACTAGAATAATGTTGTTTTAATGAAACTATGTTCATAATAAAATCATTCCTTAAAAACCGGAGTGTTGTGATGTTTCGACCGAAAACACTTATTTTTAATTTATGTGTTTATTATGTGACAAAAATAGCTCACAATGATTGACGAAACACGTCCGTGTATGTTTTAATCACATTATAATAGACTGCTAATAACATTGTGCCATGTGGACATGCCCATGATTTCCACAACTTATTGTATGGTTGCGGTAGAAATGTAATTCCAACAGAAAACTGTTTACAAATAACAATATATTTGCTTCTTTAGTGAATAAATACTTACCTAAATTTATTAATTAATCGTCACAGAAATTTTTCGAAATTTTAAATTTCTTCTTTGGATAAAATATTGTCTAATTAGGATGAATGCAATCCTATTCATTTTAGCCCACTTAAGAAATTTAATAAAAAGGCGATTAATATTTCTTTATTATGTACTTTCTTAATATTTATTATCTTATTTCAACAGGTCCAAACATTTTGATTGGTTTTTAGATTTTAGACCAATATACATATGTATATATAATATGTGGACGTTCATTGCCTGCTTAGTGTCAAAATGGTTTAATAACAGGGGGAATCAGTTTAGTATTGATTTTGAACTGCCAAGACCATGTTGTTAGTAAAGTTGTTCGAGCAAAATACTTTGTAAATCTACGGCTGAAATATGCTAGGGAGGCATTTGCATATTTCAGTGAATATTTCTTTATGTGAGATAGAGGATGTCCACAACTACGGATCCCTTAGTTTCTGGATACGCTTCAAAATACGCCTTGCCAGTAAGTTCTTTTTCTTCCTTGAGAATTTGAAAACTACTGATCCAATTGCCCTAAAATTGGAATTATTTTTCTCAAGAACATATTATGATTATTTTGATGCATATATCATGTTTCAAAACGTTTATTTGGAGGAGTAACGAACAAGATTATCTGCAGCAAAACTTTGGAATAAATTCATCTTTATATTGCTTTTCCTCACAAAACAATGGATATTTTTGAATGGTATTTATTGCGTCTTGCTCTCAATAGTTAACAGTTAACAGCAAATAGTTGAGAACAAATCTTCTCCCATTTTTATACACAGGCGTAGAATTTTTGCTCTGATTGTAAGTGCTTTAAGTGCCCTCTTTTTAGAAAACTTACCGCTTTTATTGTAGAAAAACCATTCTCTTTCATTCACTTTTCATAATAAGCAGTTTTCCGTAGGTGTTTTATTTTGTGGAAAGCCTTATCATGTAATTATCATCACTTCTAGAAGGGATTTAAGAGACAAACTCTCTCTTTTTTCATTGGTTAATGAAAGTTTGAGTTTTTTTCCGTATTTTAATGATAAATTTCGCATTTTGGAATTTCGTATTTTATTTATTCGTTGTATTTAATTTGGAATCTTTATAAATCAATTTGAGGCATCACCTTTCGTCCAAAGAATGCCGAACTTGAAAAAAATATGTTTTCATCCACGAACTGTGCTTTAGTTGCACTCCCTGTAAAAATGTTATTTTATTTACAGTTTATATTGTTACAGTATGTGTAAAAAAATGAAATATGCCAGCATTTTGGTACATATTCACCGCACTATGTGACAAAGATTAACAGCCTGCAAAGCAGTTAATGGTTATACCAGTAACACATACTACACTACTCATTTGTTATCTATGCATCCGTAGTATTGTATATAAGTTAGTTGTTATTATCATTATGGTTATTATTATTGAACATACCTTGGTTTTATAAATAGATTGTTTTCGGCGTACGTTCGCATGCAGTTTCCTGATCAAAAGAAATAATACAAATTTAACTCTTTAAGGTTGTTGCATATATGTTGAATCACTCCGTATACCTGTCTGTCTACCTCATTGGTAATGGCATACTTAATATTTATTTAGCATCGCACAGCACTTTGTCGCCTTGGATCAGCAACACACTCTATATCTGCTTTAAGCAACCGCAATGCATAAAAAGTATTATTATTTTCCACTCTACGGAATAATAAAAACATCATTCCTCGTACAGGGAAATACAACTTGAGTTTCGCGAATAAACTTGCTTCTTTTTGGGTGTCATCAATCTTCCTGTAGAACAAACGCACATCACAATCTTAACCGTTCGCCGCACGGAAAAATGTTTGGAATTGTTTTCTCTTCTCTCTCAATTTATGGATCTCTTTAGCGCCAAGTCGTTTATAAGTCGAATTAAAAGCTATTTCCGGAATAATACGGACGGAAACTGTTCGCATTTCGAATGCTGCATTTTTACCGCTCTCTCGTTAATGGCACGTCTTGTATGAAGGTTGGGTCCGAAATCTTCCAAGTTTGAAATGGTAAATTAACGAGACAGTTCAATGGCAAGAAATAAAAGATGTTTACCAGGAACTTTTTCATATTTACATTTTGAACAAAATGAATATAAATGTATTTCGGCGTTCAAAACATATAAACTTACGTTTATCTTTATTTATCTTAAGACATTTTAGTAATGTTAATACGTCCATTTTTCTAATTCCGAATTCTTTAAGTTCATGAAATAAAATCTGCTGTGGAAAATAATATGCAAGTGGCTCATGTTCATTAAGGAAAACAAAATATCTTCTTTAGAAATGCTTTAAAAAGCAATTAAATATATTAAATTTTCTGTACCAGACAAAAGATCACTTTTAGAAAATTTTAAGAGGACAATGTGCTGGTTTAAATATATGTTTTAAATATAATACAGGGACATAGGAAGTATTAATTCCGGCACAACAGTATACCAACTAAAACAAGGCAAGACAAAGAAGAGAATGCCTTAGGCAGGCAATGACAGTAGGCGCTCCAGATATTTTACCAATAAATGAACGGTTGGTAACGACAGAATTTGGCAAACAATTAGGGTTCTTCTGAAAAGAAAAAACATTCCCTTTGGCGCAATACAGTATTTAGCCGAACTTAAAGTCAAATTCATTTATTTACTTTGTTCTAATAACTCAGTATTATCAAATATTATATAAAAGTAAGTTAAATATAGAACGCACAATTGTTTCAAAGCAAATGAGTATAAAAAACAACAAATAAGAGGACAAAAAAAACACAAAATAACGTATACACAAACAAAATAACTTTAGAAGCAAAGCCAGTAAACCACCATCGATCGTTTAAGTATTTGCTAATAGTATATGTTGTGGTTGCTAATGTTTTCTTCATTTTTGTTAGCAACTTTACGAAGTGTAATTCACCGTTATTGAAACACGTAGTACGTTTTCATTTTATCAGCTGAATTATTAGATAGCAGTTTAAAATAGCGATCCTAAGGCAAACAAAACAACATTAAGGGCAAAGTTTTATTTCACAACAAGTTTTCGAAGTGTCCACCTTGTTTTTCAATGCAATGAGCTAGGCGATATTGGAAAGAAAGCCGAGTATTTCTGACAAATTGTGGCGTATTTCATTACATGCAGTATGTATTTGCTCTTTCAGTTTGTCCAAGATACGTATTTGCACGTTATTATAGGTTTTGTTTCTTAGGTGACCCCAAAGCAGATGATCAATTGGAGACAGATCGACTGATCTTGGCAGCCAAGATATGGGACCAAATCTGCCCATACATCGCTTTTGGAGTGTATTATTTAAGAAATTTGTGACGGCATTAGTGGAATGTGCCAGAGCTCCATCCATTTGGAACCAAGGCTCACCAATATTCAGAATTTCAATTGATGGAACAATGGAATGGAAAAGTGAGCCAATAAGTCTATTAGTTGCCTTTTGTGGGTATTGTGTTCGCGTAAGGTTTTGCACATGAGGATTTGTACGGGATCAGTAACTAATGGATTAATAGAAGTTCAATATTTTTCAATTGATAAATGTAAGATACAAACCGGAAGTGTTGAGAGTTGAGCTCTCCATTTGAAGTAATGTAGCTTCGTCGGCAAATAGTACTTTATTTAAAATTTCTGCATTTTGACTTTGCACATACAAATACTGATACCTCAAAGTGAATTGTCAAAGAAATATTTAGCATTTCTTTTTTCCATAGCAATCTAGATAAATTCTTTATTGCTGTATAGCAGGTTAAACTATAATAAAATATGTCAACTAAACTGGAAATGACTGTAAAAGTTTGAGTGATAGTAAATCATAAGAAATAGTGGTGAAAATATATCTAATATATAAGTCTTTGACGTAGCCCAAGTACTTTCTTCCTTATTAGCTCTTACATAAACAGAATCTAATGCGTTTTAATAATTATCCTCGTACGTACTACATATATATTTTTTTCAAATCTATATTATTGCCTAATGCAATAAGAGTTACTCAGATCCAACAAATTCATTTTAACTGTTCTCCTCTTGTCTAACGCTTCATTGACTTATTTAGGTGTATCTGCCAAAGCATGTCTATTCCTACGATATCTATGCTGACAATCTTCGGAAAACGTTTTCTGTTGGATTACTGTGTCATTCTATACGGCATAACTTACTTGAAAGCCTTTTAACAATTGAAGATTTAGTAATGATCCAATTGTATTTTGTCATAAAAGAAGGAATAAAAAATGTTCCTAATTTCTCAAATTATTTCCTAATTACCATATATACTTGCTTAAAATCAATTAAATTTTAGTATGTTTACAAAATTCTTTTATATCACCATGCTAAGCATTAGGTATACCTGTATGTACACTCATTAGCGATGAATAACATAATTACCATTTGAATACATTTTTCATTTTAACGGAACAGAAAAGAATATACTTGCAGAAAACTATTCCAGAAACATACGATAAAAGTACCCACACTTTAAGAGGCGCTATATCCATATGTAATGAGAATAAATACTACGTCATAAGATGCTCCGGTGTGTGACATTTTTAAGACGACGTACTCCTTCCGCATACAGTACTTATGCCACTTCAAGTCTGCAGGGTGACAAAAAACTTGAATTTTGCTGTTTCTGTGTATTTCTAAAGAGGTGTCTCGCAATTTAGCACGTCCTTTTATGCGACTTTATATGACACTAAAATCTAATAATTATTAAATAATATGAGGCTGTTGTTATGGGTGGAAAGTTATTTCCTCAAATAAGAAAATATGCTAATCGAATTCTTATATTTTACACAAAAGAAATTCAAAAAATTATGTCAATAACAAGCAAAATTGTTAAATATACCCAACATCATGTATAAGACTACACAGACCGCAAATATTTGTATTACGGCAACCTTTCAAAATTCATCAGGCATTAAACAGATGACAGGTTTTGTATGATATGGAAATGTAGGTATATTTGTGCATTTACTCAACCTTAAGGGGAGGTTTACATATATATATCGGAAAAGTCCAAAAACTTTGAGCTTTTTTTTCAGAGAAAGGAAAAGATATACAAAATACGGCTTTTTCTTAATAAATATATTAAAACCTGAACATTAAAAAAATATATTTTTTTTAATGACAAGACCACTATAACGTTCGCTATTTGTATCTAGGTAGCAATGTGCACAGAAAACACGGTCAAACTGTAAACTCTAGCAAAAGTGATCCGAAATTGAAAATAAAAAGGAAAGTTAGAAATATATTAAATTTGTTGGAGGTTATACCTAAATTTAACCAAATAAGTCGAAAGCAAACAATGTGGCAGATACCTGGACTTTGATTTGATTATTTTCTATTTCTTTTTTGTGTGTATGTGGATATAAAAATGTGGAATATTGCAATTTTTAGTATATTATAGGTATAACCTCCAATAAAAACGCTTTACATTAAAGAAAACAAAAGAATTAAGTTGATATATTGAACACTTGAAGAACTAGAACTTACGCAGATTTGAAAAATCATGTTTCGAGAAAAACGCGTTCAAAGTTTCTCAGCAAAATTTTTTACAAATAGTTCAACATACACTTAGTCAGCTATTCCAGCACTATACATTAATCCTTCTTCTTCTTCATACTTCTGCATTTGCAAAATTTGTTGCTTCCCTTTAGACAGCACAGCAAGTTTTGCAGCGCTGGACATGCTCTGCTCTGCTCGTTGTATGCGCTGACGATCAGAATTGATGACGAAATTTTGGCATCAAGTCCTACTGCAATTCCACGCATTCATTATTTGTAATACAGAAAAGTAACCTTCATTGAATAAATTTGCGGCAATGTAGGTAGCAAGTTGAATTATTTATGGGTCGCAGTGTAAATCTTTTGAAGCTAGTTTCTACCACACATGAACTAAACGAGTCGTTTCAGTTTTGACAATGTTTTCCAATGCATCTTTGCAAGAAATCACTCTAGAAAAAAATCATAAATCCGCCTAATAGCATCTTGATTTTTTTTTTTTGCAAAAGGGTCACGTATGAATGAAGCAAGCTCAACCTTGGCTTCTGCAACGCGCCACTTACACAGGTTGTCTACACCTTTTGGACAATAAATGTGTCGTGGATCCGCGTCGGTTGAACATTTATAATGAAATGTAGCCCAAATAGCTGCCTTCATTTTTATGCAGAATCTGGATGTTGTGTAATTGCTAGTCCACAGTACACTATTGTTAAATTATCAATAACTTGTCAGTCAGTTTACCAGCGCCCTTTCTTCAAAGTCCACTCATTCTTTTTTGTACATGTCCAACGCATTCTCTTTTTTTCTTGAACAGTAACATCTTAGTACGGCTAAAAATCACAAATTGCTTAAAAAGTTGTCTTATCTCAGTCGCCTATCCGAAATCGTGCGAAAATTTCTTTTAAGGCATCGCATCGACTTCTATTATTCCTGTGCTACTCTGATGATCCGTAGTGCGGTTATCTTTGCCATTATATTCTAGCCAGCTTTTAAAAAATTTAGTGTAAGTAAGTGCATCTGCAATAAATTGATACATTTTATGGTAGTAGTTTTCTAAAGCGTGGGAAAGTGTGTTTTAAGTAAAGAAATATTGTTAGATCAGTTTCTTCAAATGTGCGTTTTATTTCGGATCTAATTGCTTCATATTATTGTAATATAAATAACTACTCTGTCGTTTATTTGTGATCCCGACTACAGTGGCATTTCTAATCATTAAAGACAACTATACATACACTAACAAACAATAAGTATGATATTTCGACCAGAGCAGCCCCGAGTCGAATATAGTATTACATCTAATTTGCTCCATTTGTGTTCGGTACACCCGCTCTTTTAATAAGCCGTAGAGGCTTAAACAATGCGAATATTACGAAACCGCTTTAACCATGTATGTTATATATTTGGAGCTTTCAAAAAATGCAAAAACCAAAATCGATTTTTTCAAGTCAATATACATGTAAACCTCCCTTAATAGCCGTTATGTACCGGTATCCGATACCATCCCTTTTGAGCTCTCAAAGTCTGAATCAATTCGTGGTAAACAAACCAGCTAGGTTGGTTTACATGATTCCCAAAACAAACAAACTCTCGTAAACAACTCTACACCTTCATTCGATTAACAAACGTGATGTCCCTTGGTAATTTTTGAATTATGTCGAAATACACATACGTATTATTTTTTTTTAACCATGTAACAGTAGATTAATAGAAAACATAGGTAATACAAGCAACTATTTTCTGTAATGCATACCCAAGAAAACACATATAATGTCGCTGTAAACTTGTATTGGAAAATCATAGTAAATGACATAGCAACAATATTTTGTGTTGTGTACCTATAGGTATACATATACAGATTATTGAATAGTTTTCCAAATGCAAAATGGTGATATTCCAATAGATATATACGTTTAATAGTTCAATTAAAATAAAGATAAAACTTGAAAGGTGCTTAAGTATTTGTTTTGACGTATTCTATACTTTATTGTATCATACAGGAACGCATAAAAAAGTACTAACTAAACTAAACTAAATTGAGAAAACGACGCTGTACCTTTTCAACTGCTATTTGGAGAAAGACATACCGAGGAGATCAAACCTGAGCGACATATTCTCGTTTATTTGCTACAAAACTAAAATATAATTTAAATTAAAGGCATCTCTAACAATCGGTCAATATTTGCATATGAAGATTGCAATATATTGACTAATATTCTCTTGTTACGGGGTGCCGGCTAATAGCACTAACACTCCTGGCAGTCCAGCGATAACATAAACAAACGATTTCTAACTAAGTGACTCGCATGAAAGAACCCACTAATGCGGAATTAACAAAGAATTCATGTAGATCACATAAACACATAGCTTCTATTTGGGTAGTCGGCGTCGTTTACCGCATGCGGAAGGAAATCGGAAACACATAATCACTAATAAGTCAAATGAACGTTAAAAATCAAAAACTAAACGCAATTAATGTGAAAACTAAATATTGATGAACAAGAATGTGCGGAATATTCTGGTAAAATGATATACTATAAAAGTTACTTTTAGATGAAAAGAAAAATGCTATTAATCAAAATTACTGATAAAACGAAGTTCGTGTGAATGACATACACAAAATTCAATTTAATTTAAAAAAAGGACCACAAAACAAGAAACTGATTCGCGCACTTGGTAGACAACAACCTGTAATACATTCGGTCAACAAATAGCACTGACGATTCTTAGTAATGCATGTTTAGCGGCTTACCGTCGTCCTACAGTTATTGTATTGTTATTTAGTCCCAAAATTAATATAGAACATAAAGTATATTTTCTAATTTCCGGTAATTTTATCCTATACGTTACTGGAATTTCAAACAGGAATTGAAAACATTTTTAGTATACACAGTGAATGAGGAAACCTAATGTTTAAAAGCGGACAGGCAGAGCTTGGTAATGCGTAGTACGAAGTGACACAACCTGGTGCCAAATAAATCATAAATCATAAATCGCAGTTTTTGAAAACGGTTTAAGTTCATCATGTAAACGGAGGAAATTAGAATGATCTTCCGTGTGTAGGAGGCATAACAGCATTTTCTGAAGCTAAAAGTTAAACTATTTCTGAAATACTCATCAATTAAATAATTAATATTACCTATTTTTAGTGGGAGCCATCTGACCTGAAGTTTCCGGAAACATTGCAGTCTTGTGACTTTTTGTATTTGATCTGCCATTTCTTTCACCTATTGCATTATATATATCAGCCATTCCAGCATCCTAGTAGTACCCTATATTAATCTGTGGAGGTCTTTGGTTGGTTGATCAAAGTAATCCTGTGGATTCGTCGTTGGCTTACCAAAAAATTCTTCTAGCTATAGTAATAATTTTTATCGAAAGCCTACTAATCAATATCATGAATAATACAGTAATAATTGATCCTTGATTTTGAAAACGTCATAAAATCTTGGAAAATATAAGTAAAATTAAGTATAATTGGACATTGTGAAATAATAAAAAAGGATGATCTTTATTTATTACAAATATAGTGAAGAATTTGACACTCACTAAGTAGGGCAGTTAAAGAGAATTAAAAAAGAAATAAAAGAAAATTACAAGATATGGAGTGGTCCATTTAAAAAACAGAAATAAATGACCCAAGAATATTAATACGTTTGTCATCCTATAAAAAAACACTCTGTATATTATAATTACATTTTATTATATCCACAGTGTATGGTCATCTCCTGTTTGCACAATTACCAAATATTGTTTCTGGAAAATTAACACCACGGCTTCCGTGATACGTTTTGTTACTACAAAATGTTAAACAATTTCTTGAATAATTTGACAACGCAGCAATCAAAATTAAAAAACTTTTTATATTTGTAGTACTACTTTGGTGCAATATTTAAATCTTAAAAAATATATAGGGCGTTTCATTAAAAAAAAATGGGTCTTACAGCGTTACTCTTCTACTGAACACTCTGTATATCTTCAGAAAACTTTTAACTAAAGGCCTTCAGATCCGTTACAATTATTGTATATAATATTTTGTTATATGTTTTATAGGAAAAGTGTTGCACAATTGTTTCAAAGCAAATGAGTATAAAAAACAACAAATAAGAGGATAAAAAAAACACGTAAAAACGTATACACAAACAAAATAACTTTAGAAGCAAAGCGAGTAAACCACCATCGATCGTTTAAGTATTTGCTAATAGTATTGCCACAAATCGGATTCCAATTAATATTAGTAATAGTGGGGATATAGAGCGATATATAGAGTTCGCCGTGTGGCGGCAGGGGGGCTTCGCCGTGTGGCGTCATAGTGATTAGGTACTAATAAAATTGTTAATAGAGATCAAAAGTGTTTGGTTAGCCTTCTCCTGTAAGAAGCCAGGAAGCCATTTCAAGGTAAGTGATACCTCTCGTTATTATCATTTATTTGGAAAGCGCGGCTCCGTTGAGCTACATTTGCCCCTAGTCACCCCGGCGCGTGACATTTTGGTGGAGGCCGCCTTACGATCTAAGTTATTTAGTTTTCATTATTATAGATTTTTAATTTTGAATATTATTGTTGTTTTATTCTTCTGTGAAATAGTAGAATTTTTTTTTGGAAAACCTATTGTTAGTTTTTAGTTAAACTTATTAACTCGAAAGTTAGTAATACTTACTTAAATAATTGTGGAAAAGAATCCACATTTTGATACATTTTTTTTTACCGTTAAATAAAATAAATAATAGTCATTAATTAATAGCACTTAAACAATATCCGGTGTATGTATGTATGAAGGCATTGACTGCATCATACGCGCTAACATAGGGGAAGCGTCAGCATTTTTAATCACGTTCTTTAAGGTCGTCTCGTTATAGGTGAAATACATCGACCTCATGTAAGTACATTGCTGACCTCAACAACTCTATAGGTGTATAGTAATTAATACGTCTATTAAGAGACAAACATTATTTTATTAAATTACAATAGTGCTAACATTGTTAAGTGTATTTTTTTTAAATATATATGATTTTCTTTCATTTTTCGCCATAGGACTTATTTTAAATATTTACATTGGTATAAGCATTACAATTTATTGCGGCTCTCTGAGAGCAATGCCTTTCAAGCTAGACTATAGCATTGAACGTCCTTCATATGAGGACAACTAAAGTGCTGACGTTTCGGTTGTGGAGGAAGGTCGTGCTAAGTTATTGCACTATTAGTGTGAAGCTTCGTAAGCGTTTAGTTCTTAACAAGTAAACTAATTAATTTCGTTTATTATTATTTTTTTTTCATTTCTTTCTTTTGTCTTTATGATATTTAAATTTTTTTATGATGGCACACCAAAACCCCAAATATAATTTACGGTCTAACATCAAAGACGCAGAGAAAAATATATATGATGTCGTATTGGATTTAGACCCTAATGCTTTTAACCGCAGTTCAAAAACACTTCGCAGCCCTACACAAGTAAATGAAAGACCTTTAACATTGCCACCGTTGCCACCCACTGCTACAGCTAATTCTACACCGTCAGTCCAACTAGGTGCAATTCCTAAAAGACCCATTACAACCCAAACTTTAACATCTTCAACCGTCACTACTTCTGTGACAACAAAGCCTAGATGCAGCGTGGGTTTTTCTGATAAGATTGATTCGATACCGGAACCTTTGCATCCGATTGCGCGGGAACCTATTCTCCCTGTCGAAATACCATTTGATCCAGATGTGGACAATTCGCATATATTTTCGATCTCAGCCACCCCGTCCGCGGCGGAAAAAACCTTCAACTTCCCTAGACAACTGAACCAGGAAAAACGTTATCAGACAAAGGCATCCCTAAATTCACGAAGGAATGTTACACTCAACTTAGAACCTCAGCCACCTACTAATGACTTGCAGAGGGATTACAATGTCCCAAGTAACCAAACAATTTCAACAATTTGGAATAATAAACATCCTTTGACCCCAGTATTGATGATCCGATTTGTTTTCTTCGTGATTATAAGTCTTCCGCGATTTTTAATGCATGGGATAATGATTTGCAACTATGTTATTTTCCTAATTATTTAAAAGGATGTGCAGCGACATGGTTTAAAACATTCGCCAAAAGGAATCCACACGCTGATTGGAACGATACGTTGAGAGAATTTAAGATTAAATTTATCGGTCCCAGCTACGATAATGATATGGAATATCGACTCATCTCAAAACGCCAGTCGCCGGAACAGAGTATTCGGGACTATTTCTACGAAATGATAGAACTATGCGATGAGGTCGATCAACATATGAACGAGGGAACTATTATGAGGAGAATTGTTAATGGGTTGATACCGTATTATCGACACATGATAACGGTTAGTCGAGCTAAAACGCTTCCAGAACTGGAAGAACTGATAGACACCATATCAGAATCCGAACGTGGAAGCGTGCAGTACACCGGTTACCGACCTGGAAGTGGTCTAAGAAGAGAAGGGGGAGGTATTACCGAAAGCAGGAGTGAAAATGTACAATGAACGCTATAACAGCTCAGTTAAAGAACACCTATATTACAAGAAATTAGGGACGAATTAAGAAAAGAAAGCCAGTTTAAGTTTAACGCAGAGAGTAGAAACCAAACCTGCCACCTCCATACCGCAGCGACGGGGTTTTAAATTACCAAAATGGACGTCCGAGAGCACAATCTACAGGATGGAACACGAATAATGTTGGGCAGCCATCACGAACAACAAACGGACGCCCAATATGTTATATATGTAGAAAACCGGGACACACGGCAATAAGTTGCAATGAACGATACAATAGAGAACCCAGGGGACGAGGCAACGATGAAAACTATAGGTTAAGGCTAATGACACCGGTTTTAGAACAAATAACGTAATTAATAATCGTCAAGTGCAGGAAAACTATCAAGGGCAGAGTTACAGGAGGTCCTAATTCCTGCCCTTATTTCTAATATGGATCATAGGACCCCATTCCTACAACAAAGTATTTTAAAGGTAACAGGTATAGTTAATAACAACCCTTAGAAATTGTATTAGATACAGGATCATGTCTAAATTTAATAGATAGAAATTATATAAAAAAATTTTCTAAATTACAAACCCCTGTAACATTAACCACAGTAGGAAAAAATACAGTAAGTACCTTAGGTAAAACAATAGCTAAGATAGAAATAGCAAAGAATATTTTTGACGTTGAATTTATAGTTGTAGAAATGCTACCCGTTCCGGTAATTTTAGGCTATAATTTTATTAAAACCCAACGCCTAATTTTGGATTTTCAGTTAGACAAAATTATATTTCCTACAAGTAATTCAAAGTCAGTATTAAGTTTCGCGAATTTATGAATTCCTATAGATTTAAACCAAATAAAAAGTCCGATAATATCAAAGAAGTGTGTCAAAATATTTTCGAAATAAAGGACGCTTGTTTAGCACATTGTGTTTCGGCGGACATGAAAATGGGTGCCGGATTAGCACAACAGTTTAAAAAGAAATTTGGTGGTACCGAACAGTTATTGGGACAAAATAAAAAAGTGGGAGAGGTAGCGATCTTAGATGCACGGGATAATTATATTTACTATTTAATAACTAAAAAACGGTTCTTCCACAAACCCTTCCTAGAGGATCTATTTAACGCATTAGTTCAGGTCAAAGAGCATATGATCGCTCATAATAATACCGTTTGGCGGTGCCAAAGTTGGGGTGCGGACTTGATAAATTAAAGTGGTCGACTGTAAAAAAGATGTTGTGTTACATTTTTAACTATGCACCGTTGGATATTACTGTTTGCCACTATAACAATAAGGAACACAAAAATAACACATTACTTTTAAAACCAATAAACACTATTATATGTGAGGACTTACATCCAAATGAATTTGATTTATTACCCTCAAATGAGGTTATTAACGTGGTGCAGAGGCCAATAAAATTAAGAATGATGGAAGACTATGTCTTTCATCCCGGTAGAATAACTGAAATTAAAGTGGAATTAAGTGGTATTATTTTAAATACGCAGGATCAGACAATAGGTAGCTTCACCCCGCGTTCGCAAATACTGCTAAAGAATAAATTAGATTTTGTAAGTTTAGATCAATTAGATAAGGGTATTACATCTATTTTATGTTACGGTAAAAATCCCATTAAGTTGTTTAAGGGGACAGTATTAGGTTATTTTAATCTTAGTGAAGAACTAGATATAAAGTTAAATTCTACCAGCAATATAGATCCGGACGAAGAGAGAGACTTTGATGAAGCACACTTACAGCTGTTCACCGCTGTAAAAACGAAAGACAAAGTGTTCAATATAGAACAAAGTCTCACTGCCTATCAACTAGAAAAACTAGAAAAGTTACTTGAGGAAAATAAAGATTTAATGGCATGGGACAATAGTACCTTAGGTTTGACTAATTTAGCGGAGCATGTGATCGACACAGGAGATGCACAGCCGATCCGTTCTAGACCATATAGAGTCTCACATAAAGAAAGATCAATTATCCAAGAACAAATTCAAGAAATGTTGGACTTAGAGGTAATTAGACCCTCGAGTGCTGAATGGAGTGCACCGGTAGTACTAGTTAAGAAACCCGACGGATCTTATAGATTTTGTGTTGATTATAGAAAACTGAATGCGGTAACTAAAAAGTCTACCTATCCCCTGCCTTTGATTGATGATATTTTAAGTTATTTAAGTGGTAATAGATATTCACTAGTTTGGACTTAAATTCAGGATATTGGCAGTGCCCTATTAGGGAATCGGATAAACCAAAACAGCATTTATAGTAAATGATGGTGTTTATGAGTTCAATAGAATGAGCTTTGGACTTTGCGGCGCTCCGAGCACATTTCAGAGACTTACAGACACTGTATTTGCGGATCTTAAGTGGAAAGAAGTGGTTATCTATCTAGACGACATCATCGTCATGAGTAAAAGCTTTGATGAACATTTAAAAAATTTACAAAAGGTGTTTGATCGTATTCGGGGCGCCGGCTTGACCTTAAAACCATCCAAATGCATTTTTGGACAACGGGTCGCTAAGATCCTGGGCTTTGAAGCTTCACAGAGGGGGATATTACCTAATCCGGACAAGTTAAGGGCGATTAGCGATTTCCCTGTCCCTCGTAAGCAAAAAGATGTCCAAAAATTTTTAGGAATGTGTAATTATTACAGGCGTTTTATTGAAAACTTTGCGAGTATAGCTAAACCCTTATACAGTATCTTAGGTGATAAGAAACAGTTTAAATGGGAAGAGAGTCAATATAACGCCTTCAAAATATTAAAAGACAGACTTGTAAGCGCTCCTGTATTAGCACATTATAACCCGCTAGCGGAGACAGAGCTTCATGTGGACGCTAGTCATGCCGGTATTGGAGCAGTTTTATTACAAAAAAATGAAATAACAGGGAATAATCACCCTATTTCATTCATTTCGCGTACAATTACAAAATCAGAACAATTATATACTAGTACCGAGTTAGAATGCTTAAGCGCAGTCTGGGCAGTTCAGTCGCTTCGACGTACTTGTGGGGACTCAATCATTTTACAATAGTAACGGACCACCATTCTTTGTGTTGGTTACAATCCATTAAAAATCCGAGTAGTCGACTCGCGCGGTGGTCCCTAAAACTTATGGAATACAACTATTCTGTGCGTCACACTAAGGGATCGTTAAATAAGGATGCAGACGCGTTATCAAGGTATCCTTGTCGTCCAGCTAGTAAAGGGGAAGAAGAGGAAGCTATTACAGTCCCCACCTTTATCGCTACTGCGGCAGATATCATTAAAATGCAGGAGAAGGACGCAAGGATCCAAGAAATAATGCAAGCAATGGGAAATCCCGATTTGGCGGCCCATCACTCCAACGCGCCGCAAAGAACTTCGATATTGTAGATGGTATATTATATAAAAGAAATCCAAGCGTGCATGGTAGTATGAAATTGTTAGTGATTCCTAATGAATATAAGTCGGAAATCTTATATTCTCACCATAATGAACCCCTAAGCGGTCATCTAGGTTTTACTAGAACTCTCAATAGAATAAAAAATCGCTACTTTTGGGAAGGTATGGCGAGAGATGTTAGGAAATATGTTAGAGGCTGCCAGGATTGTCAAGCAGAAAAGGGCCTACTAATGTTAAACCCGCGGCCTTCTTAACCCAATTCGTGTCAATACACCTTTCGAAATGGTAGGTATCGACCTGTTAGGGCCATTCCGTAGATCAAGTAAGGGTAAAACATTTATTGTGGTCGCGACGGACTACGCTACTCGTTGGGCGGAAGCTAAAGCATTAACAAATGGCAAAGCTGAAGGAGTCGCACAATTTATTCTCGAACAAATCATTTGTAGACACGGTTCTCCGAAGAAACTACTTAGCGATAGGGGGGCAGTATTCCAGTCACAACTAGTCACAGAACTTTTACATTTGATGGGTACTACGAGTACCTTTACAACCAGCTACAAACCTTCAACTAACGGGTTAACAGAGCGTCTCAATAGAACTATAGCTGACATGTTGAGTAAATATATAAGTACGTCCCAGAAAGATTGGGATCGATTTTTTACCGCATGTTATTTTTGCATATAATTCGACAATTCAAGAAAGTACAAAATTCTCTCCATTCGAATTAGTTTATGGGAGGCCGCCGATTCTTCCGACTGAAGCCGAACTATCTTTAGTACCTCTTTCGGAGTACGTATGCGATATAAAAGAGCGTATTTTAAAGATTAGAGAAGAAGCGCGGGTCAACATCCACAGACAACAGCAAAGGGATAAAACGAGATATGATCAAAAACATAGAGAAGTTCATTATCAAGTCGGTGACACTGTTAAAGTGCGCACTCCGCTACGGCAAGTAGGAAAAAGTGATAAACTTCAACCAAAGTATTTCGGTCCCTACAAAATAATTGAAAAAATAAATGATCTAAACTACGTTATCCAATCAGGAAAGTTAAATCTAAAAGAGATGTGGTGCACGTTAGTCGCTTAGCCCCGTATTACGAGCCGTGGTGTCCTAATTAAAATTGTTTTATAGTTTTTTTTCTTTTACAGATGATGTTCGTTGTATTATTCTTGTTCTCTCCGTTTTCAAAAGGAACGTGTGTGCAAGGAATTAATTTAGTGGAGCCTTTGGTGGTTACACCCCTTGACCATTCAGCGGGATTATTGTACGAACCATAGGAAAACTTTATATATCCGAAAGTGTGTGGAATGTTGTTTCGTATATCGATGTGGAGAAGTACCACAACAAATTTGACCAAATCCTAAACTTCACACAACAAACAAGGAAGATGTGTAAAACATCGACTTTCGTTAAAACTTGTTCTGAAAGTTTAGATGTTATTATGAGATCCTGCATAAGGTACAGATCGAAAAAACATAATACCTCAGCTGTTGGGACATGCACGGGTGAAGAGAGGGTATTTAAATGTCGTGGGCGATCTATCAAAAACTTTATTCGGGACGTTGTCTTATGAAGATGGGGAACGCTTTGAAGATGCCATTAACCTTCTTCATAGGAAAACGAACAACATTTCCACACTTGTGTTAAAACAGACGTCCGTACTGAAATCGACGATCGAAACCTTAAACATAACGATCGGTCAAATAGACTACAATGAAAAACTACTAGGCACAAATTTAAACAATTTAAATAAGAATGTTAACGGCTTGCGGAATCTGTTAGATGCAGAGCAGGAAATGTCTAGGCACCTTTCCCTTTTGGCCCTGGTCCTGCAACAATTCGAAACTGAAACAAATACCCTTATTAATATTATAGTAAGTGCAAGACAAGGTATCTTGCACCCTCTATTAATAACCCCAGCTAATATCCTTAGTGAGCTTACAAAAGTAGCTCCATATGTTCCCGAAGGCCAACAGTTCCCTGGAAACTTACAACCCCAATCCATTAACGTTCTATTTAAATTAATAAGTCCTACTTTTTACTATCGAGACTTAAAATTAATTTGCATTTTGGCTGTTCCGTTAATTCAAAACTCTCCTTTCCGGCTCTACAAAATTACGCCCTTTCCTATTCAAATTCAGACCACCCATTTTCTTATCCTAAAAATAAGCAGTCCATACATTGCCATCGATGAGTTAAAGAAAGTTCACATCCCCTTAAACAACAAAGAAGTCGAGCGTTTAAAACATCTAAATCACGATGAGTACATACATCAGGACAACACATCGATTATTTCCTCGACCAATATGTGTGAAACGCTTGTTTTACATTCCCTTAATGCCCTCCCTTCAATCTGTGAACGGGAAGTCATTCTGGTGAACGACACCAAATTTATTAAAATATATGAACCAAACACCTGGCTGTATGTTTCACCCGTTCAAGATAAATTAATGATAAATTGTAATAATTCTAAGTTATTTAAGGAATATGTTATTACAGGCACAGGTAAACTACATCTTGAAGATAATTGTACATGCTCTTCCAAATCGACAACTTTATACGCTAAAAGCAGGTTCAGTAACGTTATCATACATAGTTTTGCTCCAACAAGTTTAGCTTTGCCTATAAGTAACGATGCGTCCACCGTAGATAATAGTTCTTTAGCATTAAATTTAACCGATATTAGAACCAAGCTACTTAAATTCCCCATTACAAAAAATAAAAACACCTTAGATAATATAATCCAAAGCGTGAAAAACATGGAAAACGAGGAGATTTTTAAGCACACTGTCCACGTGAACGGTTGTATATCTTACACCATCCTTGCCGTAGTCATTTTACTTATACTTGGGGTAGGAATTAAAAAATTCAAAAACAAATGCTACCGTAAGAAAGGCCCTGATATAGAGTTACAGAACTATGATACAGGGGTGTTTGTTCTACCTGACGGTAGAAGATGTAAGATAAACTTAAGGAAAAGGGAAAATGACCCTGTTTGAAGTTAGACACCATTCAGACAAATTTCTTCTATTATTTCCGTTTATCATGTTAAATACGGTACATGCTATATAGTCTCACCCATGATAATTTAAACTATACATGTTGTACTGCTGTTAATTTTTTTTGTTCCATGACTATGCGTCATACATTTGGATGTTCTCCCCGGGAGGTTATAGCTCGTTTCGTCCCTATAAGCCTACACCATACCGGTAATCGAGGGGGATGAAATTTGGACCTTAGAAGGATGCAATTTAGACAATACAAGAATACACTGTGGGTTACATTTCGGCAATAGAAGAGCTCTTCCTTCAGCTCCCAGCCTCGGGATTTAATCCTACTACGATGTTTGCATCTACGTTTACTCGAACAAGTATCAATTCTTTGATTATCGGAACAGAACCTTTTTTCCGGAACTCAACGGAACGTGGACTAGAAGGAACTGAACTATTGTATAAGCTCCTAGAGTGGATATGCGACCGTGGGCCGCTGCTAATGGTTCCGAATTTGTACCGACATCGTACACCGAAGCCGCATCCTCGTCAATCTACACAATTCTACTCTCAGAATACCTGCAGGGTTGGTGAGACTAGCCACATCTCCGGGAGAACATACGAACTTTTGTAGCGGACTCTATAGTGGTATAGTGTTTAAGTTAAGATGGTTCATTCCTTTTTTATTGCATATCATATTTTACGTATATTTTTATTATAGTTTTTTATATTATTTTATTTACATTAAAGTAAGGTAAA